>JALJCO010007138.1:0-46640 GCA_023101725.1 Atherinomorus stipes
CTTTCTACCATGAAGGGTCAATGCAAAGCACCTCATGGATATTTTTGCATATAAATAAGCAGCAGGTCTGAGGCCTTTAAACTTGATCGTGGCGACTGAGAAGACGAGAAAACGCAGTTTCATGGAGAATGAGGTGGAGGAGCTTGTTGGTGGTGAAACGTTGGAAGAACGTTATATTTGGACGTCACAGTGGAATCGCAGATAAACAGAAGTGACATCACGTTGCTGCAGCGGTGAATGAACACAACGGCTGCTGCACACCGGAGCGCGTTGTGGTCAGCAACTGCGCACTGGGATTAAACGGATTCGGCGGGTCGGTCGAGTCCAGTTTCACACACAGATCCAGGAGTTCCCAAACTTTCTGAGCTACGACCCCCCCAGATACCAGACGTTGTTGTTTTTGACCCCCGCAACAGCTGAGCTCTTTATTATGCGACATTTCAGATCATCCTGCAGCATCTACATGTGAGGCTGGAAAACTGTCAGAATCTTCATGAATTAGGGGGATAATGGGGGTTGGTGGATTATTAATGAAATAAAATGAAAAATACTTTATTAATCCCAGAAGGGAAATTCAATGTTTGTAATACTGTTTTTTTTTTTTTTTTTTTTTACAATATAACATCTATCTAACATAACAATAATATAAAAAGTACAAGTGCAACAATAATCATACATATGTACACAACTGTAAGAAAACATGATAATAACAAAAAACAACTTAGCTGACCAAGATATGAGAAGGGGCTTTTGCAAGATATTGCTAAATTGCAATTTTTATTATGAGTTAGGCTCTAATTTATTTATTAGAAAATGAATGCGTTTATATTCCTACAGATTAATCTCCCTGCATTAACAGATTTATTTTGACAACCCTAAAAATTCTAAATGTATTTAGTTTTATGTGGCATACAGAGCCATCAGTGGGTTGATATATTATTATTTGCTGGTTTAACATATTTTCCATTTCGTACAGTTTATGTTCAGAATGTGGTGAAAGTTTTCTGTGTGTTTTCTTATAAGAAAAAAGTTGATTTATTGTTTGAAAAATGTGGTGGTTTAACAGTGTGCAGTTACTAACTCCGCCGAGGAGGGGGCGCGCGCTCTCCACTTTGTTTATTCGTCAGAGGAAAGGGGTATTGTCGTATTATTATAAAAAAATAGGCTCGTTCGGATTGACTGCGTCTGTCTACCGTCTGACTTCATGGTCAGACGAGAGCTGCGTGAGTCTCGGGGGCGGATCATAAATGCAGCGCATCTCAGCTGGACAAGTTCGCCAACGTGAAGACTGCAATAACGGAGGAAGTCTCGGCATTTGCCTTTATTGAGCTCAAAGTTACTGAACGCTGTGCAGATGTGATCAAGTCTAATATCAGAGTAATGAAACAGCGTGTTGTTGATGCTGATTGCATGAACTTGTACTGGACTGTAGTAGAATGTTGTTTACCTGTTAAGGTGCAACATAGAGGACAGTAATCTGGTAAATGTCCAGGCTCAAATATAAAAACCATAAATGCTTTGCCTTGAAGAATAAATTTAAAACAAATAAAGAAATAGAAACTTATTTTTTCTAGATGGGGCTGAAATAAATATTATATATTATATATATATATTATTTTTATTAAGGATTTGGGTAGCCTACTCATGGATAACATAAGGGGGAGCATGTGGAAAGGTGGATACACACCAATAAGTCCATCAAATCCAAATTATGAAGAGGATTTGTGAAAGTTTTGGTATAACTTATTAAGCTTTATATTTATCTGAGTAGAATAACTTGTGGCTGCAACACGTTTGTGTTCCTCTGTTGCTGCAGTCAGATATCAGTCTGTTCATAAATCAGCCTGTCCAGGTTTGTGAACATCAGCCTAACTAAAATATGAAACACCAAGGCTGATTTTGTAGCCTGTTTAAAACACCTAAATGGATTTATTACTGGGGGACAGTCCCGTCCAACAATCGGAGCTTGCGTCAGTGAGAGGTGAAACCAATCAGAACCAGGTTCCGGCGGCGGTGGAGGCAGGTCCAAAAGCTGCAGTTGCTGAGGAGGAACTGCACGCTCCGACTGCAGACGGACGACTCACGCGATGTTTGATGATCATGTGGTCTGGTCACGTTTTCCGGTGCAGTGCAGGCGCAGTCTGAAGTCGGACAAAGTTTCTAACCAGCATGCAACATTCCAAGACCACAATCCCTCACTTCCAGCCGAGTTGCGCTGCAGATAGCCAAAGTCGAACGAGCCTCTTGTTAGTGAAAACGGCTGTTCTAAATGTACTGGGAGATCCAAAAACATGGGAGGATTTGTACTTGAAAACTACTTTTACTTGTACTTTTGACACCTCTGAACTTGACAAATGAATGAGAGCCATTACAACCTCCTCAGTCAGAACATCAGTGGGGACTGTGGGAACATTTTTCACTTCCAGATTTGAAGCACTGACACTAGACCAGCGCAAGTGATAACTGATTAATTGCTGCAGTTGGTTGCCAGAGTGAGTGCAATATTCCTGAAATTATTTGTGTGTTGGGCAACTTATTTAAAATAAAAACTGTGCTTTGCCTCAAATCTTATTGTCCATACACCCAGTAGTCAAGTTGAGGGGGGATGAGGGGGGATGGCATCCCCCCTGAAATAAAAACGATCAAAATCATCCCCCCTGTAAAACTGCCATCCCCCCATACCATCCCCTCCCTTTTTACAGTAAATCCTGGAAATATAACCAATACTCATTTAACCGTTTCATTATCAGAAAACAGTACGGATGTTGAGTAAAAGAAATAAAATCTGAAGGCACAGGGGCACACACACATGCAATGACGCAACATGATTGGTTGATGCCCGATGCCAGAGGGAGCCGCGCAAGCTGCAGCGGAGAAGGACTGCTGCGCTGCAATGTCAGCACGGCCAAACGAGCGGCTGGACAACATGATATCGGAGAGTATTTTAAAAAAAGATGATAGTCACAGATGAGCAATGACTCAAGACTCAGAATCTCAATCATTACTTTTGATCAATCTATACAAAAGTCGCTAAACTCGTCACAAGTTGCACAATAACAACACAGCCAGGGTCCGAAATTAACACTCGCCAGGCGCCAAATGCGAGTTAATTTTTTGGTGAGTAAATCTCAGAGGTCTATCCGCCACATGGCGAGTAAATTTTTCTGTCAAATTATTCATGTTTTTAAACCTTCATTTTGTTGGATTTCTTCTTTATGTTGCTCTACCGTCTACATGTTTAATCGATGCGCATATTCCCAAACACACACAAACGCACCTTTGTGACATGAGCATGAGACGACCCCCCCCCCCACTACGTTACCTCCGTTTACTAAAAACTAGTGATTAGCTCAGGCTGAATAAGTGGCGCGAAATATGTGGAGACTTTTATCAGGAGCTGGTCAGCCTTCCATCAGAAATCACGGTGGACTGGAGAGTAAACCAGCAGATTTACACGCCAACCAGAAAGTTCAGTGAGAAGCGGCGCTTTGGAGACGTTGCAAGACACCGGCTGCACTAGTCAGGGTCCGCTCCATTTACTGCCCTGGCGACTGAAAGGCGAGTCAGGTGGGCGGAGTTTCACTCATCTGCTCAGATCCGACGTCGTGTTGTTCCATCTGGACAAATAACGTTGATATGCGCCTTTATTGAAGCTCAGTAGATAAATATGAGCATTAAAATGGTTCCTGGAACAACTTGGGTCGGATTCTGATTCTGTTCATCTGCAGCAACATCATGTCACAGTCCACCTGCTTTACACTGTTATTGTCCTCGTTTGTTAAAAGACCTCCGATGGATCTCTGCTGCACTGAGACTACAGCCTGAAACAGACGTGTGCAAACTTATCTGTTAGTATAAACTTTTATTCTTTTTAATTATCATTTTGTTTTGTTAAAGCATCTTTCCATCTGTAAATGATTTCCCCTCCATTTAAGCAGCAAAAAGTTGTAAAAGGGGGTTTCAAAACACTGAAACTAGTAAAAGAAAAAAAAAAAAAGACTGGGAGACTGTTAGATCTCCTTATTGTCCAACTGTGTTCTCCAGAGATCAGGGAGTAGCTATGCTCCCATCAGGCTGTAATGCTGCAGGACTGTCAGGACCAGGAGGCCAGATTCATGGACTGTGTGAAAGCACAAAATAGAGAACGAGGAGTCTGACCAGGAAGTTTCAAATGAATGAATTCAGAAATGACCAGTTTACTAAATACAAATATGTTTTTATTGTTGTTTTTTTTTCAGTTCGCATCCAGTATAGTCAGTCAGTCAGTCATGTTCTGTACCGCTTATCCAGTTCAGGGTCACGGGAGCATCCAGTATAATACTGTATTAACAGCCTAAAGATATATGTGTGTAAAATGGTTTCAGATTTTGGCCGGTAAAAAATATGCTTGGACGGTAGATTTTAAAGAGAATCTCCTATGAGTTTTTCCATCCCCCCTGAAACTTTTTTACAACTCGACTACTGCATACACCCACAAGAGGTCCAAAGCACATGATCAAATGCGGCTTGTGCTCAGGATATTTATGTTTCAGTGTCTCACCTGCAAAAGGCTCACGTAGTCTCCATCTGTGCTCAGACACTTTAGCGTCAAGGTAATCAGCTGCTTTTAGGTGGCGCTAAAGAGGCTAGCTTAGCAGCTAGCAGCCTCTCTAGTTCACGTCATTCGGAGAAAGAAATTCAATTCGCGCACTGTGGAGAGCGCGTGCTTGTGGCCAATTCTGGTGAGAAGAGAGAGCCCGCACTCAAAGACTAAGTTACTTTCACTTTCCGGATTTTCTGGCACGTTATAACTGAGGTCCCGTTCCAGTACACGTTTTAACGTGAAAAAGTGGGATTTCCGGGTGATGACTCCTTTAAATAATTCATGTTATAGGTCTATTAGCAGCCGAATAATTCTGTTACTATTAGTGTGGCATAAAGCAAAATGTGCCGGGCAGGCGGGTTTAAACCACAGTCTGCCTGTGAGTCGCACGCGCTGACCATTCAGCCAAAGAGATATCTCTATGACCAAGTAGCCAGAGACATGATGAAGGACCCTCAACTGTCACATCATCATCGTTGTAGTTTCTTCTACTGATTAACAACATTAGTCTGTCAAGGTGGAAACAGTCTTACAGACATACTGTAAACACCGCGTCCACTTAAAGTGTAATGCTGAAGATGGATGCGCTGGCGCTGCTGGAGGATTATTCAAATGATATCAGGAAAGACCGCGGTTTTAAGAACCATAATTTCCTGAATCATGAAGTCTGTGGCTGCTATCAGACTCCACAGAGCAGCGCTTTCATCTTTGTCCTGAACTGCTGTCTCGCTGCGTCAGCTGTTGAGCGGCTCCTCAATGAATGGTTGAGATGTCAGGGAAAGATGCTGCACCATCCAGCAGGTTATAGAATAATCATGGCTGTGATGTCCTGCATATTCCCTCCACCTCCACTCCACCATCCAGAGGAGATTCTCCTGTCGGCTTTATTGTTAACAAAGCGAGGGGCACACCTCTCCTGTTCATCGCCTTTTTACTGCACATTTTTTAACTTTTACTTCCGTTTTACATGGATGTAACTTTGTACTTCGTTATGAGCCTATTTTTTGTTATTATGTCATTAATTTATTCGGTGAAGGTTATTCTATTGGAATTCCTCTTTATATGTTTGAGATTTGGACCGTGCGCTGCTCGCACAGACTGTTGCACCCTTTTAATTCTCTTTCCCGACTTTAAGTTAACTTTGTTAAGCAAAGAAAAAAAACATACAAAAATATTAGGTTTATGCCTGCAATGTTAACTGAAAGATAAAAATCAAATTAATGAATTGTTTCACACCAACATACCTTTTAATTTTCTTTTTGGTAAATATTTTAATAAATAAGAATTTAAAGACATGTTTTAAAGCCTAATCAGTGGTATAGAAAGATGAAAGTTCATGGAGACTGTCCTGTTATCTTATGCCAAGTGAAAAATTAAATTTATTGAATAATGTGCTATAGCTCTTTCTCTGGAGCAGGAAAAGACACAAAAGAGATTATTGATCAATAGGGACGAAAAAAACAAAACATGATTCGGTTATTCGTCAACGAATGCCATGATCTGATGAATCAGGTTCGACTACTGTATGAAAATTCTTAGTCGGGGACACCCCTAAATAAATATATGAATAAAATATTTAAACACGGAAGAGGGCGGGGCCGAGGCGGAACACAGGGAGTCAGCTGTCGGGGAAGTGTCGGCTTGAGCAGGGGATTGGATCGAGAGCAGAGAGAAGCGAGACAAACAGCTACGTTGACCATTGTAAGCCATCCGGCCGGATGGTTCATATTGGTTAACGTTTTTGCAGCCCAGTAGCCACCAGAGTTCATGGACTTTTTTCTTTTTTTTGCTCTTCACATTGTGTAGATTGAACTATAGGACCATTACCACCATCTAAATGAGGTTATTATTATTGATCAAACTTTCAAATCGTAGACCAAAGCTTTAACTACACCTGCTTTAAAATCCTTCAGACTGTGTGGAGTATGTTTAGGTTTTAATGCAAATTAAAAGTGGCATATATTTTTGACTGATATGTACGTCCATCCCAGGGATGGGCAACTCTGGTCCTCGAGTATTAGGATTTTCCAGGCTGCAGCACACCTGACTTCAATCAATGGGTGATTGTTCAGAGCTTGTTCTGAAGCTCTGCACAGGTATCAAGGTGTGTTACCTCAGGGAAATGCCTAATGCCTCGTTTTCGCTTTAAAATTTTGGCACTGACTTTCAGAGCTCTGCATGGTCAGGCTCCATCTTACATCAGGGACCTTTTATGCCCCTATGCTCCCTCTCGGAGGCTAAGGTCACTGGACCAGAATCTGCTCATGGTCCCTCGTGCCCGCTTCAAGACACAAGGGGATCGTTCCTTCAGGCCGTTGCACTGAGGCTCTGGACGATCTCCCGTTGTCTCTACGTTTGTTGGACTTCATTGATGTTTTTAAGAGCAAACTAAAAACCCACCTGTTTCTCCAAGCGTTTTAACTTCAGTAGCAAAAAAGGCTGTTTTATGACCACCATGCTGATTTTTATTCAAATTTTCTTGTATTGTATTTGCTTGTATTGTTTTTTGTATTTTATATTTACTGTATTTTATTTTCTTGTATTTTAATTATTTCCTCTGTACAGCACCTTGTGACATCGCCTTGTCTGTGAAAGGCGCTATAGAAATAAAACTTACTTACTTACTTACTTACTAATACCTGTAGGATGCCGGCCCTCGAGGGCTGGAGTTGCCCATCCCTGCATCAAACATACAAGTTACATTTTCACACTGCCTAAGGTGTTGATTGATATGACTAAAGTATTCCTTCTCTGTTAAAAGTTCTTCACATTCATATGTCTGAAATTAGAAGGTGGACTGAGCACCTGCTGTATCTAACTTGCAGTGCGTTCAATATGTGTGACTCCAGTGGCTACAAGGATAGTCTAGATACATACATGGATATTGGCCTGTCCAGCTAAGGGGAAATGTCTCAGCCTAAAATGTTTTAATAACTCATACCTGGTAGAAAACAAACTGTCACAAATTTGCAAGGCCACATTCACACAGCACCTGTGAATGAAGACAAAGAACAACAAATCACTTAGGTTATTTATTTTTTAAAAAGAGTTGCCTTTCTGCTTGACTTTGTTGTTAAGGTGTAATTGTTTTCATGATGATACAAATTATGCGTTTTTTTTTTTTTTTTTTTAAACATCTCCTTTTCAAAGTGCATAATGTACAACAATACCTGAAAGACCCACAAATCCAACCTTGTCCGAGATCAGACTGTGTAGGCCTAATGACTTGTAAATCAAATCATTTATACTCTTAAAGGTGCCATGACATCAAATTTCAGTTTTCTGGGGTTTTGGGGGTATAATATGATCTGTTGTGCACTGATGAGGCCATGTGAATGTCCAGAGTGAGAATCAAATTCAAAGTATGCAGGGCAGTGGGTATGAGGACTGGAGTTGAGAAAAACTGCTCTACTGTGTAAGGCAGTTGATTCACTGACATTTTTCTTCTTCAGTTTTTTAGTTAACTGCAGTTGAATAACTCGGTTTACAAGATAAAAATTATCACATCTTTTTACTTACACTAATTTATCCTGACAAACAACGACCTTTAGAAAAAATGTGTAGATTATTGATGCAATTCAATGGACTATTATGAATTTACGCTTGAGCAGCACACTCCGTATTATGACGAGTGATGTGCGAATTGATACTGAAATAGATATTTCCGATACCAGCCTTTAATTTACTAGAATCATTTTCATGTCTGAATATTGATGTTTTTGTCATTTTTGGTAAATATGGAGTTTTTCCCAAACTAGAATACAGTGGAAAGTAACTTGAATATCAGAATCCTGTCTAAATTATACCCAATTGGCAAGTACTACTTTTTCTTCTGCCTGCTACTGTAATGTGTAATGAGTCTCAGCAACACAGCACAGCAGAGCAGCACTGTGCTGATCTGAACATGTGAAGCTGCTGGGAGCGGACGTCTGTCGTGAAGTTAACCAAACAGTGTTAGCTTCTGTAGCTACATAAGCAGCTTGTCCATTCGTCTACCATCGTTTACTGGTCTCTGACACAAAAGATAATAAGTTACACAAGCAGCAACACTTACCGACTGCACATCCTCACTGATAAATATAATCCATTGCTTCCTGGTAAAGCTGTCCGTCCTGTTAGAGCACTGAAAATTGCTGAATTTCTGCCGAGGCAAGTCGGCATGGCAATCTCCCCCCTCCTCCTCCTCCTCCTCCTCCTCCTTGTCGCCGGCGTCCTTTCTGACAAAGCTGGTCTACTCTGTGGCAGGTAATCAGCTACCTTCAGGTGGTGCTAAAGACGCTAGCTTAGCAACTCACTCACAGCCTCTCTAGTTCACTTCATAACAGCTGATCATAACGACTCCACGGCAGGTAATCAGCTGCTTTTAGGTGGCGCTAAAGAGGCTAGCTTAGCAGCCTTTCTAGTTCACGTCATTCGGGGAAAAAAATGCAAACCGTGTACTGTGGAGAGCACGTGCTTGTGGCTGATTCTGGTGAGAAGAGAGAGCCCACACTCAAAGACGAAGTTACTTTCACTTTCCGGAGTTTCTGGCACGTTATAACTGAGGTCCTGTTCCAATACATGTTTTAACGTGAAAAAGTGGGATTTCCGGGTGATGACTCCTTTAATGAAAACTCTGAGTTGTTTAACCCTGAAATTCGGGAAACTTTTTGTTTCTGTAACACAAAGGTAGGTAATTCAACCCAGGGAAAGAGGAGTAACTCTAGCCTGTTGCACGAAGAGGGGGAACTTAAACCCTCGGTCAGTTACCATGGTAACAGACTCTGAAACTAACCTAGTCTGGAGCAGGTTAGTGTGGAAAAACCTTGAGTTTCTTGTTGTCTCTGCCCACTTTTAGTCACACTCGCCGTTTCATTTCCTCACTCATTCATTCAGTCAGTGGTGAGTCTTTGCTGCTGCCGTCTCAAATAATACATGTTAAAATAAATCAGAGTTGGCAGGTTACATCCTTGTCTTTTGATAAGGATTTCATGGATTAAGATGCTGCACAAAGGGTTAAATATTTGGAGATCGTTATCAGACCACGGATAGAAGTTTAATTTCCCGACAGCTGTCATTTCTGACGTTACAGTTACACACACACACACACACAGTCAGTTAACATACACAAACTGATCCTCCATACATATCACCAGCCATACGTGACAGTTGGAGGTCCTGTCTCTCCGTTTCTGAGAGATGGTTTGGCCTGATCATTTGACTTTTCAGCTGTCTCTGTTTCTGGCTAAATGGTTATGGCTAAATTTTGCAAAAGATTTTTTTTCTTTCACTTTCCGGAGTTTCTGGCACGTTATAACTGAGGTCCAAATGCAGGGCATTTGAGAAATGCGACAGTTATATTTAATCTTAATGCTGTCGACAAGAGGGCTTCTCCCTTAGGGATTACACCCAAGTTAAATAAATAAATAAATAAAAAGACTGTGGTGAAAGTACAGAGCTGGATTCAAACATCCGCCTCCCAGGTGGTAGGTAAGCGCGTAAACCATTAGACCAACCAGGTGTTCATACACAGTCACCTGGAATCATACTGACAGGATCCGAGACTGTCGCGTTTCCATTAAACAGTTGTATGACATCGTTGTGATTGTAAAGGACAGCATTTAAACTTAAATCTTCTCCCACGCCGTCTTTATTTCTTTTCTTCTTCTTTTTTTTTTTTTCCTTTGCAGCAGTTCAAACTCATATGAGGCTTTAAAAGCTATAGCTCCATTCAATGGCTAATGCAGCCCCACCCTCGCGTCTACGTTACCATGGTGACTCGTCAAATCGGTGCTCAATTGATGTTGGCTTTTTATCTTGGTAGCGCACATGTAAAACCCCGGGTTGAACTACTTTGAGTTCATTAAACCAACTCAAATCAGCTGTTCTGGGACTGAAAACTCAGAGTTTCGTATCTCAGAGTAGATCAACTCAGAGTTCAGAGTTACACTCCGAGTTAGTTGAACCTGCTTCGTGCAACAGACCCCTGAACTCAGTTGTCGGGCTCAGCAGCAGTAAAAGACACAACCACATCGCTGTTTACCTGTGTACCTGTGCGGACGGCAGCCTTCAGTTTAAAGGGAAGACGGCAGCTTGACGCAAATTGTTTCATCAGTCCAGTTTCTCCACGAGCTCTTTTTCAAAGATGAGCAGGAGATGTTTTGTCTCACTGTGGCTTCGTAGCTCTGCAGGTGCACCTGGAAACAGGTGTTCCGCAACTTGGAACAGGCAGTGTTACCTGAATACGCAGTTAACAGTCCATGTTGGGAAAAACATCTTTGTCTTGTCCAGCACTTCCATTATAGACGGAAACTGATGTCCTCCGTCCATTTTCCATTTGATGAGTTGTGCAGTCAGTTCAGAACCTCCAAACCAAGTCCATAAAACTGCTTTGTGTGTGTAATGCATCCAGCTGGTGAGACGTGTCTGACGCAGGCAGCAGGGAGACAGCATCTTCATTAATCTATGAGTCACTCTGAAAATGGATGTTCAGGTCGACCAGCTGTCTGTCAGAAACAGAGAACTCTGTTTCATCGCTGCTACCAGAAGTTAACGCTTTGCAATGCTTGCTGGGTGAGTCTGACCTAAAGTCGGGTCAGAAGGCTGCCAGATGTGCCAGCCGTCGGCACACCCTGCACACTCGTGTTCATACAAATCCACAGTTGTGGCATGTGTTGACTTCAATGTAAAAGCGGTCTCGTGACTCACGGAGAACACCACGCAAACCCCGCGCTGTCATATCTTACTGCAGAACACAGCAGCAATCAGATTACTGACAGTAAATAGACATCAGTGCTGCAGACACGCTGGTCACTGAATGTTCTCTGTTACAGAGCAGAATATGTTCTGCATTTTTACTGTTTTCCTGTTTTTAATGTTTTATCTGGTTTTATACATTGTCTTTGTGCGCTTTGATAAGGTGCTTTCAAATAAAATGTATTATGATGATGATGATGATGATGATGATGATGGGAACAAATTGCATGATGGGAAAAAAATGTTGAAAGAATCTAGTTGTAGTCTTGTAAATAGCGACCCTGCAAGATTATCAGTTTTTGTAAAATCCCAGTCTGTGACAAGGCTGAGACTAAAAACTGTCTTTAGATGTGAGCCAGTGTGAGATGGTGGTCTTCCAAGAGTCTTTTCTAAATCTTTAAAAAGTCCTCTGATGTAAGCCTGGCATAAGAATTTTCGTCAGATCATGCCATTCGTTGACAAATCTTCAAATCATGTTTTTTTTCCCTTATTGATTCATAATCTCATTTGCATCTTTTTCTGCTCCAGAGAAAGAGCATAAGATAACAGGACATCTCCATCAACGGATTAGGCCAGTGGTTAAAAAATGAGCTCATAACGAAATAATATGTACAATGGAGAGTAGGTAAAAGTTCAAACGTGCGGAGCAAAAAAGGCGATGATGCTGCACTGCAGAGATACACAGTCTCTAAGTAAAGTTTATTATGTCCCTAAATAAATCAAGATCTGACCTAATAAATAAGTACAAATCCTGACACAGAAAGAGCCGTGCTCAACTGCACCTGTACTGTCTGACTCTAGAAGTTGTGTATCAGGAAAACTTGTTTGTGGACGGGAGAGCTACGCTCCTCGCTTTGTTTACAATAAAGCCGACAGGAGAATCTCCTCTGGATGGCATGGAGTTGAGGTGGAGGGGATGTTCAGAACATCACAGCCATGATAATTCTACTATTTATTGGAATGGTATAGCAGTCTTTCCCTGACAACTCAAGCTGTTCATTGAGGAGCTGCTTCACAATGGAGCGCGCTCAGCAGCAAGACCGCAGTCTCTCGCCTCATGGGAGTAGACGTGGCGTTCATGTCTGCAGCAGTCAGACTGTTTCCCACCTTGACAGACTGATATTGTAAATCAGTGGAAGAAGCTACAACAGTGATGATAATGTGACAGTTGAGGGTCCTGTCATCACGTCTCTGGCTACTTGGTCATAGAGACGTCTCTGGCTGAATGTTCAGTGGGCAACTCACCGAGAGATTGCGGTTTAAACCCACCGGCCCTCCTTGTTCTGCCACACTTAGTGACAGAATTAAAAAATCAAACGTTCAGCACCCCCCTACTGCCAGGATGGTATGATCTTTGCTTGATAACCACATTGGTAACCACATTTTGTAACTATTCGACTTAGAGATTGGCAGTCGAAGCAGAGTCCTGCACGGGTCCAGTTTTACCAACCCCCACCAGCCCGAACCCATTAGGATGACTACCAAACCCGACCCGTCACCCGTGGATAGCTTCCATTGAATTCCGAACCCACCCCGCCCCGTTGATATTGATCCCGCAACCCGACCCGTTAACACATCAGGTAATATAGGCTGCACTGCACCTATCCCTCCCTTCATTGGATCTTCTTTTTCTTTGTCAGTTATGTTAATGTTTTGTCGTAATTTAAATGTACAAAAACGACAACACAGAGAAAACACAAAGGTTTATTTAAAGCAGGACCTTGCTCAACAAGTGCAGCCATTTAAAACGCTTAATATTATACTAACTGAACCATTCGTGAAGACGGAACCAAACCACCATCTTTTATTTTGCCACTGGGAGGGGAGTTATTTAATTCACAGATTGCTGTGCATAAACAAAATGTCATCCACCGTTCCTGGCTTCAGCTGTGTTCTCCGTTCCTGGACTACAAACCCTGCTGCGGAAAAATCTCTCTCGCTTGCTGCGCTGGACGCCGGGAGGGAAGCCCACACGGCTGGTAGGGCTTTACGATAAGGATGACCCAGGTGCCTGATTAATATAACATTTCTGATTATAATAATAATGGATTAGATTTATATCGCGCTTTTTCTTGCAGGGCACGCAAAGTAGGTCCATTATTTTTTCACTCCTCAAGATGCTGATTGATTGATAATAATGTTAATAATGATTAATAATTCAAAATGCCCCTGTCACTTATACAGTCATCCTCAAAATTATTCATACCCTCCAATTAAAGAAATTGAAATTGACTAAAGTAATAATAAATAAAACTTAGGTTCTGTAATGGTGAAGATTGTGTATAAAAACAGTATAGTATCTGATAACAGAAAAAGACAATTGTGAAAAAAATTTAAATTTGCACAAAGAATTTATTTTTCATTTACATTACTGGAAACAAGATTCTGTAAAGAAAGGGGAAAAAAAACAAAGCTAAACAAAGGCTTGTTATAATAAACATAAAAACGAAGTGTAATTAAATTACTCCATGCAGTGAAGGCTATTACACAGTAAGCCACAGTAATTATACATTAAACCTAGGGATGATCCATCAAGCAAGAATAAGGGAAGGTCTGGCAAATCAAAGTTTGTTGAAGTTTGTCTAACCAGCACAAGGGATGTAACGATTACCAATAAAATGGTTAATCGTGATAAAATTCCTAACAATTAGTAATATCATTTCAAATTTTAATTATCGTTAAAACGGTGACTGATTATTTTACTTTGAAAAACTCTCTGTGATGCTACTTATCGGTCTCTGCCCGAGTGACGTAACATTTGTTGCTTAACCAGCAGAAACCAGGCTTCACGTCATTTTAAGCAGAAAAAAAGTCAGCGGTCAAACCGGCGTGGAAATGAGCGCACATCTGATCATAAACTGATCTTACAACTGAATCTATGTGTGATTTATAAAATGTTAGTGTCTGACCAAACAACAGAATCTCCATCAGAAATGCTCCGTCATCCAGCTGTTTCTACCCTGAAGCAGCAGCAGCGCTAACAGGTGGAGGCCGGTCGGAACTGAGCCCTGACCCGGACAGTCATAAGAAATGACAACTTTCATTAGTTCAGCGTAAGAAACAGTCTACCGACTGAGCACTTATACAACTTTAAGATATAGATTAATTCATAGAAACGACGGATCTCCTCCGTGTCTCCAGTGGGAGCTGAACTTGTCAAAGTCTTGACAAGTTACAGCATCGCTGTACAGCTCCCACACAGGTCAGGGTTGTGTTGCAAACTTTCTCTGGAGTCTAAAGCAGCGTTTCCCGCTGGTCCGACGCACCTGCGCCTTTCTGCAGCTTGACTGTCAGTCTTCTTTAGCTGCCTAGTTTTCTGTCTTTATTCAGACATCAACAGTGAGATAATAAAGTCTGATTTATCTTGACATTTTAAGGCGATTGGTTGTAGCCTTCATCAGAAGTTATAACACTTCTGCTGTAAAGATCTGCCGGCTAGTATGACACCTGCAGCTCCCACTGGATACATGGAGGAGAAAGGAGGCGATCCGTCGTTTCTATTAAGTAATCTATACCCTAGTTATAGCCGATAAGTGCTTAGTCAGCATATGTTTTTTTAGCTTAGATAATTAAAGTAATCGTTTCTTCTGTCTCTTTGTGGGTCAGGATCAGATCTGACGGTACGGGTCAGGCTTGGATCCACCTCCACCTGTCAGTGCTGCTGCTTCAGGGTAGAAACAGCTGGATGCCAAGAGGGAATTCTGCGTAGGTTCTATTGTTTGGTCAGACAGGAACATTTATAAATCACATGTGGATACAATCATAAGATAATGTTACATGATCAGATGTGCGCTCATTGCTTGTTTGATAAATGGGACTTTCTGCCTTTTTCCGCCTAAAATGGCATCTTAGCAACAAATGTCACGTGACTGGCAGAGACCGATTTCCAGGAAAAGCATCAACAGTCCCAGTTTGCATTACTTAATTTAGGAAATCATGGTGGAATGCTACAAAGGCAGCCACATGGAGAATGCTGTGAGATTTCCCCCTTTAAAAAGAACAAAGTAGACGTCTAGACACATTTTGGATATTTTTAAAGATGCTGGTGGGATGTTTCAATAATACCGCTGTTTCGTCCCAGGCTGTGGCCTGGACATTCAACTGACAGTTTGGCCCAATCCCAAACCGGCCCCTAACCACTACCCCTACACACTACCCCTCCGTTTGCGTGTTCCCGCGGAGGCTCCGCCATATTGAGGGCCGTCCCAAACCCAGTAGGGCGGAGTGCGAGTGGAGTGATCAGCCCTTAAATAGAGAGTCTGCATCAGTGCAGACCTCGCCAGGATTTTGCCCCCAGGTGGTGAATGACTAAATGGCCGAGGAAACGGTGGCATTCAAATGTAAGTTCCGCACGTGTGCTGCAGGCATTGTTGTCACACTGACAGAATTACAGGTTTGGGGAAAGAAAGAATTTACTGACCTAAAAAGTAAATGATTTCAAAATCAATTTATTAAATTGCATCATTTTAATTCTAAATAAAGGCGCAAATCAGATCATGCATATGTTTGATTTTTTATGTCAGTCCAATTAACGGCTTGTTTGTTTGGAAAAGTCAAACAAAAGCCTGTTATGTTGCCAAATTCATTATGTTCAAGGGACCATGGATCAAACCAAAGAATTGGTGAGGCTCTGGACTGCAAATGATGCAAGATTTTACAAAGAAAAGGAATGCTGCAAAACAGGCTTGGGAGTAGGTACCTGCTCCATCCCAATTCATTTTAAGATTAATGTATCAAATGAACCATGTTAAATGACCATGTGATTTCAGTAGCATTTCAGAAACAAACTTTTTTCCTCTACTCCTGTTGTGCTTCAGGGACTTTGATCCAAGAGATGGGGCTTGAGGGGAAAGTAACCCCAAAACAAGCCTCCTAAAAATGGGAAAATTTTAAAAAAGAAATTTAAGGTGAATGGAGTCCGACATGATGTTGCTGGGTAAGAGCCTAAGAGCTAATGAAACTTTTTTATTCATCCCCAGGAACTGAGAAAGCCCCCAACAGGGTCAGGAACTGACAGAGGGGAGGAGACGGCAAGTTCCTGGCCCTACTATGGCATACTGCACGAGGCCCTGGGCTCACGGCCCTCTATTTCACCGCCCGTCCTCGTTGCTTCACAAGCCATACCAACCATCCTCACCTCCACCCCTACAGATGACCCTGCACCCTCCTGTAGGCCCTGTTCTCCCCCTGTCACCACCAGTTCTCCCCCCATCACCAGTCCCCCCCCCCGTCACCATCAGTCCCCCGAGTGAAAGCCCATCTCGTCCTCTGAATCCACTTTGCTCGCAGCCAAAAAAGCGGAAGGCCACAGTATTGGATGTCCTCCAGCAGGAGTTTGAGAAGGAGGACAGGCGTTGCCAGCTAACTGCTCAGAATGAGCAGTTCTTGAACTGCCGTTTGAGAAAATGGTGGACAAAAATGTAGCTGGCTTTTTGTTTGAACTTTTAGTTGACTTTAATCATTTTGTTGACCAGCAGTTTTAAGTTATTTGAAAGTAAATTTTGGATTTGGAGCATTATTTGCAATAAACTCCAGTTCTTCACACAAGTGAATAATTGTTTCCATGCATTTATTTGGTTAAAGTGAAACAAATTGCACACACAAAAGAAAACTCAAGTGCCGAGAGGGGTGGGGAAGTGATCAAATGTAATCGTGCTCCTGCATGTGATGTGGAAGGAACTCTGGGGCAGACAGAGCAGCAGCCATCCTGTCCCTGATGCGAGAGCCACTTGTTTCTTGCCCCTCCTGGTGGGTGATGAGGACCATGAAAGTCTCCTTCAGGGATGACCTCTTCCTCCAGTTCCACTGAATCGTTGGTGGTGATGCAGAGGTTGTGCAGAAATGCACAACATGCAACGATGTCTGAGCTCCTCCATCTCGCCTTCATCATGCCAAATGCTCGCTCCACCCACTGGATGAGCCCTGGCGTGGTGGCGGTTGTAGCGTTCCTGCACTCTGCCTTGCAGAGTGTGATACCGCTGCGGCAGCAAAAGAGAGGGAGACAGCTTGGGAGAATATTGCTGCCCGGGTGAATGCGTAAGTTCAGATTAGCCTCATCCCTTTCCAATCACAATATTAAAGAGGAAAACTGTGGTTGCTCATTAAGTTATGTCATTTAGATGCAATCCCGCCGGGGAAAAGCTCACTTGGCAGCAGCAGAAGATGAAATATAAAACATCATTCAAACAGGTAAGACCTCAGCACAATTTCACGGAGGTACCTCATTCAGATAATGTTTTGTAGCCCTAAATATGTGGCTGTTTGACCCCCTTTTCACCCCCACACATAGCTTTTAGTTCTTATCCATATCCTGTTAATTTAGCCTATTTTCTGTAAATTAACAGACCTCTACTCAGCCAACAGAAAGCGGGCCGAATCCCGTAAAACGGGTGGTGGTCCAGCACTACCACCTCTCACGGAGGCAGAGGAGCTGGCCCTAAGCCAGAATATTGGAAGGCCAGTGGCAGAGGGAATTCCTGGAGGAAGCTCATCAACCAACACTCAGGACACAAGTGCTTTTATAAAATGTAATGCAGTGTGTGCCTGTCTGTCTCTACATCTCTTTTGTCCTAACAGATTCTGATGGTGCCATCTGCCTGCTGGAGCCCCTTTACGTTGCAAACCTTCTAACTGTAAACAGACAATGCTCCAAAGATGTTGCCAAATGATAGCCTAGTTTCAGCATACTGAAGCATCTCTCTTCTAGGATGAAGAGGATGAAACAATGTCTGCAGCCTTTACTGAGGGGAAATTCAGACAGGCATACAGAGGTATGTTACTGATTGCCTCCCACTCAAGATACAATATCAACATTCTGGTGAACAGTTGGCCTACACTGATGCAGTGCACATTTTCATCCTTTTCAGCAGGGCATGGCTGGGCAGCAGCAGGATGGTCCCTCAACTTCCACTGCACAGCTTGACACAGTGAGATGGATGTTTGATCCACAGTGAGATGGCTATTCCATGGAATTCATGTGCAACTATTTGTATGTATTCCCAGTTGTCTGTTAAAGAGGTCTACAAGACTCACATTCTTAAAAAAAAAATCCAGAAGACGGACAAAGAAATTGTGTTTTTGGATCGCCAAATTAAGAAGGCAGATCTTGAAATTGAGATACTGGAGTACAAGTTAGAGGTGGGTGCATAGTCACAAGTGCATTGTGTTAACTATTGCAAAATTAACTAAATTGGCTCTTTTATTTGTTGGAAATAAAGCGGAACAAATGTGTGTTATGTCTTTATTTGGCTGCTGTGGTAGTGGTGAGTTAAACCCTGAAATGATTATGGCATATGGTGTCTCCGACTGCCCTGCCATCCTGCATTGCTGGCAGGTGGATGGGGTCGTCATCTGGCACCTCAATTTGTGGGGCAGGGTGTTGCTCTCCTCTAATAGTGGCAATATTATGAAGAACAACACATGCCACAATATCACAGGCCCTGTAAGGTGTCACTCTGAGGTGACGTAGGCACTGGAAACGGGCTTTCAGCAGGCCTATGGTCATCTCCCCCCGTGCTCTTGTCCTACAGTGAGCCCGGTTGAAGTTCTGTTGGGGGCCTGGTTCAGGGTATGGGGTCATCAGCCTTGGTTGACATGGGTAACCCCTGTCACCCAGCAGAAGGCCATCAAACTCTCCTGTATTGAACAGTGGATACATTAGTGTGTATATTAATGCAGGGAGACGGTGTATTGTACAAAGGCTGCTTACCACGTTGCAGTCTGTTGCTCAGACTGGACTCACGATACATCCTTGAGTCATGCACCGACCCTGGCCACTTGGCTTCCACATTGGTGATTATATGCAGCATCACATATAATCTTGACATAGCAGACAATGAGAAATGTTGACTTGCGATGCAGGTTTTTCTTCATTTTTTTTTTTGCAATACACATTATAAAATTTCATTCAATCTACCTGTAGTCTACCTGCACATTGATGCTGTGAATGGACTTCCTATTCACTTCATTGTGTGAGGGAGCTTTGATGGGGATGTGAATTCCATCAATGCAGCCTATAACACTGGGAAAGCCTAAAAGAGATTTTAACATGACTAATCCCACTCAAAGGCTGCAGCACAGTGTCAAAAGAATATGATTTCAAATATCAGATTTCACCTGCAATCCTGTGGAACTCCTCCTTTATGACTCTGACAGGTTTGTGACCAGGGAAAACGACAAAGACTGACAAAAGCCGTTTCAGGGCCAGGCAAACTTTTCCAATTGCCCTGCATACGGTTGATTTACTGATGTGCTCCGCATCCCCGACGTTGTACAGAAAGCTCCCATTTGCAAAGAACCGCAGCGCAACACATAATATTTGATGGGAACTGAGCACGGCTACGGCTGGTAATATTGGAAATGTAAGGACTGATCAGGTTATTAATGTAGATGGATTGTGACGTGAATCGGTACCGCTCAAACAGATGATCGTCTGGAAACGCAAGCACATCTATGCGCGGTCTGATTATAATCTCCCGACGTACAGGCCTAAGTAATTCTCTGCGCATTAATGCTGCCCCTTCATCCACTGGATCTTCAATGAATGGACATGCCATTCTGACAGAACTCCGTCAGAACTTGCCTGCAAGCCTGTAAAAATAAGGAAATAGATTTCCACGTGCGGGTGAAAGTGGGTGGAGACAGTGAGAAACTCCAGGTTTCTCAGCATTAACCTGCTGCCGACCAGGTTAGTTTCAGAGAGTCTGTTACCATGGTAACTGACCGAGGGTTTCAGTTCCCCCTCTTCGTGCAACAGGCTAGAGTTACTCCTCTTTCCCTGGGTTGAGTTACCTACCTTTGTGTTACGGAAAACTCAGAGTTTCCCGAATTTTAGGGTTAAACAACTCAGAGTTTTCATTAAACCTGCTTCGTGCAACAGACCCCAGGAATCTACACTGAGCATCACAGATGGCCTGCAGCTGGGTAGAATAGAACAACTTGTAGTTGAGGTAATCCACTTGATGAATATTGCCAGGTGGTTTGATACGGATGTGGCATCCGTCCATGGCACCTGCCACCCTGCTGAACACCGGGCTTTGTCCAAGCCGGCACAAACCCTCCGCAATATTGGGAAGCTCTGCTGGAGAGGGGATGGAAATTATGGCCCCGAGCTTAGCTTTGATCTCCCCCGCGATTCGGTGCACGATCCGGTGCACAGTGGATCTGGGAACACCGAAAGCGCGAGCCACCACGGAGAGGGAGAGGCCATGTGCAAGGCTATAAAGAAATGTTAGGACCTCCAATTCCTGACCCCAGCCATGGTCTCTTGGATTCCGAATCAGCCTCAGTAACAATGCCACTGACCGCCGGGTTAGACGAAAATCCTTTTTGAGACAGGCTTCTGGATTCCTGTACATCTGCACCAGAGGTACAAGACATTTGTTATGAACTGGATTGAAAAAACACACTTCACAAAAAGTTAGGGATATTCAACTTTGCAGAATATTTAGCCATCTAACAATGTTCATGTGCACTGAAAAGTTTGAAGAAAATTTATTTTTGTATATATATATATATATATATATATATATATATATATATATATATATATATATATATATATATATATATACACACAGTATATATCCTATAAATCAATGGGGGGATCTATGTACATATGGCTATAATTTAAGTCTGTTTAATGTAGCCTGCAACAGTGACCTCAATGCAGTATTTACCTCTTGCCGATGCTGATGTAGCAACGCCATCAAAAGTTGGAGACGTTTCCGCCTTCGGCACACAGCAGCAATCTTTGCACCTTTCAACCTGTGCCACATTGCCACATTGCCACAGCCATGCGCATGGAGCATCTCTGTGTTGCCATAGTGATGACTGCTTCCTTTTCCAGTGGAGGAAGGAGGGCGTCTCGCTCTCTTTTATACGCTCCACCTCCAATCAAGGCGCCCTCGACAGCTGCGGGTGTGACTTAATTGGGAGTGACACTCGATAGTTAAGGGGTAGTGGCTAGGGGCCAGTTTGGGATTGGGCCTTTCTTTCAGTGTTCAGCCAACCACCAGCTCATCACCATCCAACCATCTGCACCTGTTACCCATTACCTGCCATCTAATCATCATCCCTGCTGATTGGACAACAGTTCCCTCCTCCACCTCTGGTTGGCTCCTGAAAATGTCATTCACCTGGTCATTACCCTCACCTGTAGCATAAAACTCCACTCTGGACAATTCCACCTTGGGGAGCCTAGAGCAGGCTGCATAAGCAGTGGTCCCCCAAGATCTGCTGCTCTTTTGTTTGCTCTCCTTTTGGTTTAGTTTTAAATTTAGTTCTTTAGTTATGGTCAAATAGTGCTTGTGTTTCCCTTTTGTGTTATGTTTTTGTATGGTATTTCTGAGGCCACTGGGTTAGATCTTTATGTTAAACTTGGTTTATTTGTGTAGTTTTGATTTTATTGTAAAATAAATGGCTTTGTCTTTACATTCCTTTGTTTCCTTTAAATTATGTTGACGGCCCTTCACCCCTAGAGATCTGGGTCATAACAACCGCGATAATAATGATAACCGTGATCATTTTGGTTACAATAACCGTGATATGAAATTTTCATATTGTTACATCCCTAATCAGCACATTTCTACACTGAACACATTTACAGATTTGCAGAAAAATCCTGCAACTGCTGTCTCTAATTTGTATGAACATGCATGTGCCTTTTTAAAGACACACAGCTTCTAAATATTGCACCACAAACCTCACAGGGAAATGGTGTGGATTCTCATGTGACGGTTTAAGTGTGTCTTTACACCAAATCTTTTTCCACATTCATCGCAGCAGAATGGTTTCTCTCCTGTGTGGCATTTCATGTGCCTGTTTAAGTTTGACTGTACAGCAAAGCTTTGTCCACATGGATCACAGCTGAATGGTTTCTCTCCTGTAGGGATGGTGGAAAACAAAGCTTCATGAGACATCGATACAAAGTCTCTAGACATTTGAGACCGTGAGCATGAGCTCCATCTGCTGGCCGTGGATGGTACTGCAGCTGAGGGAAGCGCTGTCTGGAGCTGTCTTGTCTCTGACACGGTGTATGATAAAAGATACGTTGCCAACCTTCAGTTAGTGTTTCCTTTGTGGTTAATATCTTGGAATTATCCTCTATGATAAATTAACTATTTTTCAATAAATTCCCAAGCGATTGGAACCTGTGTTAAGCATTGACAGATTAATAAACCCAGTCTCTTCAAGATTTCGGCTCGACACTCGCGGGTGACGTAACGAGGCCTCGGTTAGTGTGGTCATGTGGCTTTTGGCATGATGACACTTCCACCAAAACAGCGGTAGTGAGACTTCCGGTTCATAAGATCGAGGCGGAGTCGAGCAGATGGGCTCGAGCATAACATTCCTACTCTCCTGTATGGATTCTCATGTGTCTGGTTAAGTCAGAGGTTTTTTTTTTATAAATCTTTGTCCACATTCATCACAACAGCAATGTTTTTTCTCCTGTGTGGATTCTCATGTGTTGGTTTAAGCCTCTCTTTTGATTAAATCTTTGTCCACATTCATCACAGCTGTATGGTTTCTCTCCTGTGTGAACTCTCATGTGTTTGTTTGAATATGCCTTTCTACAAAACCTTTGTCCACATTCGTCACAGCTATGTGGTTTCTCTCCTCTGTGAATTCCCATGTGTAGGTTTAAGTTTGCCTTTCCAGTAAATATTTGTCCACAGTCATCACAACTGAATGGTTTCTCTCCTGTGTGAATTCTCATGTGTCGGTTTAAGTTTTGCTTTAGACTGAATCTTTGTCCACATTCACCACAGAAGTGTGGTTTCTCTCCTGTGTGGATCCTCATGTGTTGCTTTAAGCTTGCCTCTACACTAATTCTTTGTCCACATTTATCACATTTGAATGGTTTCTCTCCTGTGTGAACTCTCACGTGTTGGTCTAAGTGTCCCTTTGCACAAAATCTTTGTCCACATTCAGCACAACTGTGTGGTTTTTCTCCTGTGTGGATTTTCATGTGTTTGTTTAAGGAAGACTTTTCACTAAATCTATGTGCACATTGATTGCAGCTAAATGGTTTCTCTCCAGCGTGAACTCTCATGCGTCTGTCCAAGTGTGCCTTCTCTCCAAATTTTTGTGCACATTTATCACAGCTATGTGGTTTCTCTCCTCTGTGGATTCTCATTTGTTTTGCAAGATCTACTTTATGACTACAGATTTTACCGCAAACATCACATGTGACTGTTTTTTTCACTTTTTGTGCCATTTTCTGCAAATTTGAATTCCGCATTGCTTTAAAACATTTATCATGTTTCAAACATCTCAAAGACTTCGTTTTTAAGTGTCTCAGGAGAGATCGTTGGCCATTAAACTCTTCACCACATTCAGAGCAGCTGAGGGCTTTTTTGGCACTATTACACTTCATCCATCCTGACTGGGTGACAGTTTTTCTGGTTCCTCTTTTTTGTGGCGAGGCACTGGGTTCTCCTTGTCCAGATTCCATTTTCAGGAAACCCCCGTTGCAATCGGCAACAACTGCTGCACATCTGCAGGGAACACTGAAATAAGAGAGTGGAGTTAGTGTAGTATAAAATAACATGACATTGCAGAGATAACTGTATAGACGAAAAGCTTATCAGCTCCTCAACTGAGAGATCGCTAAAAAGTGTAACTATGAAGAAAAAGCGTAGTAAATTACATTATAGCTTCAGTTTGTGCACGCTCCCGTGATGGCTTGGCTCGTGGCCGCAGTTACCTGAAGCGCCAGTTGCAAGTTTCATGTCTTAATCTTGCCTCTCGTCCCTTTAAGGCCCTTTCATGCTTTACAGCTGGCGTGTGTGACATCTGTCTCACACATTTCAAAGAACATCCATATCGCTGACATGTTAATGGCTCAACACATGGAAGGCCACGTCACTTCTTTCTTCATTCATTTTCTATGGATAGTGCACGATGAGGTGAAAATTGCTTGCTCTCTCCAGCCAAGCAACAGGCGACAATCATGCATATGAAATTCTGTGCTCGTTCACGTAGACGTGCACACGGGGGCTTGCGACACAATAAAAGACAGTTGAAAAATGTTTGACTTTTGTAGTTGTTGTGGCTCTACAATCAATCAACGCAGGCTTTAGTGAGCTGCAACCTGCAACTACTTCCAAAATGAAGGAACAGGTCATTGTAGCTGTCTCTGACTTTCCCATTTGCCGCTACACTCCGGAGTGTGAACAGGAGAATGACCACGTAACAAAAACACAAGCACATGCCCTATATATAATGCGATCGGATCTGACCCTCTCTGACCCTGACATCTGATTGGCTAACCCCTTGGCTAATAGGCGGCATGCAGTGAGATGACGTCAGACATAGCTCGCTTCAGCACGCCCAGAACCTCGCCAGAGCAGGTACGGAAAATATCACCTCAGCTCGGAAAACCCCCAGTAGAAAAGCCCAATAACCGAGGAGAGGTGAGTTGAGCAGAAAAATGATGGTGGAAAAGGGGTATAACTTTCAGAAATTGTGTCAAGAAAAATAAAAAAACAGTTTCAACTCGATCATAGGGATTTGGAGATCGTTTGACACAAAAACTGAAATCACAATTAAATTTGGATTAATTGCACAGCCCTACTCTGCATACTGTCCATGTTCAGATGACAGCTGATCAGCTGCTGCACAGCGCGACAGTTCAGAGATTGTTGCTGTTTAATCATTTAACACCAGAACTACCATAGCGCGCATTTGGAATTTGGCCTCAGTCCCCCGCGGTCTGCCACGCCTCGTTTACTCTGCCTTTCTTACGTAAATTTGTCCAGAAATACATCATGCAGCAGGCCGACCCCAACCACCCACTCAACTCGATTCTACCGAAGTTGGCTCTCTTTCAGGTGGATGAGTGGGAAGTGTAATAAAGGAATTGTGATAGAATAAAATCTTGAAGACTGACTACATTGTCAGACCTGTACACCAGGTACGATGTCACATTAGTCACTGGCAGGCATCAGCTGGCAGCGATCAGCTGTTTGCAGCAGCAGCAAACAACAATACACAGAAGTGAAATGCATCCTATGATTTCACTGATTAAATTAATATAAAAACTAATAAACCAATTAAAATAAAAACAATTTCACAGGGGCCAAAAATTCAGTTTTGTTCCATGTTGTCTTTTTCCAGTGTTTCATCTACATAGGCCTAGCTGTGGCGCTGCGCCATGGCTAAATTTATAGCACCATGCCAACAAAATGCCAACAATAACATTGTTTTAATGGGGACATGATTTTTTTTTTATTGAAATTGCACTGCCACCCGAAGCAGCGGTAGTAACTCTGATGTCCAAAAACTGCCTTGTACGTGAATGCATCATGCAGAGAACGGCGCAGGTAAACTTGAGCTCATCATCCGAGAAGCTTATACATGTGGAGTGAAGTCCAGAGAGCAAAGGTAGCTGCTGAAAGTTGCTTTAAACTTTACAAGTTCACGCAAACACGATGCTAACGCTACATAGGCTGATGAAGTTGACACTGTTTAGCTTAAACAGCGCAGGTTTATCATCCATGGACAGCACGTTGATGAGCCCCCCCTCTTCCCCACCCTTATCATATTTATGGTTCAGAGATTCCGGGTGAGATGGTTCCAGACGAGATCGGCTCAGTTTTACACTACAGGTGATGCTGCACTCAGCTGTTCATCTTTATCCTTCTGGAAATCCAGAAAACCAGCGTCTCTGTTTCGGCTGAAGCCGCATGTTGCTGTTCTGCGCTGGTTAGTGTGCGCGCACCTGCATGTGCACGTGTTTGCATGTGCAGCATTGGGGTGAAGCCTTGTTGTTTGTAAGACAGAAATGAGGAGCCGTGGTGGAAACCAGATAAACTGGCCTCTGGTTGCATCTTGTTATGTGTTAGATGAAAGAGCCTCTCATATTTATGTCATCACGTGATAATTCTCCATCTGATCTAGAAAATGTATTTTGGCACAAACACTGTACAAGTTAGTGCATGTTTAGTTTAGTTAATGTTGTCTGCAGCAGTAAAAATTTATACTAATAAGGCAAAGAAATTGCAGATTAAAACACTTCTTCAAATATCAAGTTTAGGCCATTGTTATTCTTTACATCAGGTAAAACTATGGTACGTAAATTAACACAACTATCATCATGATAAAGTCATGTATTAATACCATGTTATACAAAGAAAAGGTGGCGCTACCTAATTTGTGGAGGGACTACCAACTGAAAAGGTAGATAACACCAGTGCTACATGTGAAAAAGTTATATAAGCCGTGACATGTTATAAGTATAATAGTACTTATTACAAAGCCACATCACAGAAGTTTCAGCTCACACATCCAGTCAAATTCGGATTATTCACGCAGCCATGCTGACTGGTAGCAATCAACATAAGACCCTGCCACCATGCCAATTTAATTGTGTATTGGCAATCTTATGCAATGAAAATCTACAATTTCAAATTTAGAGTCAATCGCCCAGCCCTTGTTGTGCCTATTTTTTGTGCCACTGCCTCAAATGATTTTGGTTTGTCCTGATTAAACCTGAATGCCCGTTAGAGGCTATTGATGTTTAACCTTTTCATCTCAGTCAGATCAGGACAAAAAATGTAACAAAAAATCTTTTTTATGATACTCAGTAAACTGTATAAATAAGGGTAAGTTATTTAAATAGATACATTTGCTTCCTCACATGATCAGATCGGTGATCGTTTTTTAAAACTCTGATCGATGATCGGCCCCTAAAATCCTGATCATGTAAAGCCTATTTGTTATTAAAACACAGTTTTATACAATATAATTAAAAACACAATGATCTCTGGCTGTTCTATCCGGTTACTTAACTTTTTGTGAATGATGAGTTCATGTTTGGCCATAAACTGCAAAAAAAAAAGCTCAGGTTTTTTGCCCCTTGATTGCGTGTGCAACTGTAAATGTTTGTTAACAGGAAACCATCTATAGGACGTGATAATGGTAGAATTAATTAAACATCATATAACAGCTACACGCTGTGAAGTCATGTCACAATTCCAGTCTCCATCACAGATTAGTTTTCCATAAATGACTGAAATGTAATGATTTAAAAAACACTTGGAACAGAAAAAAAGGTTTCATTGGGAAATGAACAAAAAAAAAAGACATTTCATCATTCTATTCTCAAAGTTCAGATCTCAGCACTGATCTTTAGTTTAACTGACTAATACTTTGTCTCTTGGACAATTTCTTTGCTTTACCATATTAGGAAAACCTGTAGAGGAACATGGAAATTTATTCAGACTATAAATGGGCTCTTGACTTATACAAGAGTTTTTAATGTATGAAAATCCACCTGGACCTGCAGAGAGATGCTCTAAACTAGCATTTTTCTGCACTGGTGCACTAAGCTATACCTTAGTGCAGGATCACCACCTGCAGGTTTGAGAAGTTCCCTGCTGCAACACCTGATCCACATGACAGCCTGTTATCAAGTTCTGCACAAGCCTCTTAATGACCCGCTGATAGTTTGACTCAGTCATACTGCAGCAAGTAAACGTGGCAAAACCTGCAGGACAGATGTCCACAGCTGGTTATCCTCCACTGGAGCATGAGGAAAATATATATATTTTTAAAAACTAAAGAATTCTCAATATTTTAATTAATTTAGATCCCCTGCTAGCAGTTTTAACAACCATTCATTGCATTTCTGTCATGGTTTTAGATATTTGCCTGACCCACATGCAACACTCTCAGGAGACGATAGAATTTAAGATGTTTAATATGGTAAGTGGTGATAGTCCAAGGAGGGTTCTGGAGAGGCTGGGAGAAGGGATCAGGTGAGCGTTAACAAGGTCAGCGTGGGAGATGGTGAGTGGGATCCAGTCTGTGGGTAAGTGGTTCCAGAGAGTTGTAGACAGGTGGAGATCGTTGGAGGGCAGACAGGTTTGCAGGGTTTGAGGACGGATGGAATGGGAGTCTTGATGCCAGCTGTGGTGGGTAAATCCAGATTTCCAAGGTGTGTGAAGGTTGTGGTTTGGAGCTGAAGAATCTTGGAGGAATTAATCCGGGTTGTCCTTAAAGGAGTAAACAGAGGGAGAATCATAAGGTTGTCAGCACAGATGAGCTCAAAGGAACACAGAGGGGCTTGACGTTACCACAGAGGGCTAACACTCAGGCACTGAAGAGCTGGCAGCAGACTCCTCTTATCCTCCTCTTGATGAAGGTAATGGAATGCAGGTGTGCAGCTGCACACCTGCTGGAGATTCAATCCTTTCAGCTGCTCCTGGACGACCTCTGGTGGACAGCTGCTGGAACACACCAGGAACAACCATAGATCCCAACAATTTCTAAACGAACAGCTGTACTTTCCAATAAGCAGACCCAGTAAAACTGTGTTCTGTTTTTTGTTTTGTTTTACAGTGGATCTGATCAAAGTTTGGTCCCAGTTTAAAGTCATCGCACCAGTCACAGTTTATAGAAACTGTCCAGTAAACGTCTCATTCTTCTCCTGAACACATTCAGCAGTCATCTGATGGAGTTACATAACTATACGAACTAAAGATAACAAGCTTACGTTTATGCCGCAACGGCGCCAAGCTGCTAATACAGATGCTAATATAAAGCTTTCATATTACAGTGACTAACCTGTTCAGGTGTGTTTAAGGTGGATGTGGAGGATCCAGCGTCTCAGTTTTGATACCACAGACGATGCAGCTGCTGCTCTCATGTTTGTCCCTTTTATTCAGTTTTCAATGTCCAGAGTTGCAGCGATGCGGCTGCACCAGACGTGAGATCACGATAAGAAAAATAAGTTTTCTTTAAAAAAAAATAAAAAAGTAAAACAATGTCCACGAGTCTGAAACTGTGCCCAAGTCAAGTCTGAGTCTCTGGAAAAGCGACTATGTGGCTCCTTCGGTTTTTTGCACAAACTACTTCAAGGCTGCCCAACTAGTTCTTCCATCCTCGCCCTGCATCAGTTATTTTTGAGTCCTTTATTGGTCAGGACGGCGTCATAAACAGCCTCCATGATATGATGTACCATAGCTGACGTTTGCAAGCAGCCGTCCACTGCCGCCCCTGCTGGATCTGGACAATCATCCAACCACTCTGCTCCTCTTGCAACTGGGTAGAAATGCTTTTGATGAGCGCCAAAATGCATTCATCTTATACCAGTGGTAGATTAACATGCCCATTTTTAGTGTGGGATATGGGATAATAGGCTTTTTTTTTTTTTTTTCAAACCACACACCTTACTATATCAAGTGGAGTTTTTTTTTTCTTTTTTCCTTTGCTGCCACATGCCGGAAATCTGGCACGGTGCTGGAAAACTTTAAGCTCTGAGTTTAACCAGTAAATCACAAACACTCCAAATCCTGGATTGTTGTCTTTACATGGTCGTAGTGTACTATATGTTGGTTTAATCTTGTTTATTTCCAATGATGTTAAGTGTCCTTTTAGGCACTGAAAGACACTTTTATATAAAATCTATCATCATCGTTGTCATTATTATTATTATTGTATGTGGAGGGCTTTTGTACTTGAAGGTGATGTTTGGTTCAGAAGCAATTAAATTCGAGAATGTGATGTTTCACTGCGTAACTCCTCCTAAGTACCCCCCCCCCCCCCCCCCCATCCCGAAAAAAAAAAATCATTCCACATCCCGATTTTGGATCATATCATGAATTAAATATTTACTTATGGATCAGCGCGAGCCTACGTCACAACCCAGAATTCACGTGACCACGAAGCTGGTCCCGGTGAAAACTATGCTTCGTATTTGAACGGCGTCTGATGGACTATGAGCCTCAAAAACTGTTTTTGCACCCTTTTAATTAAAAAGGGTTTTCTCCGCCGGTCTGTCTTTGAAATAATGTTGAAATGACGTCCAGTTATACTGAAAGTCTTACTGCCGACGCTAGAAGAAGATACGAAGCTAAACAAGTATTTGTTGGACTCAGTGATGCCATCTTCTGCTGCTACAGCCTGGTTAGACGAACCTACCTGTACATAACAGCCTGATGATCAGTTTCCCGATCTCATGATGTATTTGGTTTCATCAGGTAAGCCCCGTGTTCAAGCCATTTATTTTTTATAGAATATTAATTTCCCCCCGGATTTTTAAGAAATGGTGGTATTTCTTTGATGTACTTCTCAGGAGTTTACTCTCATTGATAAAGCTATAAATTACTGGTAGCTAGAAGCTCATCGGTATTTTACTGGTTATGACTGTGCATGTTTATAACGCTGCAAATGCTTTTATTCGTATGTGGGAATATTGATGTCAGTAATCTGGATGAACGTGATCGTGATCCGTGGTCCTGAGGAGACGGGAACAGCGGGCGGCGCTGTGATTCTGTACATCCACTGATTTAATGCTGTTTTCTATCATCTGTGCAAAAACAACTACAGGATTTAAATAGTGAGACCACATTATATGCTTTTTTACCAGTCACAAAGTGATCCAAACTTATTGTTAGATGTTTCCATGGTTTCCAGTGTGAGCTGTCAGCATTTATGGGCTTGATAGCCACTTAGCATGTCGTTTGGGACTTTTTCTGTTGTGTGAAGCAGCAGAAAAATCATATCACCTGATTTAAATAGTGGAAAGATATTTGCAGCATTCATCCTGTTTGGAGAAGTACCTGTGCTAAAAAAAAAAGATTAAACATATAACATAAAGGTTTAATTAATATACAGTCTATAGTTCTTTTAACAATAAACATATCAATCCTGTCACTGCCAGTTGGTTTTTTATTCTTGATTTTTTTTTTTTTTTTGTTACAGTTGTTCTTTTTCATTTTCATTTCATTTTCACCGACCCTTCCTGAATACATGGACTACAGTACCTTGCTTCCCCCTCGTTCTGTTCTTTCAACATGCCTATGATGTTCAGGAATACTACTGGCAAGGTTTGGTCCAACATTAACAAAAAAGGTGTTGAACTCATTGGCAACACTACTCACATCTTTAACTTCCTTATGCTAACTAATAAAATAATTTGGCAATTCATTGAGGGCCACTTTATTGTCAATTACCTCAATTAGAATTTTCAAAGTATTTTTAAGATTATTCTTATTCTCAATTAATGCTTTGTTGTAATAATCTTTTGTTATCTTGCTTTATTATACTTATATTCAATACATTCAAGTTTTTCAGACAAAAATATCAAGAAATATTGCAGTATTGACAAAATCTAAACATTTTCTGGGCCACAAATCACTTCATATTCTTTGCCGTTCACTGATTCGTCCATATTTGAATACTACTGATCACTGGGGAAACAAAATATCACCAAACACACTGTACAGCAAACAATAAAGGTTGTCTGCAAAGTTGGATATAGGGAGCATAAAAATCTACTATTTGGCAAGTTAAGAACACTAACATTGAGTGAGTTGATGGAATTACAAACAGCAAAATAATCTATAAAGCTAGAAATAATTTACTACCCAGCCAAATACAAAAATGGTTTACGATGGTGAAGGTGGATATAATCTAAGAGGAAAATTAAAGCTGGAGGTTGTAAGTGTGAGAACAACCGTGTAAAGCATGTGTCTTACAATATGTGGTGTAAAATTATGGAATAATCTTCAGGAAGAAGTCAAACAAGGTCCAATCATTATCCAGTTTTAGAAAGAATACGAAGAAATGGTATTCAACAAGTATGAAGAAAGACAACATTTATAAGCAGATGTAATTAAATCTGTACAGAAAATACATGTGTAAATAAATATTCAGTATTCGGGAGTACAAGTTTGGCAAACTGGAGATTAAGGGGTTAAGTTTAAGGAAGAGTAAATTATGATTGTAAAAGGGGGCAGGAATAAATGAGATTTTACTTCATCCTGATAGTTTTTGGACTCTATAGAGATTATTATTTTCCCTTTAATCTGTTGAATAATTTTGTTATTTGTTTTTTTTTTTCCAAAATAAAGAAGAAAGCAATCAAAGAATAATCAATCAATCACAAAGACAGAGTCTCTCTGCTTGCCAATCTGACCTTTATCAGTCTTTATACTGTATTTCTTTGTACTGCAAAATATCCTCTTCCTTTTCTGTCCTCCGTCCATAACCTTTGCCACTGCTCATTTGTAGAAGTAATAATTGTCTTGCATTCTCTTGATGGGGCTAAGATGCTGCAGAGGCTGCAGAGAGGTCCACCATGTCAGCTGAGTTCTTTGCTGAGCAGAAGATCATCAGGATTGTGGAGTTGATGCGACTGGATAAAGAATCAGAATCAGTTCATGGATCAGTGATTCATCTGTTCTCAGTGGAAGCAAACACTCGCTCACTTTCAAGTTTCTGTTGTCAGGCTGCTGCTCAGGTGGGACCTGGTGATGAAGGCATGCTGCAGAGCTGATCGTTGTCAAGATCCAGCAGCTGTTTGAGGAGCTCCACGAAAACCTTCCTGTCCTCATTTTCAGCAGCTTCATCTGTTGGATAAAGCTGAGTCTGGAAGCAGAGTCAGCAGCTGATCAGCTCTCAGAGACAGATCAATAACTGTCTGGATTCAGTCTGAACTCCTCCATCCAGCAGCTCATCCAGAGAGATGAACAGCTCAGAGAAGCTGTGCAGCTTTTGTCTTGCAGCAGATGAATTTGTTTCTGGAGTCTAAAGGAAGAAAAGAAAGATGAAAGCTGTTTTAGAAGAGTTCAATGAAATGATTTGATCTCCTCAAACTAAGAAGATGTTCCTCTACCATCAGCCTCCAGCTGCTCCATCAGCCGTTTCCTCCTCCTTGAAATAATTCAGGGTGTATCTTCCAGCACGGAGCATGTGCTCCTCCGGCTGAGCCAGAAGCTTCACAATGCAGCTCATCTGCAGACGGAGCAAACAGTCCCATCAGCTGATGAGCTGCATGAAGTCTCCACCTGGTCCTGGACATCTGTCTGAGTCAGCTGACTTCCCATCTGATAGGCACAGCTGGCAGGGAAGAGGTTCCCAGCGAGGTAGAGGAAGGCCAGCGTGCAGCCCACACATCTCCAGCCTCAGTGAAGGGGAGGCCGAGGGCAACTGGTGGAGCCCTGAGGAGGGAAGAGCAGAGCTGAACATGATGAAGCTGCTGGCTGACATTTAGGAGCAACATGGAGGTTCAGACTGACGCAGCTCCTCTAGACTAACAGCTGAGCAGTGCAGGATGAAGCCACCTGCACCCTAACGCTGAATATTCCCACCAGGATGGACTGGGGAAGCTGGAATGGCTAGCAGGGACTGGTCCGGAGCGTGGACCAGCATCACCTTGTCAGCTTTAATGTGTGTGTGCAGGATAGCCGGACTCTTCAGGGCGTCCAAGGCCACCAACAGCTGCAGCAAGACAACTTTAGTTGTTCTATCTGCAGCTGTGTGGCCTTCATCTTAATGCTTCCTCAGCTCATCACTTGTACATATGCAGAACAATCAAAGTCTTTCATCCTCCAATCAGACAAAGCTGTGCTGTGATTGGACGCATCACATTTCCAAGCAGCGGCTCCAAGTTGTGCTCTTGGAGCAGCTCATAGAGATTCCTGTCCAGCATTTCAAAAGCTAGACAGGTCTGCCCCATGTGTTCAAGCTGCTCCAAGAACTGGAGCACGGTGCAGGTGTCAGGCTCCAGGACACTCATGTCCTTTAAAATGGACAACTGGACAGACAAGAGGACAGAATTACATCCTAGAAAAGCTACCATCAGCTCATGGTTCATCTTCTGCTGGAAGAGTTTCAATCCAATGAAGAGAAGTCCAGAGATGCAGCTCTTTCTCACAGTTCTGGACTAAACTAGCGTCCGTCTTGAGAATCTTGACGGCCACTGTCTCGTTGGTCTCCAGCTTCTGACACTTGGCTACTTCAGCAATAAAGTCCAGAACGGAGTAAGAAGAGGAGGCGGCGAGCAGAGTTTGACCTGCCTGAATCTCAGCTGCTGCTGGTGTGACTGTGGAGAGAGTCGCTGAACATGGACAGAGAAGTCAGTGGATTCAGTCTTCCAGCTACTCAGTCATCACAAACACAGCTGGACCATCAATCATGTCTTTATCAAGCAGAAACGATCACATGCTGATGATTTTACCACCATTTCACTCACTTTCTTTATTTAAAGGAGATGGAAGAAGGAAGAAACAGAGGAAACACCAGCCTCAAGTAAACTGGAAAAGCTCCAGTAGAAATAGAAGATTTGATTCTTGGAAGAAGACAAATGTGCTTGTTTTCAGTCTGCTCCATCTAGTCTGGAAAGATTTCTCAGGCCTCTGAGGAAGACTATTTTACTGGAAAACATCTGGGCATGTCAGATCATCTCTCATCTGGACACAATTTAGCTAATTTTAAGATTTAGCCATTTCATTACTTCAGTGACTGTTTAAGCTGAGTTTATTTCTCTGGAAAAATGAGCTAACTTAATCTACATAAAATCAGCACACAAGTTGAGAAAATTCAACTTATAGACTATAATCAAGTGCTTTCATTTTCCAGCTCATGTTTATAAATAAGCAGCTTCTCAAACATTTTACCAGGAAAAATTAAGGTAAAAAGTCAAATTTCATTTCAGTTTCATTCAGTAACAGAATTACTTTGGACGAGTGAGAAACAGCTTAAACTCTGTGAAAGACTCATTTTAAGTCCTTTATTAAGTGAAAAACTCTGATCTGGCCTCTTAATGCTTCTTTCAGTCTTGTTTCTTTCTCACTGAGAGAAAACAAGATTAAATAAACTAGATGTTTTTTATCAGTTCGAGAATTACTTCCTCAATGCATCTATTAATCTAACAATTTTTGCAGTTCAATCCGATTATCTCCCCCATAAATTGACTGACAGCAATTTATACATGTTGACAGACATATTAGAAATGAAAAAAGAACAATTCTTTTAACAGTGCAATGTGTGTTTATTGATCTCCAACCCAAAATTCCAAAATAAAATTCACGAGTGTTCAAGTGCAAAATACTAAAACATTCTGATGTCTAACATTTAAAGCAACCCTTACCGATCTTGCATTTCAGAAAGCACAGCAAGATTATTTGAATATAAACAGTCCCGCCTAGGAATGGGTATCATTAAGAGTTCTCATTAAATGATTAAATACAGTGTGAACGGCTTTGGTTGCAGTTATTCTTTCATCTAAAATATGCATCAACCTTTTGCCTTCAACTTCAACTTAAATCTGACTTCAGTTAAAAAATAACTCCTAAAATATAACGGCAGTGATCAACTTTTGTACAGTAACAGTTTCTGTGCAGAAAAAAAAAGCATGTTTACCTTTTGATAAAGGATACAAGATCTTTTAGGACTTAAAGGGAACGGATTAAATAAGGTAGACTTCTTTTTACTCCTTTTGAACATCTTAAATTTAAATTATTATTATGTGTGTGTAAATATGTATGTATATGTTAGTGTGTGTGTGTGTGTTTTGTTTCATTTCTGAGATATTTTGTTATAATTTACAAAGCAGTACACAGCAGTACACACTCCGGACTAACACAGAAGATGCTGCTGCTTTCCTTTTCAACGTGTTCAAAATAAACTAAAGACTAAAGGTAAATATGACACAGCACAATGCTTTATGAATGATCTCTAACATTATTACAGTCAACGGGAGTTTTACATTACCTGCGACGTTGCAGACGGACGAAAGGCTTTATATTCCGACAAACTAACTGCTGTGTGGCCAAATGTTGGAGGTATTTCCTCCCTCTGATGTGATCAACGTTCCATACGTGTAACTCGCGCATATATTGTATTTTTTATGAAATATAACCAAACTTTGGAGCACGTTTGGTGCGATGCCCTGTTGAAGACGCGTGCATGACGTCATCGCGCAAATGCATCCGACATTTATGGAACCGATAAGAGGAATCGTTAGGCAGGCATTTGAACGATACTATGGAATTAAACAACAGAGAACTGGTTCTCGATTCCCATCCCTAGTCCCGCCTCACTTCAAAGACCCCCCCCTCCCATTCCTTCTTCCTCCCAATGCAGAAGCAAAGGTCTGACTGGCAGGTCCCTCGGCCAATCCTAGGCATGAACCCCACTGCAAGGACTGGTTGGAGTTTTCATTGAATATTTAGAGATTGGAATGATATTTTATTTTGATTAATGGTCTTGTATTTTAGAGATCCATTACCTCATGCGTAGCAATTTACTGGTTAAAAAATAGTGTAACCATGAAACATCGGTAAAGGTTGCTTTAATAGACAAATAAAAAGGTCACCCAAAATACGTTCTTAGAGGTATTGAAATAATATTGAAATATTGAAATAAAGTGAACTTAGAAGCTATAACTACAGGACACTTCCCATCCTCTCCACAACACGGTGAAGAATCAACAGAGTGGCCCTCATTTATCAAACGATCTTACGACGAAAATCTGTGCGTACGACCAATTCCATGCAAGACTCGGCATTTATCAATTTGAACGTGATCGTAGGATACGATCAAATCTCACGACAGCTCTGAGTTCGTGTACGCAAGTTTGAGTCAGTGAGGGTTTGCAGCGCAGCAGAACATGAAAATATTTATTAACCAAACCGCAAACTGCCATTTAAACATAAGTATTCACATATCAGCACTAAGAATGAACCCATTTGCAAAAGAAAAAGAAAAAGGAAAAAGTGAATGTAGAAAGTATTCCCAAAATTGCAAAAATAGCTGTGACTGAATTTAATTCCTCCATTTATTACTACAAATTATTAAAAATCTTTAACATACAGTTCTAGGAGACAAGTGCTTTGCACTGTTCGTGCATCTCCTCATCCCGCTGGTAAAACTGCCGCATAGGAGCGGAGAAAGGCATCAGTACGCACCATAGACACACGCGCAGGTGCCCAGGTGGAGCGCTGCTTCGGCTGCAGGAAGGCAGGTGGGGGTCGGACGGTCCGACTCGGACCCGGCGGGATGAAACGCTGCTTTAGACTGAGAAAATCTACAATACACTCCTGTCCTGTGCAGTGCTGCACATCGCTCGGACCGCTGAAGAGTTTTGATACGCAGTCAGAGGAGAAGATGCGGCGGGAGCCGCCCTGCAGCCCCCACTGGGCTAAATGGAGGAGACCGCAGCTGATCGGTCATTTCTAATAACTAATCAATACTTTAAAGTTGTGAAAGTGCTCAGTCAGACTGTCCCTTAGTTTTGCAAATGCAAGTTATCTTTTTTCTGTCCCTGTCTGGTTCAGGCTCGGATCTGACCGGCATCCACCTGTCACCTGTTAGAGCGCAAGTTGGGGGGGGGGGGGGGTGCAACATCTTTTGGTGGCGAGTTTCATATTGGACCACTTTTTCTTGACACATTGGCTAAAGAATTGTGACGTTGCCATCGGATGTGGGCTATTATTAAATTTCATAACTAATAAAACGAATAAACCATATCAGCCAGGCCTAGATTGAGACTTTTATTAATATCTCAGCCGGAGTCGTTCACACTGGTGAGGCTGACTGATCCTCTTCCGTGTAGCGTTGTTGTCCACGTCTCTGACTTCGGATTTAAACTGCCAAACGGCACCTCTTTAATCTTTCCCACCTCACAAATGAGGAATTCTGTCTGGATCCCCCCAAAAGTTTCCTTTTTGGGCAGAATCTCTCCTCTCCATGGTTCAACCTCGCCGGGTGAAGCCTCATCATTATGCATGTTTAAGGGCGTAACCGTGGGCGTGACATTTAAATGACGATTGATTTCAGCTGTGGAATTTATCAAGACTCTTTTGTTCGTACGACGAGATTGGACCGATACGAACGTTTTAATAAATCGCACGTGGGTCCAATCGTACGACCATTTTTACGATCAAATGTGCGATCATTTCTACGATCGTTTGATAAATGAGGGCCAGTGTGTTCAGTGGGAGGCTGCGTCAAGTTCGCTGTAGGACGGAGAGATACAGGAATTCATTCCTGCCAGCAACCATCACCCTAAAGAACAAGACTAACTGACTTTTTGTTTATTTAAAAAAAAAAAAAAAAAAAAAAAGTGAGCTTTTACAATACTGAATTTCCCTTCGGGGATGAATAAAGTATTTTTCATTTCATTTCATTTCATTTCATTTCATTATAAGCTAATACAGAAAGTGCTTTTCCAACCAAATAAATAATGAAGATAAATAAGCCCTTTGTTTTGCACATTCGTAGTGAGTGGTGTCCCAATTCTGGTTCAGATCGAGGGAGAGGGGGAGGGGTAAGGCTATCAGGCCCTCGAAACTGAGATTTTCCAGGAGACACTAGAAAACAAGTGGTATGATATCCACAATTTTTTGCGAAATACGAGCAAAATGGCAAGGAAAACGGCAGCCAGAGAAATAATCAAATGAGTATTTCTTTGTAAATAAAATATGAAAATCAATATTTTAAGGTTGTTTTAATATACTACAGTTTTATTACAAATGTGAAAAAATAGCTAGTTTCATAATGTTACATGCATCTGCTCATATCTGTAACATAACTTTATGTTACGCTTAAGTTGATGGTGTCTTCCTTTCTGTGGCCCAGGCGGGATTTGATCCCGCAGACTTCCAGGTGAGAGTCACACGCGATGACCATTCAGCCGTGGCCAGGTAACCAGGGTGTATGATTTATCAGCGACACAGTGACAGGACCCCACACTGTCACACACCCCCTTTCCACAAGCACGTCCTTGTGCTTCACGCAGGCCGCCACCAATTTTATGCCCATGGACTGTTTACAAGCGTCACATGGATCCTGCCCACAACGCCAGAATGAGGGCCCTGGTGGGTTTCAATCCCACAGACTCTTGGGTGAGAGTGACATGCACTGACCATTCTGCCAAAGGGGCATCCAAGTAGCCAGGGCGCATTATCTATCAGAGACACAGTGACAGGACCCCACACTGTCACATTTCATTTTTACGCTTTTTGGCCCAAAGTTGAAAAAATAATTCAATCACCCAGGAAAGGAGATTATACCTGCTGCAGACGGCATTGCAAGCTCATCCAGAAACAGCTGTGATGTCAGTTTAAAAGATATGCTTTATTAATCCCAATTAGTTTGCCAATTAGGAAATTTGTTCTCTGCATTTAACCCATCTCAGGTTGGACCTGAGAGCAGTGGGCTGCTATTTAAAGTGCCCGGGGAGCAGTTGGTGGTGGTTACAGACCTTGCTCAAGGGTCCATAGTGGTTCACCTGAGTGTCATGTTTGGGACTTGAACCCTGGTCTGCTGCGCCCCATCTCGTGACATTAACCACTATGCTACCCACGCTCCAACAGCACCACAGACGACGATTGGTGACGCACGAGGATTTTGAAGGGTTGTCCTATTTCTTAAGGAAATAATTCAATCCTTAGCACTTGAAACTGGAAGTGCCCATTCAAACAATATGGCAAAAAATGTCTGTAAAGTTAAATTTAGTGAACTTGTTAATAAAACATATTTGCATTTTTTTTCCAATTAATGTACTGACTAAGAACCATGACTTGTGTACAGAGGTACATACGGAACCATAAATTTTGTGTACCGTTATAGCCCTAATAACCATTCAGAATCTAACATTTATATTGAACATCGGACTACCTTCCTGAAAAAGAGCATCTTCCTTTTCAGTCTGTCAATGCTTAATACGAGTTCCAGTCTCTTGGAAATTAAATGAAAATACTTTATTACAGAGGATAATTCCAAGATATTACTGACAGATGAAACATTAACACAAAGTTGAGAATGTATCTTTTATTAAACACTGAGCCAGAGGCTAGCGCTCCCAGCAGTGCTTCCTCAACTGCAGTACACACCCACAGCCATGCCCCATTCATGCCATGATGAAGCCTGGTCTTCAGGGGACAGGGATGACAGGATGCACCATTTGCCAGTCGCCTGACAAAACGACCACCCACTGGCAGCTCTGCCACAACCACGGCCGTGCTCGCGAGACAACTGCTCCAACTATATAACTCCACACTACCAGTTCCAAGCACACAAATCCCAAAGGAGAGACATACATTTAATTCCTGCTCTCAACGGAGGCGGAGGCTTTTTGTTCAGCCCCCTCCCACTCCCATTCTCACCCTGCAGCTCTCCTGTACTGTCACCTTCTGAGCCTCACGCTGCATAACTTTCTGAATCTAAATAACAACCATGGATCTGGTCAACTGGTCTCTCAATGCAATTGATCAAATCTTTTCTACTCGAAGAGTGGGACAGGGAGATGTTCCTTGCCCGGACGGTACGCATCCGGCAGGATATGGGATCAAATGGAAGATCACGTGTCCGTTGGGTATGTGGTAGATCTTTTTTTTTTACCACCTACGCATCTTTCCTCATGTTATCGTTTTCTATATCTGCAAAGGTGCACCCTGTGTTAGGGCTGCGTGGCCACGGTCCCGTTTTGTTTGTATGTTCTGTTTGTTTACCTTGGACAGGTTGTACTGCAACATGAATTTCCCCTTGGGGATCAATAAAGTATCTTTGATTTGATGCTAAACCTACAGCAGAGTCAGTTCCACAGCTAGCATTTCCATGTGGGGCTCATATGGGTTAAATTTTGCATACAAGGGACCCAAGTAGGTTTGTCCACAGTTTCCATGGGGCCCGACCTGTGTTTTCCCATATAGCCCATAGGCATGGGCTTGAACTGGGCAAATTTGCACCCCCTTAATGAGCACCGCAAAAGAGGACATCCCCGGTCCGATGTCCCCACAGAGAGAAATTACCGACCACATCACTAGCAAGACAGAAGGCACAAGGCACCACAAACAACACACTCAAACAACCAAAAGCCAAAAGGATGAGCCCCCAATTTGTTATGATCAGCCCGTAGACCAGGGTTTCCCAACCCTGGTCCTCAGGGACCCCACCCCTGCTGGTTTTCCAGATATTCCTACTTCAACACACCTGACTCAGATGAATGGCTCGTTAGCAGCTTGCAAAGAAGTTGATGAGCAGTTGAGTTGATCTGAATCAGGTGTGGTGGAGTTGGAAACCTGGAATACATGCAGGGCAGGGTCCCTGAGGACCAGGGTTGGGAAACCCTGCCGTAGACCAAAACAAAGAGGAGATGATGTGTGGGAAATAATATAAAATATATTTCATTAACTTAAAGACACACAACATAACTTTTAGACCTTAAAAATCTGTGTTTCATTATGTGCATTTTCGAGCCGTCACTACCCAGAGCCGTCCCGGGGCTCAGAAACAGCGGTATGTAAGATTCCCATCCGGGACGCCACTGTGACATTGCAGCCTACTGTTGGTTGCGCACTGCGTCACTCACTAGCAAACGGATGTAAACCAGGTATCAACACCACAGGTATTTAGAAAGTGCATCATGTCGGATTCGGCAAAGAAACGCAATGAAACATTACCAGAGGAAGAGAGGAAAAGAAAGCAAGGAAGGGACAGAACAAGAATCAAGATAAGACTGTCTTTTACTGGCTGGAGTGTGCTCACAGTACAGGTACGATGAAGATGGATGCTAGTTTAGCCACCGATAGCGGGCTCGTCACTGAGAAAACTACAAAAAGTTCTGTTGTGTGTCTTTAAGAAACCAAACAAACAAAACCAAATGAAGGTAACTCAAACAAAACACCTGGGGCCTGTACTATGAAGCTGGATTTTCTCTTATCAAAGTTAACTTCAGGGTTAACCCTGGATTTTCCATCCTACGACGTTGGTTCACTTCTGATCGGGTTATATCTCCCCCGGTAACTTATGCTGAACACCTAACCTGGTCTGGACCAGGTTTAGTTCTGGATAAGAGATCACGAGTATAAAAGCACCACCCCCTGACCAATTAGCACTCTTGGAAAATGGCCTGCCCATTTTTAGAAAATTCCGTCGACATTGGCGCTCAGATCTTGAGAGTACGTGTTGATAACCAGCTTCATAGTACCGTTTATCAAGATCGCAGATGTCTGGTTAAGTCAACCCAGGTAACAGAGAGAAATCCCAGGTATGTTAATCCAGTTTCGTAGTATAGGCCCCAGGCCTCAGGGCAAGCCAGACCAGGCAAGGCCCCAGAAGGGGCGGTCTTTTTATGGCTGGTGGAGACAGTGGCCAGCTGTCTTCAACCGGTGATCACCACCTTGCCTGCAAAACAAAAGAAATTAAATAAAGCAAAAAAACAAAATGGCCTGGGCCGTCACACTGTTCCACGGTCACAGTTTCTCTGACAGGATCAAACTTTTCTCGCTCAACACAGAGACACTAAAGAACCAGGCAACCAGAACCCAAATCCAGCATAGAGAGGACGAGTGAATGTGGTGATGAAGGTGTGGAGGTGGATCAGTGAGTCAGAGGAGACTCTGTAGAAGGACAGAGAGCCAGCAGGACAGTCCACATACACTGCTACTCTGTTAGAGACGGAGGAGGAAGAGGAGGAGGAGGAGATGGGTGTTTCTCTGTTATTGTACCTGACAGAATAACCATCATTCGAGCATCTCAGACTCCAGGACTGATCATTCCATCCAAAGACACTGTCTCTGCCATTTACTTTCCTTCTGATTTCTCTGTAACTCACTGATATATTAACGTGTCCTTTCCACTCGACCTCCCAGTAACATCGACCAGTCAGAACATTTCCACACAACAGCTGAGGCCAGTTAAATCTGTCTGGATGATCAGGATATGACTGATCCTCCTCCACACGTGTCACATTCCTGTTGTTGTCAGACAGTTTGAGGTTTCCATTCACTGTGTTGATGTCGACTGTGAGTTTGCAGGAATCTGATGGAGAACAAACACAATCCAGCTGCAGTTATTGATGTATTGACACTTTGATGCTGACTGATGAATGAGTAATGTGACAGTGTGAAGATGGTTGAATGTGATGAATCCAATGAAAAACACACTTACACTTCCTCAGACCTGGTCTCAACCATGCTTCTCCAGCAGGCTCCACCCTGAAAGGAGGAGGGGGGTCAGAGCAGCAGCGTCTCTTTCAGCATGCTAACATGGACATTACATGGCTCTCATACACACTGAGGAAAGCTGCAGATTTATGAAGCCATGTGAACATTGACTTTTGTCTTTTAGAAATGCTCATCATTGGAGAATCTGACTCCCTGGAAACCATCCTGATTTCACTCTCATCTTCAGCCATGAATGATGCAGACACTCCCCTAATAAAAGGCCCTTTCAGATAGAACGCGGCAAGCGCAGGTGGATGGCGGCAAACCCATTCATTGTGTATGCGGTGCGAAAGGTTGCCGCATGCAAAGTTGGAGGCCAGTTCAGGGGAAAAAAGTGGTCCTTGGTCAGCCTGAAGTAAACCTGGAGGCAGTCTGTGTGAAAGAATGCAGCTCCAGGACGAGCCTAAACTTTCTCCAAGTCTGGCTTGCCATCACAATCAGGTGGACCCCACACCCTTTTATATGCTGATCTTCTCCTCCTCCTCAGGAGAAAAGCTCTTTGCTGCGGCAATACATCTTCCACAACAAAGCACAACGGGGAGAAAACACTTCCTGGTCTGTCACTTAGCAACGTGTCCCTGACGTGCTGCCGCTAGCGCTGTGCTCTTTTCGCCGGGTCTGCACCCTCCCCACGGAGAACGCAGCAAAAAACGTGTCCTATCTGAAAGGGCCTTAAGTCATTTCCAGACAAAAGCTGAACAAACATGACAATTAGGGGTGCAACGATACAAAAAATTCAGATTCAGTTCAGTACTTAAGTGTCTGGGCACAGTATTTTTTCAGTGCAAAAATTTTTCATGCCTTCTTTTAACCATTGTACTTTTTGTCCATCAGAGACATACAGTATTTAACATGAGGACCAATGCAGTAGTTCCCATGCCAGATCTGAAAATGTAGTCAAATTCAGATCCACTAAGGTTCTAACAAAGAACTTATCATCAAGGAGAAAAGTCGATCATTAATTGAAAATTCTGTAATGTGCAATATTCGATACGTAGTGGTCACAGTTCAGCACACACCCGTATTGAACCGTTCTGTTAAACAGAAAAAAGGAGCAGCCTGCATTTAACTAAGCAAACAGGTATGAGCCCCCTATTGGATAATTACTGTTTGAGTGATTATCTTTCAGCTGGCAACAAGTTATTTAACTCCAGCTGGTGCAATGACTTGCTTCTCATTTCCTAAGCAACCATGTGGAAAGACACATCCCGTAGTCATGGAAAAGATGCTTGGGTCAAATCCCCGACACGACTCCTTGATGAACCACTGTGGACCCCTGAGCAAGGTCCTTAACCCCCAACTACTCCCCGGGCGCTTTAAGTAGCAGCCCACTGCTCTCTGATACTCACAGTACAGAGATGGGTGAAATGCAGAGCCCTAATTTCCCCTCGGGGATTATACTAGTATAACAAAAAAAACCCAAAAAATCATTGGCATGCATCAAGCAGAAAAAAACATGTAAGGATGTAAAGATGAAGTGATGCAGCATCATGCCTAGTGCCTACTGTACAAAGCCTGTGGGGGCAGTGTTATGATCTGCAGTTGCTCAGGTCTAGGTTCAGCAACAGTATGTGCTTAATGATACCTGAATATACTGAATAACCCAGTTATTCCATCAATGGACTTTTTCTTCCCTGATGGCACGACCATATTCCAAGATGATGAAGCATGAATTCATGGGGCTCAAATTGTGAAAAACTGAATAAGGAGCATGAGACATCATTTTCACACATGGATTGGCCACCACAGAGCCCAGACTTTAACCCCATTGAGAATCTCTTTGGACGTGTTGAAGTAGGCTGTGTGCAGGAGCAGTCAGGCTCTACCATCATCAATGAAGATCTGGGGTGAAAAATTAATGCAACACTGGATGGAAATAAATCTTGTGAGGGAGTACCACATAACATAGCATAAGTGGGGTTGAGGATCATCGACATCTACATGTATTTCGTACTTGGTTGAAAGGGAAATACCGGGTGGACTTCTTTTTTTGTTATTGTTCCCATGATCGTGGAGCATCGATCAGTAGATACCTAAGCTAACAAGGATTTGTATCGACTTCCTGATCGGGAGGACGACAAAAATACAGCAGCACTGATTACTAAAAACCAAATTGATGGGGATTATTGGCAGTAAAGGGGATTATCACGCTTCAGTGTTCTGGAACTTGGAACACTTAGCGGGTCCACTCCGGGCCAGTTCAATGTCCCTAATCTGTTCCACTTTGTAAATTAAATAAACGCCAACCCTACTTAAATTTTCATGGATTGCAGACTTTAGTGATACTAAGGAAGAAGTGGATCAGAACATTCCTTGTAGAGTGAAGGGCCAAACTTTATAATAAAACAACGTAGCACATTTGTTTGTCGCCGGTGCGGCACAACACCGTCCCTTCAATGATGCAGTCTACACAGCTAGTGTTAGCAAACTGGCATTAGCAGGCTAGCGTTAGCTGACGTGCCTAACTTTGTGCATCTTAAAACACACAAACATCTGAAAATCGGGTCTGTACCCTCCTGTTCCGGTGGAACAACTGGGGACTGCCAAGAAAGGAGACGCTTTCAGATGCTTGTGTGTTTTCAGCCGCACAAAGTTAGGCACGTCATCAAGCTGGCTAATGCTGGCCTGCTAACACCGGCTGTGTGGTCTGCCGGCTACAAACAAACGTGCTGTGTTGTTTTATGATGAAGTTCGGCCATTCACCGTAGTGAATCGATCCTTTGATCTACTTCCTTCCTTAGCATCTTCAGTCTGGAATGAAAACTTAAGTATGTTTGCGTTTATCCGATTTACAAAGTGAAACAGAGCAGGGACGTGCTATTTTTTAAATGGCCCCCGAAGAGGAAAAATGCCTAGACTCCAGGAAGTTCCAGTAAGCGTGATAATCCCCTATTGACCCTTTTGATGAAAATACAGAGCAATGGAGCTCTTACATGGAGCGTTTGGGTACTTCGTTCGAAGCCAATGGCATTGAGGAGGGAAAGATCGTAACAGCATTTCTGAGTGTAATGGGCCCAAGTTCATTTAGGGCACATTCACAAAGCATAGTCATTTTACTTTTTTGGCCACATCGCCCAGCCCTGCATTGCATGTCCCAACCAGCTCCTGTTCATCTGTTGGATTGGCCAGAAGAATTGTGGCAGCGCATACATGTTGACTTTAAGGGTTTTCTTGAGGATTGGATGTTTCTAGTTTCTGTAGATGCACACAGCAAGTTGCCAGAGGTGTTTATCATGAGATCTACTAACTGCAGAAAAAAAACATTGGGAAACTTGGTGAAATGTTAAGTCTATTTGATTTTCCCAAGCAACTGCTGAGTGACAATGGTCCACAATTTAACTCACAGGAGTTTTGGAGATTTCTGGAAGTAAATGGAGTGCAACACCTTTGTTCTTGCTCCATATCACCTCTCAACTAATGGACTTTTGGAGGTTTTTTCAGAGCATGAAAAATGTTTTGAAAGAATTCCCTAAAAAACTGTGACTAAAATATTTTGAGTTTGTGTGAACTAAATGTTCAGTTGTATTGTCAGATTAGCTCAAAAGTATACTATGATTTTGTTGTCGTCTAATAGTAATGAGGCA
>JALJCO010007139.1:0-12500 GCA_023101725.1 Atherinomorus stipes
TCAAAGTGAAAGCAATATTAGTACAATAGGTATCAGTGCCGTTGCAACAAGGCAAGCAATTGCCTATGGCCCCGAAACAAAACTAATGCTTCACAGGGGAGACCCAAAACTGCTTCCAAAACCACTTTTCCTTCTTATTTTAGACACTAGCTACCCCATACATTTGGAATTTTTAAGATCAGACATGCAGAAGTCGAAAATCCCACTTTTACGGTTTTCAGGTTTTCTTACCGAGATATTGCGATTGGGGAAACAAAACTAATGCTTCACAGAGGAGACCCAAAACTGCTCCAAAACCACTTTTCCTTCTTATTTAAGACACTGGCTACCACATACATTTGGAATTTTTAAGATTGGACATGCAGAAGTTGAAAATCCCACTTTTATTCCACTTGCAACTGACAGTAGTCAGCCAGCAGTGGCGGGTCAGTGACAGGGTCCGTTTGGACACGTGTCCATTCCCATTACACAGCGTCCATCTGAGTGTGTTCCCCCTGTTATGACCGACCATTTATTAACAAGTAATCCTATAATTTTTTTATAGGGGGGGGGGGGGACTTCTTCAAGTCCATTTTGCTTGGGGCCCCATAATTCCTTGAAACGGCCCTGATAGGAATTCAGTGGATACAAAAGAAATCGGTCTAACTGAGGCTTGAGGGAGGTGTACAGTATACAGTTCTTTTCAAATTAGGCACAATAAGACCAGTTCAGGCAAACATCTACAATATTTATTTATTTCATGATTTTTTTAATTGTAAAGAGCAACTGGGAAGCTTGGATTGTTGGTTTGTTTATGCTTTCATTGGTCTAACACAAAATGTAAGACACCTGGCTAGCTTGTTGTAATGATCATTGTGTCTCTTTCTCGTCCAGCATTGTGTGAGTTTGAATGGATTTCCAATACTGGTAGTTTTGCTGTATTTCAGTGATACACGATTGTAAATCTTCCTGTCTGATGCAGTGGGCTGTCATAGTGATAGCAATATTGGTACAATACTTCAGTGAATACAAAGAAATTGGTCTAACTGAGACTTTTAAAACTATTGAGGGATGTGTATCTGGTTCCTTATTCTTATTATTCTTATCATTGTTGTTGTTGTTGTCATTATCATTATTAATTATCATTGAGACCAATTCAGACAAGCATTTATTTATTTCATCAGTTGTTTTTCTTTAAAAAAAAAAAAATTAAGAGAGTAGCTGGAACAGTTAGATTCTTGGTTTGTTTCTGATTTTACAGCAGTTGTTATCAGAATAAAATCTAAGCAACAATAATTGCTGCTGTTTGCTGCCATATGCTATTTTGGGTGCTTAAATGTGGCAATTAGTACAGTTCTGACAGTCTTTTTTGGTATGTTTTTATAGTTTTATGATATTTATGCCTTTTTCCCAGCAGTTTTTTGTTAACCTGAATCAATTGAGTCAACACAGACTTTATTAATAATACTAGCAGGTGGGTCAGAGCCTAAATGAATTTTTATCTACTTGTTTATTTACTCTTTGCCAGTTATTCAGGTACTACCAAAATATTAGATGGTTAAAGGTTTCCCTTTGCTGGGGCTATTCATTTGTCCATCAAATATAATGATGTAGTTTTACTCTGATGGAAATATATAAACTGTATTACTAATCAGTAGACCACACGTTTCTCATATGTAAATATGCTTATTAGATAGATGGATAGAATATAATTGAAACATTTTACCCCAGGATGGACCCTGCATTATTCAGGATGTGCAACAAAAAACGCTCAACAGTTTTCATCAGCCTGCCAAGTGTAGCACTTTGCAGAGTGGTTGAACGTGAAGGCTGCGGGGACGAGGGTCAGAGGGGAGCATGTGAAGGGTTTTGGCACCCTGCTATGGTCTAACAGAGAGAGCGTATTGTTCTCTGACCTAAATTTCATGCCATGGAACTGAAGGGACAAAGGTCAGAGTGAATGGGACACAGCAATAATGTCTTCACTCTCCACTGCCTCACACTCGCTGGTCAGACAGTGACATCATCCAACTGTCAAACAGCATTTTAGGACTAATCAGGGAAGTGTGTCCTTGGAAAGATAAAAGCTTGGTAATGTGAAAAGTAGTGCTTTGTCCATGAGGAACTTCATTAAATGTACTTTAGCTATCAGAGGTAACTGAAATTTGGATTCCTTCTCTTAAGCTGACTCGCTGCCATGGCTCACACCTTGAAATACAGAGCCATCTCTCATGCTATTGTACTTTCAGCCACACTTCCTCATCCTGCTTTATTTCCATCCTCCTTTCAAAGGTAAACCCCACTTGTGTCTCACCTGCTCTGTTATGTTACAGAAAAGCGACACAGAAACTCTTTGTCCAGCAGGCTCATCAGCATCTCAAATGCATCCAGCTCTATCATCATGTTTATGGGTGTGTCTCAGCCAGATTCCACTCTGTGCTTACGAGCTTGTCTCAGTGTGAAGAGGAGGAAGAGGATGGAAAAGATAAATCTCATTCTCTTTTTCATCACACTGACTTCATTCTTCACAGCCTTTTTGATGAGACAGGGGAGCAAACCTGGGAGGAGTCTGGAGATTTACAACTGACAGAAGCATGCAGGCCATTAAAGCCTTGGCGGTCCACTAATGAACAATCTCACTGAGAGGAGTACAGTATGTTGAGCTCATCGATCCAGAGTCATCCTGAGGGACATGTAGACTATAGTCTAACCCTGTCAAATCAAAGGACAATAAGATTCATTTAAATTTTCTGATCAGAACTCAGAACGCATCACAGTGGTGTTATACTATATGTTATTCTGAATTCAGAGAAGAGTTGAGGACAGAACCATCAAACACAACTTGAGACGTAGCTGAAAAATAGCATCAGAATGCTCCCTGCTTGTGTAAATGCGTAACCCTGTATCCCCCTCAGGGTGATGACATACAGCCAGCAGCCCCAGCTGTTGCCTGGTGATGCTGAGCATCACACTGTGCTGTGTTGTCATCAGAGTTGTGGCGTCTCGTGGGAGAGCAGAGATGAGTGCTGTAATTAGTGTGGAACGAGGCCAGTGGCAAGCCGAGCGTTCCCCTGGGCCCCTGGAGGCCTCAGAGGACTTTGAAGCGTGTGGCTAACCTCTGGGGCCCTACCTGTGGCTCTTAGGGTCCATTTGTTGCATTTAAAGTTTTAACAACCAACGCTGATTAACTGATTAATCCCAAGAGAAAGTGGTGATGATACTGATGCGAGTGGAGGTGATTTAAATGTCACAGAAGGGAAAACAAATGTGCAAACAAGAAAATTAATGATGGTTGATTTTGGTGGAGCTGTTTAACTTTTGGGATTCTGACTCACACCGCTTCACGCTGTCATGGCTCACTGACATGCTTGAATAAACCTGCAAGAAAGCCATTGTTAATGTTAAATCATAACATCTGTGCTTTTCTTTTTGTGAAAAAACAAGCAGCTGTAAAAATCATCTACATGATCATGAGGACAATTCATTTGTGTGTACAAAGAAGCAAAAAAAAAAGAACAAGAGAAGAAAAATAAGTTTCAGGAGATGCCTAATATAAGAAAGCAGATACTGTAACAAACAGCAAATTGGTAAAAAAAAAAAAAAAAAAAAAAGCATTAAAAACTGTTTTATGCTGATTTATCTTTTTTTGTTTCATTTGTTTATTTTTTATTGTTGTTGCTTTCTCTGATGTACAGTGTTCCTAAGTTTTGTTTTTTTTAAAGATTAATATCATTATTATTATTATTATTATTATTATTATTATTATTATTATTATTATTATTATTATTATTATTATTATCATCATCATTATTATTATTATTATTATTATTATTATTATTATTATTATTATTATTATCATTATTATTATTAGTGGTAGTAGTAGTAAAAGTAGTAATAGTATTTTATCCATATACAGGCTTAAAAAAATAAATAATTATAGGAACAAGACAAAACTGCTCATATATACAATCATTTTCCTGATTTATTGATTCAGCTGTGTAGAATAAAGGCTAGACAGTTGCTGGTTCAGACTTCCTAAATGTAATGCTTTCCTGCTTTACTATTTTCTAATCAAAACACAACAAAACTCTGAAATAAGCATAAGATATATTTTTGAACTGTAAAATCATATGTACCTTTAACACAATTTAATGAAATTTCATAGACAAATATATAGTTAGGAAATGAAAAAAAAAGAAAGAAAGAAAAACAAAAACAAACAAAACAAGTAAATATGAAGGTCATCTTTAGTTACAGTATAATTCCCTTTTAAGAGTTTAAATGGCTTATTACCCCTCCACTCGTACAGTGTTTGCTATGGTAATGAATTGCTTGCAGCTTGTGTTCAAGTGTGTTGCTGCTTCTGCCTCTGAGCCTGCGCGCACTGGTGTGTGTGACGACCGCTGTTGCTCCATCTGCGTCTGCTGATGAGTAAAGCCATGAAATAGATCCAGCTGGAGATGCGCAGTGAGGACTGAAGTCTCCTGGGAAATCATCCACACCTCTCCTCAGGCACCGTGTCCGCTCCTTTTAGCACCCTAGAGGGCTATCAATAAGTGGGTAATTGAATTTTAAGCACAAACACTGCCGTCAAACGAGTGTCGACGGTGTGTGTGTGTGTGTGTGTGTGTGTGATGGGGGTGTTTAGCAGTGCGAACATGGCGATGCTGTCATCCCGCCCTGAGGAGCTTTGCACAGGAAGGATAAATGTTTAATCCATTAAATAACAATTACAGCCTGTGATGGTGCAGAGTGGCTGGTGGATGGAGGGAGGGAGGGAGGGAGGGAGGGAGGGGGCATGACTGAACTGCTCACATGCCTCTAATTGGTGTGTATCCACACATCTCACTGATTAAACACAATTGCCAGCACACACATGCAGACAAGATGAAGCTTTAAGAGAAATAAGATCCACATTCACAGATTCCCTCTTATGTACTGAGACTTTAACAAGTAGGTACTGAGGTCAGACATTTCTGGCACAAATTTAAGGTTTTAATATCTAGATAACAAGTTTTCAGGTTGACATCACTATGGAAACGATGTCTGTGGTATTGAAGTTTAATGACAATCATAATTAACAAGAATTAAGCTACATTTATTGTGTGGGTTCACGTAAAGTCAATCATCACACAAACATATAACAAGGTTAAAGGTTGTTTTTATTCCCGAATCTTATAAATTACATAAAAATCTCAATTCTGGTCACTTATATGCATTTCTTTTTTTTTTTTAAAGACATTTCATGTCTCATCTGCAAGGCTTCCTCAGTTCTGGACCAAGCCAAAGAAGCCGGGAACGTAATCTTTCCTCCTCTCCTTCCCACTTATAAGCTGATGACCCTCTTACAATTGTGCAGAAACAGTTGTGGCAGATTCAGATAATGCAAGTTTGGGAAATACTGTATGAAACACTGATGTTGAATACGACCATTTTTGAGCATGCATGGCAGTTTTACATAATTCAAACAGGCTTGTTATCATTTTAAAAGGTAGACAGACATGAAAGGATTTTCTATCACAAATGTGCATTTATTTCGGGCTGCAGAAATGAAATGAAACATTCTGGTGTAATGATGAGGTAGAGATGAATACTTTGCATAACCGTTGCATATAAACATTCTTTTATGGATCAAACATTATTACTAGAAGGCTTGTTTACATGTGAATAATGTGTTCATGACAACTTGACTTTAGTGGATGTTGACGCTCACATTTTACTCAAGCATTTAACAGAAGAGGCCTGTCAGAGTACAAGGCAGACTGAACAGATGTTTGAGGAAATAACATTTCTACTTTGAATGTAAATGAAGCGCATGCTGGGGGAAAAAAAAGTCCTGAGTCGAAACCTGATAAACAAGAAAACCTACAGCCAAATGACTGAAATTTATTTCAGAAAGGTTAAGTAGATGATCATCAAGTGTAAATGATTTAATCATAAAGACAAAAAGAGAATAAAACCTGCTCTGATAATCATGGCATTTTCCTAAAAGAAAAAAAAAATGTTGAAAATGATTTTTGCTACGTTTACACTGTTGATCTCTCAATAAAGCTGTATCACAGAGCAGATACTTGAATCGGATAATAAACAAATAAATAAAATAGTAGTTTTATACTAAAGGAGAAAAAAGTAATTGATCTGAAGAATGAATAAATAAATACATTTAACCAAATGTCTGGTTTTGCAGTATAATAAATTGAATAAATACATAAATAACTGTATAAATAGATACATAATTGTAATTAAAGATGAGAATAATTTCTAAGATCAAGTTGCATCTCTTTGCTTTTTTGACTTCTTCAATTCTCTGAAGTCTCAACTTAAACAATATTTTTTTTATCAGTCAGGTTGTAATTGTTCATGTTTCAGTTAACAGTTCAGCGTGCAGGACTGAGCCTCATTGTGGCTTTTTTTAAAAGTAGTAAATAATCATTTCTGTTTATTTGTTTTGATTTCCTTCATAAATTTCTTAAACTGCGTTGAGCAGCAGAATGTTTGCTGTGATGTCAGTAGGTGATATGTGTAATGCCCTTTGCTCTGATGACAGATGAATAACGGTCATGAAAAATAACTTTACTAAATAACGGAATAAGGTAAGTGTGCAAAGTTTAAAAGTCTAGTAAAGAGTTTCCTTTCTTCAGGTAGTAATCTTTATGGTTCATTGACCTGCTTCAAACAAACGTTCCAGTTTCACCTTTTTGCCAAATGTAAACGAATCAGTCAACACTGAGTATCACTTTCATCCCATCATCCACAGCGTACTGCTTCCCTGTAGCAATGTCGCCTCAATGTTTGTGACAGTTTGTTTGGGGATTTTCTGGATGTAAATGCTACTTTCAGCTGATTTATTAAAGTTTGATCACAAATATTGATTCTTGCATCTGAATACTTTTTTTTTCATTTCAGGCAAATTGGTTTCAGTTTTCTTTGTCTGATGCTTGGATGACCTGCTCTTTAATAAGCACAACTGACTTGCACCTCACATCTCTTACCACCCTCAGTTCTATTGCCTTCTAGAAGGAATTTTATCTCTTTTACTTATTAAATAAAATGGCTTTACACCATTAATGGTTTTATTTTCCTCCACAAAATGAAATGTCTTAATAAGCATCCTCTATGATTCCAGGTGTATATTTTGATAGTAGTTTCCATGCTATGGACAACAAAAGTAAAATCTGATCAGTGCGTTACAAAATTTTTGCCTTTGACCCTCCCACATGTTTTCTGCGGGCAAAAAGTAAAACACATACACACAGCTCAATAAATACAGTTTGTCAGTGTGATCGTTAAGTTGCCCTTGTGATCCAAAGCGAGTTTGCTAGCTGGAGTTTTGTCATGCTGGCTGCACAATGGACCGTATATGGGAGCTGCCTGGTGGCATTGCTTAATTAGGCGAAGAGTTGATTCATTTGCACTAACTGACAGCTAATTTAAGGAGTGAGGGGAAATCGAACTGACATCCCTCTGAGCTGTGCTTGACTGCAGGAGATGTTAAAGAGAGGAAATTATGAAATATTGAACGTCCTGAGTACCACCTGCCATTAAAAGTGGTCTCAAACATATGGACCATTGTGTGAGTGTGTAAGTGTGTGTTTAGTTAAACAGGCTCATCCCACAGTGTTGAAATGCAGCCTGTAGAGCCCAGCTGTTTGTGGTGCACGGTTTTCATTAACAACAAGAAAAAAGTAAGTGAATCTGACAAATGAACCTAAACCTGGATAAGATGCACAACAAGAGTTTAACTTGGACACAAACTTCTCATGTAGTTCAGCAAATAAACATATTGGTTCTGACAACACCTGACACTAATTAGGAGTGTCACAAGACCTTCAGACAACTGGAAAAGTCTGACATTTCAACACAATTGTTTTAATTACGTCATTGATTATTTTGTATTTTTTGCAATTGGTTCTAAGTTAAGTTGATTGTATATGGGATATGAAACAGAAAAATAATGTATTTGTATTGTAATTTATTTCTATTACAGTTATTTAAAATGAACCGAAAACTCAAATGCAGAAGAAACCTTTTGGGTTTATCACTGAAACACATGGCACAATAAAAATTGATGTGTGATTTATGTATCTGAACATGTGAAAGAAAGACAATGAGCTACTATTGTTATATGCTGTGGTCAAGTTAAGATCTATTCAATTGTCATTTGACATTGGAAGTTAAAACACAATTCAGGCACTAAAAGCTGCATCATTTTATCATTTTAAAGTAACTACAAGGTTCAAACATTTGGATTCTGTGTAACTGACTTAGGATTTTTATTTTAAAAACTATGAATGACCTTTGACCTCCCTTTTATCCTCTGTTAGCTTTGGGACAGTTTGTGGAATCCAGTTCACTAGTTTCTCTTGCAAGGTTGTATTTATGGGGTATCCACACTTTATGTCAAGCTCAATGCCCATCTGCTTTTGAGATAAGTTACTGACATATCACATATAGGAAATAGCAAAGTCTAATTGTAAGGTGTTACGTGTGGCCAAGGCAACCGATAATATGGTGCCCATGAGAGTGATGTTTGACCTTTATAGGTATATTTTATCCCCGGTCAATTTGATCCAAAACCATGTTTTAGTAAACTCAACCACGAAATGAAATAATTTCAAATGATATATTCAATTCCCTATACCATCAGTATAATCTAATATCTTATGTTTAAATGTGAATACTAAAAGAATTAGATAAAAGCCTTTCTTGTTGCTGTAGAACTAAGGTTATACCTCACCAGTGCTGTTGTGATCACAACCAGTATATTTTCCCACTTTAATTTTCTGTGCATTCATAAGTCTTAACACTAAACAAACCATTTCACCCATTATTCATTTACCATTTACCAAACCACAATGATTCTGAATACACATTGGCACTGAAAAAGGTCAAATTATGATCATATTGTTGAGGACTGATCAGCTGCTGGCAGTTTACCACACGCTGCAATGTCAGAATGGGGATTTATCTTAAGTTTTTGGTTGGTTAAAAATCCAGCAGCCATTTTTAATCCCCCCTTTTTGCTTGCTTTTGGTTTAGTTAAACTGGTGCTTATGTTCCCCTGTTTGATTGTTTAGGAAGTTAGTTTGTTAAGTTATGTTTATTTATTAAAATGAGTTCTCTTTAGCTCTGATTTTGACTGAAATTATTTAGTTGGCCTCTTCCGCTTGTTAAGTTGAACTTTTGATTAGTTACTGTTTCTGATTTGGAGGGTAAAAATAAAAGAAAACAACCCAGTTTTGAACAAAGCTCCCTGTGCCCTGCTGCCTTCCTTGGACACTGACAGCTGTATAACTGCAGGTGTGTCACTACATCATGAAGGGATGACATTACACGGTACCCCATGGGCTGTATGGAGGACAGAAACAGCCAAAATTAACTGTAAATACAGAAATATAAAAATTAATCTGTAACCAAAGTGATATGGCAATAAACTATACAGGAAAATATATTTAAAAATGTTTTTCCATTACAAAAATTTGACATAAATTTATATTTATATTGTAAACTGTTAATTTGACTTGTATCAACACTATACATTCACTTTTCCATGTAATTTTCAGTTTTATTGATTGATTCAACAGGTGATTTTAAAAATCTTATCTCCTTTATTCTCATGCCTGTATTTCTTTCTGTGTTTTCTTTTTACATGATGTAAGCTTATATTTGTATGTCTCATACTTGAGATGGATGGTTTATTTTTCCATATACAGGAGGAAATTATTATTCACTCAGTTCATGTTTCTCTGGGACTGAAAGATCATCGGTTTGTTGCCACTAAATAATAATGAAGAAGTTGTGAATGTCTGTTGAAAGTCAAGACTGCGTCTCTATTTTCAACCCATAGTATTCTAAATGTTTTTGGAGGACACATGCTGTCTGGGTTTTGGGGGCCAAACACTAAATGCCCTGACAGGCTTTTAGAGGCAACTTGACCCCTCTCCTCTGGTCTGGGACCATGCTCCCTGCTGTACACCAGGAATAGGCTGTCTTCATGTCTGTTACCCATGTGAATCAAAAAAAGACAATTAGGGGCTTATTAGGGTCTTGGGGAGCTGTAACTCACAGGGCGTCCACTCGCCGGCTTGGCCCCAGCTCTCAGCCGCTGTCATTGCCCAAAACAGTCAGGGGCATTGTCTCACCTAATTACACTGAAACCTGGGGCCCCTTTTTGTGTTGCTACTGCCATGCCTGTCCAGTTCCCTTCTCCTGCCTAACTGCTACTCCCTGTCCACTCTGGAAGTGTGCTAATTAGACAAGAAATGGGCCCGAGTAATTATGTCAGTTCTTGTTAGGAGTAGCCCTAATGCAGAATATTATTTTGTCAAGAAAGTTTTGGTGTTGGGGGGGGGCCTCTTTCCCACATTTCCCAGAGTATTTTCCTCATTACGCCAATAACACATCTGCACAAGCAACTGGGGAATGTGGCAAGTCAGAGTCCCCGACAAACTTCAGAGCATAAATAGATGCACTCATACAGAAATGGAGACTATAGAACGGCAATAGCATGAAATTATTGCCCTAATTAATGCTTTGTGCCCACAGAAAAAACTGTTGAATCACTGGTGGCACATTGTTAGGACTGTGAGAGCTTTTTGTTTCTTCACCCTAATAGGATGTTTTGATCAACGGCTGTTTGGTGACCCAGCTCCTCTTCTTAAATGCCGAGCTCTGGGAAATGGCAATTAGCTAGATTAGAAGAGCCATTTCTGGGGCCTCTAACAAAGACAAGGACAGAGAGAGCTGAGCACGTTAAGAAACTCTGACAGAACAAGACTGACCCAGACTGGATGCCTTTTTTTTTCATTCACACACTGAGCTGAATCAATTAGTTACTGTTATTTGTTATATATGAATAGCCTATATTATTGTCTTCCATGTTGTCAGGCAAAGCTGCTTGATAGTGACAGATGTTCAGTCTTGTCCTTTTTTAGTAATTGAATCAACACTCCCCAAGAGATTTAATCAGTTTTTCATTAAAGTATTAAAAAAAAAAAATCATATTAGTTATGATCCTGCTTGAGGACAGAATGCTGTGTGACAGGATTTATCAGATGACATTAACATCAGTGGGTTGAAAAATTCCTTTGGTCTTGAATTTTCCAATTCTACAAGTCTTAAGAACTGGTGGTGAGAGGAAATATACCAGTCCTTCGAAATAAAGGGTGTTTCCTCTGGTGTGGAGAGTTGCACTGTTGAGATCTGGTGGCATCAAAAGCCATAAGCTATCACTCCAATTTGATTTTTAATGCTTGAGCAAACCTCTGTTGCTCTCTGAGATTGAGAACTGTCACACCATCAGATAAAAGTGATAATTCAGAACAGTTCATGTTCATGTTCTTTTTGCAAACAAGCAACATCATTGCAGGAATTAGAAACTAAAGACCCCCCCCCCCCCCCCCCCCCAAAAAAAAAAAAAAAAAAAAATCAGATCTTTAGGTACTAAGATACCTTTAGAAAAAAAAAATCTATAGATCACTTATTAAATCTGCCGATTCTGCTTCTACTGGACATGAACCTGCTTCCAAGATTTCCCTAAACATCAGGAGCGTTTTATTCCACTGTCTTTGAAATGAGATTAAATGGACAGTAATGAAACTGGTTTCTAGCTGCGTCCTAATCCCAGTGGAAGAACCTGATTGGTGGAAAACCATCCACGTGGGTTTCATGGAAACCTCATTAGCCTGGCTGCTGATGTGGCATCGATCACTCCAATCACCTCTAATGAAATGTTCCCCTAATAGTTTCTCATGAGATGCATGGGGTAATTTAAATTGCCCAATTTTCTGTCAGCAGCTCTTTATGACATCTGGGTAAATTTGATGTTTTATTTGTGGTTAGATATCATACTAAATATGAAAAGCTGCTGCACAGAAAAATAAGTGTCTCAATCAAATTGATGCCATTATCTGATTCTAACACCGATTACAGAGCATCGAATCTGTTGTGTCCATCATTGGCTACCTCAAGCACGGGGGCCAAACACTTCGCACGGGGGCCAAACACTCCCACGGGATATTTATTTATTTATTCATCGCCTGACACGGCCTATTGTTGCTGGTGCTTCTCCGCTTCCTTCCATCGCGTCCCTTCATCTCCATAAACTCTCCTCCGAGTAATTGTCTGTCCAGATGTCCAAAAGCGTGCCGCAAATTATCTCCGAAACTTGGAAATAATTGAATAGCCTAATAGCTTTGCTGATTAGAGAAGATTAAGTTTGAAGAAAAAGTAGGAAAACGAGAGTATTTTCACCTCATTTCACAAACCAACAACTGAATTTGAGCTGTGATAAATGACTGGAAGCTGATGATGATTTCCCCTGACCCCCTAAATGTCATTCCCGTTTGTTCTCACTTTCCAAATCGGATTAACCCGCTGAAACATTGTGTAACCTTTCAGTGCGTATCATAGATGGTTTTTCTTCTTCTCTTTTTTCTGTATTTAAATATCAGACCCCAAGCTAAAAAAAAAGCACATTTCAACTTCAGAGAGTAAATAAATCTGTTGTTGCACTGTGCACC
>JALJCO010007139.1:17500-165000 GCA_023101725.1 Atherinomorus stipes
AACCCTGCAGGTTTTCAATGACTCCCTGCTCCAAAACACCTGACTGATTAATGAGTCATTGTGCAGAATTTCATAGGCTGTTGGTTCCTTCTAATTTGAGTCAGGTGTGTTGGAGTAGGAACACACTGAACACCTGCAGGACAGTAGCCCCTAGCTACATTTCATTTTTTAAACTGATGAAACAAGGTGCTTTTTTGTTTTTTAGAATGCACTGTTTTATATCTATATTTGTTTTGTTTTATTTTTTGTTTGTTCTGTTCGTTTGCTTTTTTAGCATTCTGTATCACAATTGTGTAAACTGCTACCAGTCAGTGTGGTTTCCATTTAAATGTCCTTATTGATGTCTTAAATCTGCATCCCTCTTGTTTCAGAGCAGCACATTCATCCACAGGTGAAAGAATATAAATGATTGTAACTGACTGTTTTGTCAAACAGCACTATCACCAGGAAGGATAATGGATTGCTCATGTGATCTTTATCCTTGCAGGTGTGGTTTCAAAACCGCAGAGCCAAGTGGAGGAAGCGGGAGAAGTGTTGGGGTCGCAGCAGCGTGATGGCAGAATACGGCCTGTACGGAGCCATGGTCCGTCACTCCATCCCACTGCCAGAGTCCATCCTCAAGTCAGCAAAGGACGGCATCACTGAGTCCTATGCGCCATGGTTACTGGGTAGGTTACCGTAGAGGAAGTGAGGATGTTGCGTACCAGAGGGTGACATAAAATAGCAAGTAGGACTGTCTAATGTATTAATAAAGACTTGACTTTTCTGTCACTGTAGTTCTCTCTAGATTAATGCTAACTGAATAACCCCCTAGCTATCAGCTAATTTCTAAAATAAGCTAAATAGTTTCTCTTTAATACAAGAAATTTAATTTAACACCTGTTTGTAGAGATGAAGCTGTATTCTGACAGGGTTGAGGGTAAGCCTGACTCATAAAAAGGTTCAGTAAGGTTATCGGCATGCTGTTAAAGTGTATCAGTCAATAAAGTGATAATCCTACTTCATCAGGACAGATTAGTCCACATCTCCTCTCTCACCTCATGTCAATTGATTAGTTCAAATGGATTTTTTTAGCTCTAATTGAATAAGAGGTCTATTCACCTCTCTGTCCCCTCTGTCATCATTATCTTTCACGCGTTCCTTCCAACATGAATTTTCTCAGAACATTTCATTTGTTCTTGCACCATTTAAGACTTTTTTTTTTTGTCTTTTTTCCCATCCAGGTATGCACAAGAAGTCAGTTGAAACTCCACATACCTCCCCTGGAAAACCCAGCAGCCTCACGCCGCCACCAGTCCAGGAGAAAACAGTGGACAAAACCACAGAGGAGGAGAAGCAGAAACCATGTAAAGACACCGCGTCAGGAATTTCTAAAGAGGAGCTGAGGGAGAACAGTATTGCTGCTCTGCGAGCGAAGGCGCTAGAGCACAGCGCTAAGATGCTCGGGACTGTTTCAGACAGAGCAAACAGCCACACATCACAGAGAGAGGAGTCTGAGGAGCAGGTGACGGAGCAGGAGATGGCCGAGGTGGAGAAGAGTGACTGAAAACGGCTGCAGGATACAAACTGACGGTGAAATAACTGCAGTGGGGAGTTTGAAACATCTTTCAGAGGCAGAAGTTTGATGTGATTGGCTGAACAGAGTCACTAGTGAACTGCTGAACCTCACATGCCAACCCTCTGGAACATCTCTCATTTCAGCATATGTGAAAATGACACGTAGGGCTTATGTCTGTCACCTTCAGCTCTGGCTTGAGGTCCCGTCCCTTTTGATCTTACAGATATTTTGATCTGGTCTCCTTTCTTTAAGGCAGTAGAGGAGACTTAAGCACTAAAATGTTTCCAAGACATTCATGACAGATGTCCTGACAGAATGTTGCAGTGAATAGAAATATTTGTTTGATTAAATTCCCACATGGCAGCTTTTTATCCAAAAGAAAAAAAATCTTTATTGTGGGGTAATTGGTGCTTAGAGGCATTAAAGTGAAACAGAAACACCAAACCTCCAGAAGGTGACAGATTTCAGCTGGCTACTGCCACAAGTACCACTACAAACGGTTGGTACCAACTCCTGTTAAAATGAACCTGAAACATTGCTTTTTCAGCTCTGTTAAACTGTGATGTAAATATTAACAGTGTTTATTAGCTCATACTATTGTATGGTGTATAGTTAACGTCAACTATATGTTTGTCTCTGTATAAATGTAACTGTAGTCTAATTAAAAGTTCCTTATATTTAAAAATCAAATGTTTTGGTATTTGAGCTTCAATGACAGAACTCCTGTGATGCTGATCTTGATGCCAAATTGATCTGCAACAGAGGAGTTTATTTGTGATTTTTGAAGAATATGTAAACATGTTTACATTGCAAGATGAAAACAACAGTTTAGATTTTGCAACTTAATGTGATGCGAGAGGGTGCTCTGATTAAATCCAGATGTTTGTGCCTGGACAGAGCTGATGTATTACCCCCACAATGAATGAGGGCAGGCTTTCACTTTGGAACTAACATGGAACCCTCAGTCAAAAGTTTACGGTCACATGGCTCTTTATATTTGTGCATCCGTTATGTGTAAGGCAAGTTTATTTGTAAAGCATATTTCATATTCAAGACAATTCAAGATACTTTAAATATTAAAAGCATTACAGCGGAGTGCAGAAGAAAACAAACTTTAAAAAGGAATAATAAAAAATTCAGAAAAATTTAAAATAAAAAAAGACAAAATGAAAGAACTAAAATGATTAACAGTTGTTTTGATAAAATGGACCAGAAAATAAAACATTTTTAACCTTGATTTAAAACTGCTGCAGAGAAAGTTATTGTCAACATGCCAGTGCTGTTGACAGGATGTCAGCTTTTTCTGAAGTTCTAGTTCTTTTCAACCTGAATGGTTTATTTTGGATGCTTTGCAAGAGTCAGTTACAAATGAGATCATATTTGTTGTAAAGCTAAAAAAAAAAAAAAAAAAAAAAAAAGTGGGATTATTTGCAGAGGGTTATTTTTGTTTCTGAACTAGTGAAATAAAAATAAAAAAAAAAAAAAAATACATACATGGTTATGAATTTTATGGACACTTGTTTGACAACCACGTTCAGTTTAGTTAAATCTATTTTATTTATCTTGCACCTTTAGTCAGAGTAAAGTATAGAAAGCTCAAAAGCACGCACAGAATTGGGTGTATGCAAACACCCAATTTTTGAAAAACTCAAAGTGCCTAAATGTACATACCCAACAAATACTTAGAAAGAACTAATGACATAACATTAGGTATGCAAAAATCAAAAAACAAAAACCCACTGTCTTTAAACAGAAATCTTTTAAAAGCAGACTGCCTTGTTATTGATGCAACCAAGCTCCTGAGATTAAGAATCAGAGAATATGACAGGACTCTGAGTTGCAATGGAAGTATGAGGAAAATACTGATTTATATGGGTGTTGCTGTTACTTCTATATTTGTTTTTTGTATTCAGTTTAGAGTATGTGATTACACACAGATGACTGGCTGCTGTGTGGTCTCCTGTCTGTGATTGGACTGTTCACCAGCACACGTCTTCCAAGTTTTTTAACTGTGTATTTAGGGTAGCTGTGTTAGTTTTTGAACACCTTGCCAACTGAGTAGTTCCCTAACAAATTTGATGGAAATCCATTCACTTGATTTTGATTTGATGTAAATTGTCTTGTGCTTGTGTAAATCCTAAGATTGGCCTCTGCTTTTTAACTAGAATACTTGGTTGCTGGGTCAGATGCTGGGGAAGCAATAAGCTTAATTTATTTACTTAGCAGTTTAGTTTCATTTCTTGGTTCCCTCACCCTTAACTGGTTGAGCTTCATTTCATTTCATTTAGTTTTGTTTACTTCCATGAACCCATATTGTGAGGATTGGAACCAATAAATCAGATGACTTTAGGTAGCTCATCCTGGTGTTAATGTTGCCGCCCATTTTCCATGAACTTGTGTCGTCATAGTTGACAAATCAGAATAGATGTCATTCATCAGCTTCTTTTACGTAACAGCCTGATGCTGTACAGTAAGTCCTCTTTAGGAGGTTAAGATGGATGGCATGTTTTGTGCTTTCAGCTGTAGGATGTGTTCAAGTCCAGCATATTAAATGTTTGTTTTTTATTATTGATTATTATTTTTTTATTCTGAGTTACATTTATAACAATAACACAACACATTACAGAAACAACTTAACCACTCTCTGTCTTGTTACAGTCTTTCTACAACGTGACCCTCACATTTATGGATGTCATTTTGCTGTTTTTGATAATAATCAAGAACACAGCATACTACAACAATATCTTTCCATTCTTGGTTAAGTTATGGTAATATTGTGACTTGGTTGGACTTTAAAACAACATCATTATTGTCCTACTACCCCATTGTCACTTGAATGGGCATAGTTTTATAATTCACTTGCAGATGCTCTTGCAGTCACTTTCAATCTAATTATAATCATGAATCATGAATTTCCCCTCGGGGATCAATAAAGTATCTTTATCTTATCTTATAAGATTTCGGCCTGTATGAACAAATGATCCATGAGGATGTTTTTTGGGAGAAGATGGTATCTTCTAAAATAAATCTTCAGTTGATCACATCTAATCCCAAAGTAACCTTAGCCCAATCAAGTCCTCTCATTAAAAATCATATTCAAATTATGCTAATTCATTACAGGTAGGCTGGCTATGAAGCCAAGAGACTGCATCAAATCTTCTGTTTGATTCAATCACCCCTTCATGAACGACCGTGGCAGGGTGGGCAACGGTAGAGAGGAAAATTTACCTTTTGACAAGAAGAAACCTCCAGCAGATCCCGACTGAGGAAGGAAGGAATCTGCCTCAACAGGGACACCAACCAACATCATCACACGAGAACAAAGATACATACAATGGGAAATTAAAATGTGAAACATAAACAATATGCCCAAACAATTACCAACAAAAAAAAGATGGTAATCGACTTATTTGAAGAATACAACATTAGTGCAAGTGTTTTTTGTCCCAATTTTCTGGAGTAATTTGGAGTTCTGCAGCGTTCAGATGACAACTACAAAACAAAACTGCAGAGGATGAGTGTGAAGCTTTGAATCAAAATATCAAACTTAACTTGAGATGGATATTGGCAAAAAATGCATAGCATTTATGTGCTTGTGATGATAAATCTCAACTGTGGATGTTTTTTATTTTATGATTTGATAATGACAGTCACCTCCTTTACACTGTACTCAATGACATTACACATGAGCATAGTACACATAACAGGATCATAAGACATAACACACATCTCCAAAAAGTACAAAACATCTTGGTTTTAAACATGCTCTTAACCAGAGATGATCTTTCTTTCTTTCTTAAGATCCCCATTAGTAATTACAGCAACAATTAGTTGGAGTTTGTCCTTAAATAGAAATCAAAGGTGTGAAGAAAACGACTGTGAGCAGCAGCATCTTAGGCTACTCCATATCAGACAAAACTGAAAGTTAAACTGAAAGTGTAACTTTTAACATAGCTCTCTTTTTGGATGAAGCAACTTACCTCTGATGTTCTCTCTTTTAGTTTTTTCAGCCCAGTCATAACCTGCATGAGCCCCAATTAGCCTACTCTTGTTGGCTGAGGAAAGGTTTCATGTTTTTTGAAGAACATCGATACACCACCATTTCTTTGGCCTATATGGCAAGAAGTTGCTGCTTAAGGTTTAGAATATTGTATATTGAAATATTCATGACTTTATACTTGAACATGTTACTTTTGTTCACAAACCTTTCTGAATTCTCAGCTTGTTCCGATTTGCTGGTGCAAATGACTGATACAAGCAAGTTCCTCTTTTCAGAAGAGGTTGGTAGCAGTCTCCACATTCATACTGAGTTTATGAGGCATGGAGATAAGAAAACAGCTTCCATATGTGTAAAAACAGATAAGTATTTCAACGGGTTTTTGCTCTTTGATATGACACTAATGCCTTTATGAGTTAAATTAATTTATAAGCGCTTGAATAAAACAGACAAAAAGAAATTACAGAGTTCCAACCTACCTCACAAACATGGTTAATTTGCATCCAAGTTCACTCTGGCAAGAGTTAAACATATTTAATGTTTTGTTTTTTGTTTTTTTTCAACAGATATAGTTGGCTACATGTGTTTAGTTGCTTTCCAGGAACAAGGGGGAAAAAGTGTCGGCAGATTCAGTTGTAACCGCCCTTTAACGCACAACTCCTCAAGCCCTTCCTCTCCGGAGTTTCAAAGTTTTCCACTTACTCACAACACATCTTATCTGCCGTGGAAATGGTTTGGACACGTCACTCGTACAGCACAGGAGATTTTCGTTAACATTATGTGGCTTCCTTGCAGATGCACTTCGAAGTATGCCGCTGCTTCCTTTAGTCGTGGCGTCTTCGCATCTTGTCTCCGTGTTTTGCGTCGACGCAGCTGCAACACAGCGTCGTTCATGCCGGAGGCTGCGGGCTTTGAAGGGGTGTCGGGCCGCACGGCGCTGCAGGACTACTCGGTCTCCAACAGTGAGAGCTTCTGGGCCGCTGTGGCCCGCCAGAGACTGAGCTGGATCCGTCCTTTCCACACGGTCCAGGACTGCGACCTTAGCCAAGGAAAGATAAGGTGGTTTGAGGGAGGAAAACTGAACGTGTCCGGTGAGATTATCTTCACATTTAAGATTATTGTTATAAAGGAAGTAGAGAGGAAATAGATTTGTCCATTAAATGATCATTTTAGTTCAGGAGAGAGAATGCATTATCATACTAACTGACGTTACAGTATCTGTCCAAAAAATATCCTGAACTGAACCCAACACATGGTGCAACAGTGTCATCACCTCTGTGTTTATGTGGTCTCTTTGTGGGCACGTGCAGTGAACTGCTTGGACCGCCACGTGCACACCTGTCCAGAGAGGGTGGCTCTGATCTGGGAGAGAGATGAAAGGGGGTCAGAGGTCAGATATACTTACAGGTCAGTAGCTTGGAGTCGGTCCTAGAAATCATATAATTTCTTCCTGTGACAGTTGGTTAATTGAAATGTCTTCACAGAGAGCTACTAGACATGACATGCCGCTTGGGAAACCTGTTAAGGCGGCATGGTGTGAAGAAGGGGGATTGCGTCACCATCTACATGCCTACCTGCCCTCTGGCTGTGGCGTCGATGTTGGCCTGTGCCCGGATTGGTGCTGCCCACAACGTTGTGTTTGCAGGGTTCAGCGCAGAAGCCCTGGCTGAGCGAATCAGAGACGGTGAGACCTGGAAGTAAATCTGACCTTATTGTTTCATATCAACACTTGTCTATTCCAGTCCATGCTTCCTTTCGGCTCATTTTATGCAAACACCTGATTTTAAATGAAAGATTTTGTTCTGCCTTTGCTGGGTGTGTTAATAGCGTTACATAATTGTGGCATTACAGTGCAACAGCTGAAAACTGCTTAACTTTCCCACCAACACACCAGCAGATTACACCCTACACTGTCAGTTTGGAGGCACACTTGAGAGTTTAGAGTTAATCTTGAGAGTTAAAGTGTTTCTCCAAGCTGGTGCCGTGCAGGGTGTGTGATTTGCTTTTAAAAACTCTTGAAACAAAATTGGTAAAAGATACCAGACTTAAACACAATAAAGAGTGAAAACTTAAACAAAATGATGGGTGTGTTACAATAAACAGATAAATGCTTATCTATCTTGTCTGCTAAGTTTCCACTACAGAAATATGGAGCAGGGCAGCTTTGATGGTACATTTAGTTATTTTCATGGTTGAATTTGAACAATTTATTATACTCTGTCGTACAGATCATTAGATTTACTATTGTAATTATTATTATTATTTCTTATCATAATCTTATCATTTTCATCCTCTTTACATTTGCAGCTCAGTCCAGCACCGTCATCACTGTGAACCAGGGCATCAGGGGGGGAAAGGTCACAGAACTGAAGAAGACCGTGGATGCAGCCGTGCAGAGTTGTCCAACAGTACAACAGGTGTTTGTCGCAATGAGAACAGAAAACCCGGTTGCCATGGCAGCCAGGGACATTGCCATGGAGGAGGTGAGATAGTGCAGAGACAATTAGAACTCGTAATTCTACCACAAATTATAAGGAATCTGTGTTTTTGTTTTTGTTTTTTTTGCATAATAATCTGTCAGAAATGTCAGCTACCTGAACAATATCACTGTGTATTGATAGCTTTTGGTTACTTTATACAATCTGCTAAGGAAAATCTCCATGAGGCTGTGATAAAAAATCAGCTGTTTGGTTAACTCTTTTTAAAAAGATTAGCTTCTTCTCTAAAACAGTATTAAAAATTTGATGATGTCTTGTTTCCATTGATGAAATTGCTACGTTACTGTAACTCACTGCAGGAGATGCTAAAGGAGGATGCAGTATGTGAACCAGCTGCTATGGACAGCGAGGACGTCCTGTTCCTGCTTTACACATCAGGCAGCACAGGGAAGCCCAAAGGCCTCGTCCACACACAGGCAGGATACCTGCTGTATGCTGCACTCACTCAAAGGGTAAACAGAGCCCCCTGTTAGAACAGACCATTTTATTTCTCACGATCCAGTGTCTGCTCACTTATAAGCCACTGGATCATAAGAGTGTTTTTCTATAATTCTTGTCAGTCCCTTCTCCTATCACCAGTATGTCTTCAGCTACCAAGATGGGGATGTATTTGGCTGTGTGGCAGATATTGGCTGGATAACAGGGCACAGTTACACAGTCTATGGGCCCCTGGCCAATGGAGGAACCACTGTCCTGTTTGAGAGCACTCCCATTTACCCTGATCCAGGTATGAACCCCAGCTGTACAGCATCATTTTATTAGCACTGAAATTGTCTTAAAAGATGTGTCATATCTGTGGAAGCTTTCACCAAATCCCCAAGACTAATGAGTAAAAGGTCTGACAACTTTCATGACACTTTTCTTACACTGCACGCCTTTGTCTCTGTCTCTGAATGACTGTTTACAACTGAAGTATCTAAATGTTTATATCTGAATATAAATGTTTTGGCTTGTCCACAGGCAGATACTGGGACATGGTTGAGAGGCTCAAGATCAACCAGTTCTACGGAGCCCCCACAGCAATTCGCCTGCTGATTAAATACGGAGACCAGTGGGTGAACAAATACGACCGTTCCACCCTCAGAACCCTGGGCTCTGGTATGTGAAACACGATGCTCTGAAATCGAAGGCTTTTTGCCACCTGGTTTTCATCTTTGTAGCGATGTGCAGCTCCCTCGGTCAGCTAACGTGTTCCTGCAACATTCCTACCAGCAGCGTGCTTGTACAAGATGGGAGCTCCACAGTTTTAAGGAAATGGACGTGACTGCCATATTTACCTTCACTTCTGTATTATCTGCGTCGTACATTTCGGGTTCAAATGTATTTATCAGTTAATCCTTTTTTTTTTTGTAGCATATGTTAAACTAAATAAAACTCATGACATAATTACGTCATTCTCATAAGCACAGCTGCAGAAGTGTTATAGAAATTATTTGCACACTTTTTTTTCTCCTGTGACATGTAAACATAAACAATCTAAGTCAGTGCATTATGTAAGCCAGCTGACAATTAAGTACAGTATGTACACAGTTGTACATGTGCAAAGTCATATGTAATACTACCCTCTGATGAGGCTTTTTTCTGTTGTGAGAGTCATGCAACAAATTCCTCGCATGAAAGGACACACGTGTTGCATACTTCGAGTAAAATGAAGGTCAAACAGGGCTACGCTGTGTCAACATGTCTGTGTAACTATCAGTAGCCACAGGATAGTCCAGCAAACCCGGCTGGAAATACAACTTGTACATCTGTTTGACTAAGTAAAGCCTAAAGAAAAAAATCTGAATTTTTAAAACTTTTTGTCCTATCTGGGAATCAATTGTTGATAAGCGGATTATTTTGGATCTGTATTACTACAGCTTGCTGGCAGAGTTCAGAGTTCAGAGTGAGGCTTCTCATCAATGGAGACCTTTGATATATTGCTTTCAGATATTCCTGATAATCTGAGTATGTGGGCTGCAAATTCAAGCATTTTCACTTTGCCACAAATGACTGCCCCTTTGTACTGCACTACAGCTGACTGTCATGCTGTTTTTACTCATAATGGGTCTAGTTTAAAAGATTTTTATGCTCATCAGGGTTTTCCACCCAAATACAGTCATGTGAAAAATAAAGCCACTTTTAATTTAGTTTCTACGATTTATTATGTTGTAGAAACATGTCTAGCAACACCAACTTTAAGTAAGTGTTTTTTCTATGACCTTATCAGCCTCTTTCATTGTTTGCAGAGTTTTGGCTCACTCTTGTTTACAACTTTGTTTCAGCTAATTGAGATTTGCATGCAATCATCCGTTTAATCAGGTTGAGATCTGGACTTTGACGTGTTTAACTGGTGACAATACCTTGGCTCTTTGTTTTTTCACATTCTCTTGTAGTTTTTGATGGCATGCTTGGGATCATTGTCCTGTTGTACAGTATGACCCAATTTCAGATCATTTTATGCTGTTGGACAGATGTCATCAAATGTGTATACTCTGATATACATTATACACATTTTAGTTCAAGGTTGACTTAATACAGATTTTATTTTTTTATTTGCATGTCATTGGAAAAATCTAAATTATTTTACTACCAAAACCAACTTTTAATATGAATGCAAACATGTTAGTTCATTTAAAAATAAAAGCTCTTAAAACTGTACTAATACCTGGATTATGAGCTTGGAGATCAGATCTCTCTTGCTTGCATACGGGATGTTAGACTAGACTTAAATGGGCTGACATGGATTCCACAGGACTCACCGATCCATCTTTTTACAAAGCAGTAAAGTGTAAGTGTGTTTATACAGCTGAATTCCAAGCAAATCTCCCGTAACGCACATACTTTTCTGTTTCTTTTGTGGGCTGGTTAAATGCGTCAAAGTATGTGACCGAAAAGCAGCCCATGAAGACTGTGTCAAATAGTGGTTGTTAAAAGCATTTCCACGCTGTTACTGTCCTTTAATAAAACCCTAACTTTATTATGTCAGTGTCATCTGACAAAATGACCGTTCAAGTAAGATTTCTGTGCTGTGAATTCAGCTCCTGTACACGTTTGATGATCTCCAACAGAGAAAGTTGGAAGTTGCAGAATCTGTCTTGCTATGTTGTTAGAGAGAAGAACCTTTCTCCTGCAACCTGTGCAAACAAGTCGTACTTGTTCAGTCTTTTTCTTATTGTATGGTCATGAACTTTAACCCTTAGCCTCGAGCATACAAAGTGAGGCCTGTAGAGGCTGAAATGTAGATCTTGGGTTTGTTGCTACTGAGCATTGCACAGTCTCACCTGGTGGTGAATTTGCTTGGAAGTTCACTTGGGAGATTGGCAGCTGTCTTTAATGATTTCCACTTGTGAATAATCTTTCTTACTGCAAAACAATTATTACTATTGTTTGTTTTGTTTTTTTTTTTAGCTAAGCAATGATACAGACATAAGTGTTGTTCATCCTCAGTGTTCACCTATTTTCAAAACTTGGTAATTTGTATTTTTATTATGTCCTGATAGATAAAATCTTAGAAATGAAAGAGGGTGTAAATGTTGACACTTGAAAATAAAGTTCAAACTCATAAGATTAAAGAAAAGACTGAAATAACATATAACCACATTTTTTGTCTGCAGTGGGGGAGCCGATCAACACTGAAGCGTGGGAGTGGTACTACAGGGTGGTTGGGGAAGGACGCTGCCCTGTGGTGGACACCTGGTGGCAAACAGGTAAATATACACAGAGGAGGGGGTTTTATGTGCTTTTTGAAACAGCATTTTAATATTAAAATGTCCATTAATACTGCTGTGGATTGCATCTGCACTTTTTTAAAGAATTCACAGAAATATGAGTTGGTGGGTATCATTGGCCTGGTGATAGACCTGTCAATCACTTCTTCGTTTATTATACAGAAACAATTCTGAATTTTAGATTACAAGCTGAAATCAAGAAGAGATTTTTATCAAAGCATTTTTTTTTAGAATGACTGAATGTCTGAGAAATGAACAGGCTTGTCTATTAAAACATCAACATTTAACTTAAAGCAGTACTCCAGAGGTTTCTAACCTTACTTTTGGCTCATTTTGGTGGCACTCTGACATTCATCATGCTCATTCCTGGAGCCACTGTTACCCTGTAGCATCCTGAGACCGCAAACCACAACTATTTTTTCCAGGCCAGGACATCATGTGGCATCTATATGTTGCTTTCTGGCACCGCATCACAGATCAGGAACTGGATGTCAATACAGTGGCCATTTAAAGCCATTGATTCAGCAAAGAAACACAAGAGGATGTAATCGAAGGAAGTGAGGAAAAGAAAGAAAGTATTCATGCAAGAGATAAGACGAGAGTCACATTAGTCTGAGAAGACAGAGAAGAGATGGGATACAAGCAGAGTATCAAATTAGCTGTCATTTGGGGGCGCCAAAGTGCAAAAATCTGCTAAAGTATCATAGTTCTGCTTTAAGAAATATTGTAAGTTAATTGGGCCAAAGACTTATTATTTTTCTAATAATTAGAAAGCTTTAATTACACTCAAGAAGCAACAACCAGCACTTGATAATTAGTGGTTTAAGTTGATAGATTCCACTGAATAAAGGATAAATGGCTTTTTACGAAAAGACTAAAACATTCATGCACACAAATGCTGAACCACAGAATATTGCAAAATGACCTCCTTTGCAGATTAGACAACCATTGCTTGCAACATTGTGTTGTTTTTTGGAGAACTTGATTATTTCTTCACCCATAACCTTTTCACCGTGTTTCTGTCGGTTGCTTTCCAGTCAGCAGATTTATGTTTACTAATGTTGAACTTGCTTTAATGTAATTAAAGTATTTTTTGTTCACTTGTTCATGCAATTCAATCTTTCCAACAAAGGGAAGTTAAGTTCATGAGCTCCCCCACAAAAAAAAGCCACATCTGCACTTAAACAGTCTGTCTTAAAGGGAAAAACGGCTTCATTCCTCCAACAATGACAGCGTTATATAACGCCCTTGACTGTGGCTGTGTGTGCATGTACACACACATTATCATGGTATGTGGGTGTGTGTACGTTTTCTATCCCCTGTGGACTTGAGAACGAAAGCAGATGTTTTCTTGTAAAAAGGAAACTAGAGGAAAGAGCACAAGGTTAACCTCTTGTTTCAACAGTTGTTGTTATCAACATCATGTGGAAAAACTATGGTGGCAGTGATTTTATACCCACTTCCTTTTTTATTTGCTCACTCATGACAGTTGGATGGATTTCGACAGCAGGATGCGGACATTAAATCCCCAGCTAATGAAATCTCTGTGGCTTCATCAAGCCAAAACTTATAAAAGCTCCAATATTTGCTGGCTTCTTTATATGCATAAACGTTTGCCAGAAAACTAATTACAGTGACTCCATTATGAGTGATACTGGGAAAACAAGCATTTTTAAATTTTATTTTTCTCCTCTGAAGTGACGCCAAAATGTCCACGATACCTCCACAGCTGTAGCTTATAACGGGACATAATGACAACATGTTGTAAATCAGCTGATTTTGCTAATAACGTCAATTTTACGGATGAACACTCAGCCAGACTCACACTATGCATTTCATCCCCATCCATCCTAATCAGATTGAGTACTGACCAATTGGACCTAAGCTGTGTTAATTACCATACAAATGGCAGAAATCTATAATTAAATGATGATAATAATCACAATTAAACATCAGCGCATCATGAGCTTGAGAATTACAGACACAGATATGACCCAAATACCCTCCTTCAGTAAAAAAGGATTATGTTGTTATGTTATTTTTCTGGACTAATGTTTTCAATTAGGGCTAAGTGGCATTATTCATAAATGCCATTTGGTTGATCTGGCTGCAAGTAGCCTGTTTAGAAAGAAAAATGGGTTTTGATCTGCTGTTGGCATACGGCCTCAGTCGGATAATCCTGGGCAGGAGAGGTGAGAGGAAGCGTGAGGATGGAAGGTTGAAAAAGTAGTTTTAGTTAGAAAAAGTAGATGAAATACTCTAGTTTAACAGATGATCAAGAGTCAGTTTTCTTTATGGGGGAGCTAATAAGCCAGTTTTATTTCTGGAAGGACTTTCATCCACAAGTCTCACAGTTACAGCTGTTGTGATCAGGATACCGGTCCCTAGGGCTATTGTGGGATCATCTGTTGTGTCCTATTTTATAACGGGTCTGCTGTCTCATCACCAATGCCTCCGACAACGCCGGGGGGATTACCAGAGCCCCTGAAGCTCTGCGAGAACTAATAGCATTTATTTAGTATGGCTGTAATTCCACAATCTACATCTGGAGTCACGAGAAGGGCTTATGTTGGATTCACAGACAGTTATTTACGTGTTTTACTTTTGTTCCTGTGTGGCATATTTTTAATCTAAAGCACCTGCCTTAACTATGAGCTCTCGTGAAGCATTTCCCGTCTTTTCCTGTGCAAGAATAATCTTCATTCATACAGCATGTCAGTCTGAAAAGAGCTGTTAGGGTGAGCAGATTCATCAAAAAATACTGGAGATGTACGGCAGCCATAAGTCAGTACAGCATTGCAGAATATATTTTTTGCTTTCACTTAAAGAACTAGAAAAGTATTCGGAGATCACAGACCTCCGCCAAGCAGCTCGACTCCCTTATTTTTGTGTGTTCTGGATCATAGTATCTGGAATTTTCTCTGGATCCGGATCAACTTTCGAAACATTATAGAACTCATTGAGATCCTTTCTTGTAATTTTTTACCAAACACTCGGAGTTATACGGAAATATTCCAAAAATTTGGCTTGTTGGGGTGATGTTCATGTAAGACTGTTCAGGCGTTGGTATAGGAGGTTTGATGTTCACCATGGGGTGTCAGTCAGAACAGACTCGCTTGTACAGTTAACTGTCTTTACTGGTCACTTTTAATCACAACAGTACAGTAATGCAACAAACGACAGGCTTACAGGTGATTCCAGGGCTAGTTAAGGTGAATGCCTGGATGGAAGTGAGTGTGGTCTATAAACACAGAAAAAGCCATGAGGAACATTCGTTCAGCAAATAAACACATTCAAGGTATTAATTATTACTAATATATCCCTTACAGCTAGGACTAAACATGCATAGCCTATGTGTTCAAGGCTAACAGTTACAGTAGGGCATGTACATGTAACAGGTTGGCTAGCTTGATAGCATACAAAGGCACATGGTGAATGGAGGAACTCTTTTGAATAAGCAAATCAGCTAAATAATATTAAAGGCTAAATAATCTTCCTGTTCAGGCAGAAATACAACTAGTTACTTACAGTTCTTCACAGTCGCACACAGTTTACCATATTCAACTGGCTAGAAGTCTGTCCAGCAGTCTCCTCTCCTCGTGCTCGCTGCTGCTCATAAGTTTCATTTCTACATCCTAACGATCATGTGCTCACTAGCACAGCTGCACACGTCTGCCACAAGGGGGCACTCACGCCTCATCAACAGCTTTTCCAACATGGGCTTTCTCATAATGATAACGAATCCTTCAGAAAATTCCTGGATCCAGAAGGTGATCTGGATCACCACCAAAATTTAATGGGTTCGTCCTTGGGCTGAGGCCCATGGCTGACGGAAATTTCAGGTCATCAGTCCAGCACTTTTTCCGTTAAGTTGCTGACAGACAGACAGATCAACGCTACCGAAAACATTACCTCCTTGCCGTAGGTAATAAATGTGTAATCAATCACAAATGTGTTGTAAAGAGTCCGTATTGTCTTTGGGAAAAGCTAGTCTAGATTTTACTGATCTCATTAGTGTTTGTTTTTTTAATCTAGACTTGATTTCAGGTGGTCTAGATTGCAAAAAAGCTCTGAAGTGACCCTTTTCTGCTGTTCTCCTCTCAAGTACTAACACCTCTTTGTCTGCAATAGTTGGTGAGAAATGGCTCAAGTTCAGTTTTCTTTTAGGTTTATTGGATTGAGACAGTTTCATTCCAGAAACAGAAAATAAAGTTTACTGACATTTTTCATCTTATAATGTTGTGGTATCAGTATAGATAAGGAATGATAAAATACAGAACTTTGTTCAAAGTACATACTCCCAAGTATTGAGCTTTGAGGCACACAATCAAACTGGGAAGATCATTAAGGATTACTGTCCATCAAGTCTTTACAATTGTTTGAGTTCTGTATTGGAAAAAGTAGAGTCAAACTCTTTCAGGATCTAAAGAAAGCATTAAAACATTTTCACCTCCTCTAGCAGTCAGCTGGTTTGGGACTGAGTACCACAAGCAGGTTTAGCTGAAACAAATATTGATAAAACTGACATGTTGACATACAGGTATATATGACATATGTTCTTTTACATAAAGTCACTTTTCACCTCATTTTCTGCCACCAGAAACTGGAGGTATCTGCATCGCCCCAAAGCCATCAGAACCAGACGCAGAGATCATTCCAGGAATGGCAATGAGGCCCTTCTTTGGCATTAAGCCAGTGCTCATGGACACTGAGGTGAGATGTTTGGTGGGGTTTGTGTTTGTGTGTGCGTGTGTGTGTTTTCTACCACTACAAATGATGGATGGCTGAGAATGGCCTGGAGGAGAGGATTAGGAATTAGGATTATAAAATAGCCACCAGCTGCGTCACTTTTGATACCCACCCGGCTCTCACCCGTCATTCCCACCCTGTGCGTGCCAAAGTCCCTTAAAAATCTGTCACACAAATTTGTTGCTATTGAGGTTGCTTTTGTAATGCACAGATTGTGCAGACAGTTGGAGAGATGTCTTTGACCTGATCTCTCTTCCTCTCTCACAACTGAAACACAAAAATACATTTTAGGGAGCATTCTCAGGATTTAATGTTTACTTTCTTATACAGTTAATTGTAATTTCTGCCATTTTATAAGCTAAATAGATATGCTCTAACGGTGCAATATTTGAAAAAACATTCTAATGACTGTGATAGTTTTTGTGTAAACATGCATTTCTGTTTTGTTTTTGCAGGGTAAAGTGCTGACCTCCAATAACACGTCTGGAGCTCTATGTATGGCTCAGCCTTGGCCTGGTATGGCCAGAACTATTCATAACAACCATCAGAGATTCATTGAGACCTACTGCCAGCCTTATCCTGGTACAGTATAATGTCCTTGCAGCAAGCAGTCTTTGTTTTCAGTCTTCTCTCATCCCTGGTTTTGACCACGAAGTTAAACACTAAATCCTTCTACATTTGTTCTCATACTGCAGGTTACTTTTTTACTGGTGATGGTGCGTATCGCTCTAAAGAGGGGTATTACCAGATCACAGGCCGCCTTGATGATGTCATTAACGTGAGCGGTCACAGGATTGGAACAGCTGAAATAGAGGATGTAGTGGTAAGTATCATTTATATGTCAGCCATTTAACTGAGCATGCTTGTGCCCTATGGAGTCAAACTACTGTAAACGGGATAAACGGGACTATTTACCCAGAGCCCATTGCAGGACGGGGGCCCTTGAAAATCCTTGGATGAAAAGTTTTTTGTTTCATTTTTGATTTTCTAATTAGTTAATGTAAAACTAAAAGCCAGTTCAGCTGAATAAAGGGGTTGACAAGACTGAATTCTGCATTAAATAAATGATGAATGCTCTATGTGGGCCCAACATCCTCTGAACCTGTAAAATAGTTTTCTCCTTACCTGGCCTGTCTGGTTTAACTGAGTTCATACAGAGTTCAGCCAGACAGCCAGAAGAAAGTCATGTCTTTCTCGAAGAAAGTAAATCTGAACACCAGAAAAGAAAAGAAAAGAAAAAAAAGTGGAGGGTGAAAAAAGAAGTGAGGGGAAGCAGCTTCTTCCTCCTTTCTATGAGAAGAGATGAGAAGTATCTGAACTAACCTACAGTCTGAGCTGATATGGGGCAGCATGTGTCTAAGAGTAAAGACAGCACATTGATGTTCATTTAAGGTCACTGATTAATTACCATTAGTACTTGATCAATTACGTCAGTCACTGACTTTTACAGATCTTGTGATTAAGAAAAAACTGACAAAATCCTTAGTGTTATTTTTGAGTTTTCCCAGTGATCAATCAGGACATATTTAGGATTAATAGATTCCTTGTAATTCCAGGATTGTGAAGATCCCTATACATTGTTTGAAAAAGTGAATGCACCAGGCCCTCAAAACTGTCATGTTGATAATGAATGATTTACCATCATTTTGAAAGTAATAAAATAAAAACAAGAAGATATTTAATCTTTAAGGCAAGATAATAATAATTATCTATTCTTAACTATTATAATTATTCATTATTATTGTTATAATAATAACTTTTTGGGCACATTTGAGTCAGATCTAACGCTATGTAAAAATATCTGACCTTGAAAAAGGGCTGTCTCATAATTATTGCTGAATTCGTTAATTCAGTGCATTTACTAGAAAAGAAAGAAGTCTGCATGTTATAGCTCACAGAGTAGAATTTCACAATAAGACAGAAGGTCCAACACAAACCATGACTCATGTATTTGCTGGTGTAACTTGCAAATGGCTTATTGCATATCATATTAAACCTTTCACTACCACTGTAACATTGTAATAAAAATATTGGATTATCATATACATTAAAGATTATCATGAACCACACGGTCCTCAGTTTCAGACACAGGGGCAGCAGCTCCATCAAGTCCAGATCGTAGCACTGAAGATGTGACGTGGTGAGCACATGTACATAGGTAGTGAAGTTACTTAATTTAGTCATCTGTAGCTGATTCAGGTGAAAGAATCAAGTTTTGTTCTTTTTATACAACAAGCAGGTATAAATAAGATAATTTTTGTTCTATTTTGCTTCTATGGGATTCGTCCGCCTTGTAGCAGAGAGATAGAAGATGCAAGTGAAGAAAAGGGAAGTGAAGGTTGTTCTGAAGGTAGTGAAGAGAGATTGAGGAGAGGAGATGGTCAGAGAAGCTCCTTGGTGAACAGAGATGTTGAACACAATGATTCTCTTTTTCTGCAAATATGAATAAAGATATGGGAAATTTGGTAATTTGACTTTTATTTGGCCTGTTAATTATGCTTTAGAAGTCAAAATAAGATCCCGTTTATTATAATTGTCTTATACCGTAGGGAAAATAAGCGTGAGGACTATTGATCAAGTTATCATAGGATCCCACCAAAATGGTTTGTATATAAGGCCCAGAATTTGTGCTTCACCCCTGCTTGAGCCACTTAATTGGATATGCTCAAGTGGACAAGTATCCATGTAAATTTGAAGTTGCAAAAATTCAACCTTAAACCATAAAGATGATCCCGATTGTGTTTTTTGACAGAATCAGTGTCCTGCAGTGGCTGAATCTGCCGTCATTGGATACTCGCATAACATCAAAGGACAAGGTTGGCAACTGGGTTTTTTTTCCCCCTAAATTGTTCATATACAGTTTGTACTCATATATAAACACACATCAAAAAGAAAAAAAAAAACTACCACAATATTGCAGTTTCCCTCTAATAAATGAAGTATTTTGTCTTTCATTTCCAGGTGTGTATGCCTTTGTGGTGCTGAAAAAGGGTGTAGATGTTCAAGAAGCAGACTTATCCCAGCAGCTCAACAGCATGGTTTCTGAAAAAATTGCCAAGTATGCTTGTCCAGACTTCATTCAGGTAAAGAAATCCTCAGATTTTAGACAACAAGCATACAGCTGAGACTGGCCACTCAGTAACTTTGTTTTTTTTGGTGTGTGTGTGTGTGTCACAGTTTGCTAAACGTCTGCCAAAGACACGTTCAGGCAAGATTATGCGGCGGGTGCTGCGTAAAGTTGTGGAGTGTGACCTGGATGGTTTGGGTGACCTCAGCACGCTGGATGACCCTGCAGCAGTTGAGGAGATAATCCAAGGCCATGAAAAGCTCTTAAAGAAATAACCACCATGGTAGCAAAGCTCTTGAATGCAATCGTATCTAAAGATGAATGTGAAGGTTAAACCTGCTTTTTACTCCGTTTTAATGAATCACACTTGTGCCTTAAAAAAAATCTTTTAAATAACAAAAAACATGGGTTTTATTGTATATAAATGAACATTTTATACAATCATGTCATAAAATGAACTAAAAAAAGAACATTGCATTTCATAACAGTTGTAATCAACAGACTGTGATTGTTAAGATAATAAACGTATTTCTTATAAATTAGTATTTTTTCTGTCCTCATTTCTGACTTGATGGGTGATTATCTGAATCCAGTATTTTAATCCAGGAAACTTTTTTTTTTAAAAAAAGAAGTAACTGCCCATAAAAAACATATAAACTGCATGTGAACTTGTGCCTACAATTGTCCAACTGGGCTAAAACTACTGCTCTTAATTCCACTTGAATGGTTGAAGAAGTGATTTTTCCCCACAGTGACGTCTCCACTGTGGTCACATATCTTCTTCTCTGAGACTCGAGTTCCCATTGGCTCCTTTTAACTTGGTCAACTCCCACTGGCCTTCTCCACAAAGCTTCAGCTGGACATCATGATACTGAGGAAAACAATATTACAGAGTTGATATTCTGTGATTTGGATAGCCGACTTTAAATGTTATACTTGGGGCAAAAGGAAATAAAGATGTGCTCATCAGTGATCAAATATAAAACACTAAAGAGAAGATTTAGATAAAAAACCCTAAAAAACAATCAGTTTTGAAGGATCCCATTCATTTTTTAATATACTGGTTGTGTCAAGCTTCCAGTATACCTTCTCCAGACTGCTCCGGTGCCCCAGACTGACCAGCGTCATGCCCAGCTGTTTACAGGTTCTATACAGCTGTGCTTCTGCTTCCTCAGTCAAAGCACTGGTGGCCTCATCTAAAACTGAAAAAGAAAAAAAAACATTAAGCTGTAGCAGTTTTAATAGTTTAATACTGTCCTACATTTTAACAAAAAAATATCTTAAAGCTCTTTCTTCCTTCTTTAGTTAAAATTTGGCAGAGATTTAGAGAAACGCACTGGCATATTTTGGCTGCAGGTAGAAGAGTCTTGCAAAGCAAAGACGCTGCATTTCACCGGGAGACAGAACATCATACCTACAGAAATAAAAAAGATTTTAGTGGGGAGGATTGTTTGTTTTATTTTACTTTGTCTTTGTGCACCCGTTCTTACCAGTTCCAGTCCACTTTTTCATCCAGCCCACCCGTCCGTTTCAGGAGTTTGGACTGCAGTTAAATTCAACATAAATGTGGGAATAAATTAATTATTTTGTAAGAGTTTTGATAGAAAAAATATTAATCAATGACTGGTACCCACCACTCCTGCTAGCTCCAAGAATTGTATAATTCTGTCATCGTCCACTGTCCCTGAAAATCATCATCTTAGCATGTTCATCCTTTTCCAGATACTGTGAGGAAGCTCTAGCAGTAGGTTTCAGAGGAAACCCAAGATAAAACGTTCCCACAGGCAAAATGATCTCATATGTGCAAAGTATAACACACAGATTCGACAGATAATGGTTTATATCATGTATAACGTCTCATTTACTGCTTTTAACCAACAAGGAATATACCTGACACAGGGTAAATGTCCTTCAGTGGGTAGATCACCTGTTAGAAAAAGGAGATCCAGGAAATTACCACTTCAAAATTTATAAGCAGTTTATACAGAATTTATGTGCTGCTATATGATTACTAGGGGTGCAACAATACATGTATTCGTATCAAACCGTTCAGTTTTCAGGGTACCGAACTGTGAACACATGTATTGAATATAAAAAAAATACAGAAGTTTTGATTTATTTTATCGACTGGTCTTCCGACGATGTGTTGAAAGCTCAGTGGACCTGTGTTCGACTACATTTAGATCTGCCGTTTAGATCTACTGTACTTTGGTTTTCATGTTAAGTATGACCCTGATGTTAAGTTGTTGTGGACAAAAGTGCAATGGTTAAAAAAAGAAGGCGTGAAAACTTTTTTTTTTGTATTGAAAAAATATCAAACAGTGACACAGGTATCAAACTGAATCAAATTATGAACTTTTTGTATGGTTGCACAGTGCACCACTAATAATTACAATAAACAAGTTGTGTATTCTACGGGGAGCAAGCCTTAGTTTTGATATAAAAGGAGTGACCTGTTCACGCAGCGTGCCATCTGTCAAGTAAGGTTTCTGTGGAAGGAAGAGGGTTCCTCTGGGCCCAAAACATGTGGTCATCTGGACAAAACCTAAAACACAGAAATGCGCAAAGACAAAGTGTCATAAAGAGACAGAAATTTACCGATCTCAGAAATAACATCATTTTTCTTTTTCCACCAATGGCTCTTGTTTGGATTTTTTTTTTTTTTTTTAGTTTAAGCATGAAAAAAAGTACACCTGACACAAAAAAACACTTATTTCTTCTGAAAAACAAAAAAGAACAATTAGTTTGTTTTATTTGCTCTAATTGTGGTCAATAGATTGTCTTTCCCAATCAGCATGATATTTGTTTTCATATGGAGAAATAGGGATGGGATATAATAAGTTCTCTTCCTTCCATTACCTTTCAGGCATGTTGAATGTATTTGTGTTTTTACAAGGCTATGGCTACAGCTGTTATTATTTTGTTGTTTTCTTTTGTAATAAGATGATCAGCTACGCAAATAATCTATTTTTTTTCTCTATGAAAATGTATTGCCTGAATTGAATAAATGAATAAATGATGCAATACAAACAAAGAAACACTTCTATCATGCATGTGATACTTATTTGTTGTACTTATTACAAAAAAAGCAACATTCCCGGCTTTCTCAGACCTGTAATTTCTTTTTAAAGAAGTTCTTCTGTCCACCACTCGTTACCTGTATTAATCGCACCTGCTTGAACTCGTTATCTGTATATGAGACACCTGTCCACAGCCTCAGTCAGACTCCAACCTCAACCAACACCAAAGAACTGTTGAAGGACCATAGTTGCTTTTTGTTGTAAATGACCAAATACTTATTTCACACCATCATTTCCAAATAAATTCTTTAAAAATCCTACAATGTGACACTCCCTGATTTTTTTTTTCCCTCATTCTGTCTCATAATTTAAGTGTCCCTATCATGAAAATTACAGACCTCTCATCTTTCTAAGTAGGAGAACTTGCACAATCAGTGGCTACATAAATACTTTTTTCCTCATTGTATATTATTACTATTTTTTTAAGCCAATAGTTGTGGAAAGAGGCTAGTTTTTAACCTGAGAAAACCACTTTCTAGTGTTCCTTTTTTACATTTTTAACAATTCAGCACTATATTTATGTATATGTGGAAAATACCAAAATTACAAAAAAAAAAAAAAAGAGTGACCAAGGTAGCACTAGGTCAGCTTCTACCTCCTATGAGGGTAAAATCTTCATCAGCCCAGTCTAATTGCTTAGAGGGCACAATAGGTGGGCAGAGTGGCTTAAAGCCTCTGGCTAGAAAGGACAATCTGGAACTGCGGCAAAATGATGAAACATTCAATGTAAAATACATATTTATACTGACATACACCTTTCTTAGGTTGCTAAAACACTTCTGTAGTAGGCAAGTAATTCACTGACTGAATAAACGGCTTAGACAACCCCACTGCACAGAAATCAAAACACTGGTTTAATAATTGGTTTAACATTTAAAAATAACTCCTGACACTGATGTTTGCTTCAATGCCTCAGCTCATCAGAAAAAAAAAACTGTCTCTGTCCTGCTGTCTCACCGCTGTGTGCTTCCCAGAGACGGTTCAGGACCCGCAGTAATGATGTCTTGCCGGTGCCCGTATTCCCCACCACCAGCAGATGAGTTCCCTGACTGATTTTCAGACTCAGATCCTCCACCAGCAGCTGGTCCGAGTATGGAGATTTGTATGACAGATGGTCCAGGATGAAGGCAGTGTCCACAGGGCCAGCGTGGACATTGAAGTCGCTGTTTGATGTTTGAGGAAAAAAGTCTAAGGCATTAACATATTTTTGTCATCTTCCTCCCTCTTCAGGGTCTCATTTCTATTTCTACATCTGTAATGTATTTAAATGAAACATTTGATCACATACTCTGCTTTTTAAATTGTATTCGCTTTTTTGCAGCACAGATTCACATAAAACTGCTCACACAAACCTGTCAAAGTCGTAACTTTCTCCTGTGGTGGGGTCGTAGTCACACTGCTTGCGTAGAATGTCATCCATCACCTCGCTCAGCTCCCCGATCCTGACAACACACATACACAGATTCAGACGTAGAGATGACACGCACAAATTCTGCTGTCATCATTTATCCTGCAGGTGAGTTTATGCATGCAGTGTGATACCTGTGGGTGTATCCAGCCACATCCGACAGAGTCGTTGACAGGTCTATTAGCTGTGTGAATCCATTTATCAAGTAAATGCACACAAAGGCATTCTGAATACAAGTAAGCAGAGGGAGAACCACAACAGAGTAAATCAGACACAAATGCACAAGATGGCAACAACAGCCTGCATTAGGCTACAGTATTAAAAGAAACAAAATCAACTTTATAGTAAATATAAGCATGTGTTTGTGACTAATGTTGTCCTTTTGAAGACATCTAAAAGTGCAGTGTTTAACAACGGATAATTGAAGCATGATTTGCTTGTTTGGGGAAAAGGAGTTTTAGTGCCCTCTAGTGGCTAAACTGGAAACAAAAATTCCTATTTTGCAGCCCACTGATGATTTTCAATTTAACTCAGTCAAGAAAATTTAAATGAACAATACTAAGAGAAACAATCACACACATACATCTATTTATTATAGTTTAAAACTAATTTTCTGTGTAATTCTAAGTTTTATTTTCACCGCTGTATAAACAAGTGAAACAAAGTCATAAAGGCAGTTTTAGGAATTGTATAACATTTTTGAAAACATGTTAAGGAAATGTTTCACTCTTTTTCATAAAGAAAAAGGTCAGTTTAAATAAGGGTAGGGGAAACATGCTCACCTTACTGATGAGTGCACTGAGTTCACCAGGAGTGAGACCGTCATAAATACCAGTAAAGATTGGAATGGCGATTATAATGTAGCTGAGGAAACCTCCGAGGTAGTCAAAGGTGTTAACCCCAACTGAGAAAGGAGAGGTTATGGGTTAAGTCAGGCGGTTTAATCAAAACAGACTAATATAGATCTGAGAGGGTGTGTGTGTGGAATACATTATTTTCTTACTATAAAGCCAGAGTTCTTTGTTTATGAGACTTTTCTGAGTCTGCAGCAGGGCCTGTAGTCTACGGTCCGTTCTCATGTGCTCCACTTTACCAGCTCTAATTAGAAGCAGACAAGTTACAATCCAACAATTTGGGAAGATTTCATGTCAGCATAAGTTAAATAGAGCCACACCATGTAATGCCTTCTATCACAGTAAAAGTGGAATTTCCATTAAAAGCTGGAGTGCAGGGCTGTCACATGTAAATAAAAGAGTCCTACAGTGCTTACTAACTCTGTGACAGGCAAAAAACCTCTCTGCACTTTGAAGTGTGCTGGAGTTTAAAACTGGTGTTTATGACTCTGACATCTCCTTGTGTTTTTGGTTTGTTAGAGCCGACAGGAAACTGAGGAAACAAGAAAATTGGCATGTGGCAGAACAACCTCAGAAGTATCCATGAAAGTTGTCTGTTGCTTAAAATAAAACATAAACTCAGTGTTCAGAGGAAGGGTTACACTAAAAACAAAGATCGGAAGATTTGAGAAAAGTACAGCATGGGGGAGTTTTCCTGTAAGCACAGTTTGTGTTATGACTCAATCCTGAAAGGGGAGGCAAAAAATCTGAACTATACAGTAAGTTTTAATCTTCATATAACTATCAGAACAATGGTGCATCTTCACTCGGCACAACCCCTACCTACACTGTGATAAAGTTGAAGGATTTGCAGGTTTAGGTATATAAAACGTGTGCTCCTTGTGGCTCACCTGTAAAAAGCTGCAGACTCTGCATTAACACGGATTTGCATATGCTTGAATCTGGAAATAAAAGAAAAAAAAAAAGTAAAATAGTGCTTTCACATTCAAATGGTGCATCTTAAGCTTTAACAAGAAGAAGAATAGCTGTTGCTTTGCGAAAGCTAATGGGGATCTTAGTAAACTAAACTGGTTTCAACTGTTACTTCCTGAATACAAAATCTGATGGTTTCAACATGCAAAACATTTCTCCTCAGGAATAAACGCAGTTGCATCCTGTGTTATTTAAAAGGCAAAAGGCACTGTGCCAAAGTCCACAGATATTTCCTCTTAACCAGCAACTGATTTCCTGAGCAGAAAGATTTGCATCAAAAAAAGCTGGAAAAAGATCCAATAACTCCGTGACAGACATTTTTGTGAAAAATCAGGACAGTTCATGTTGGCAAGTCATTTACTGATTCTTTTTCTATTTCTATTCTCTATATATTCAGTACAATTTACAGAAGTTACCTGAAGTCTCCCTCCAGTTTTTCTTGTTCAAACAGTGTTGACACTATCGGCCCCATGAGGATTTTATTGGCAATGGTTCCAACTACAAAATATCCAAAGATGCTCACAGGACCAATCCAGCCAGTGCTGCAAAGCAATGCATCTTGTTTCAGTTATGAATATGTCGCACACGAGAATAAGCTTCATTAAGCAAGTTGTACTGCTCAGTGTTATTTTGAGAAAAACAAACGAAAAGTACATTTTTTTAACTTCTAGTAGAGCTGCAACAGGTTTTCAGACAGGAGGACTACTAGTTTCAGGTCTTTCACCTTTATTTTTTCTTTGTTAAAGGCAGGGCTTTGACATCCCAAAATGGTAAGATATTAAATTTATTAAATAAAACACCACATTGTTATCAAACAGACTGGAAAGACCTAACTCTGATCGTACCTTCAAATTATTATTATTTTTTTTTAAAAGAACAAAAAAAACAGACAATAAAATAAATGCAAATGAATCATCTTGCTATGCTGTGCGCTCACCTGTGAAAGCACTGATAGGTGTAATAAGACAGTGTGAATGGTGAGACAATCAAGCGGCTGGCCATGGTGCTCATCTGCTTGCACAACCTTTCTGCATCCTGACTGATCCGCTGGTCTCTGCAAGTCACACAGAAACAAAAATGGAAAACAAACCAATGAACAAATCAAATTAATATTCCAATGGACACATGATATAAAGCATAAGAAATTAAGAATTTTTCTACAGTGCATTTTGTTGGACACAAACACGTTGATGAGCAAAATTGGGTCTAAAAGGGAAAATAATTCATGCTCACGGGTTATCAATGTCTTCTCTGAGGACATTAAGTGTGTAATAGACTCTGCCCTGGAAGTAGGCTGAATGGAGATTCTCAGTTAGTGTCTTCCTCCACCTGACGTACATCTGATTGCAAATGTACTGGTCCAGACTCTTCAGCTAAGAGAGAAACAGCAACACAGAGGCTAAGAAAGACTGTTACAAAGCTTTGGCAGGTAATTAGGTTTCTGTCTGTGGACAGATTTTGACAAAACAGAATCACGAACACTTTCAACTACAACATTAATATGAGTGCTGACTTTTAAGATCCATAAAAACTGAGCATTTACAAAGTAATGCAGTAACAAGAGCTAAACGCAAATGGGTCAGAACATGTCAGAAGACATGAAGACTGGTTTTATCCTAGGAGAGATTTACAGCAACAGATCTGTGCTGAAATTAAAGGCATACAGAATCTCTGGTTTCTTATGGGGAAATTTATTGTGACATGTTCAAGTTTCTAAGCTTTGGAGTCCAAGTAAGCATAATCCAAGATCAAGTGTGTAAGGCTATAAAATGTCATGCTGACCTTGTAAAACTGCAAGGATGGCCTTTTCAATGTAGAAACTTTATGTCATACAGTAAAATGAACACCCCCCCCCCTTTTCTTTTAAACTTACTGTAACAGATCATGATCCTTGTCAATTAAAGTGAAGTACTGGAAACATAGTGTTTGTCTCAGCTATGACAAAAATGCAATTTAAATACAATAAATGCTGCAAGGTATGCATAATTATAATAATATCAGGTTTCTCAATATTGATCTTAATATTTTAAAAAGTAAATTTGACTTCATAACCCATATAAATAACATGGTTAACACATCATAACATATAAACAGAGCAAAATCAAACACGTGGTGGAGATGAGATCAAAATTACTAAACCCTCTGATCAATGACATGAAGTATGTGGACTTATCTGCTGCAAAGATCTGTGATAGACTACTCAAACTGCATCATTGCTGTTAAACATGAAGGTTTTTAGTCAGCTGATCTGAGTACAGCCTCTAGAATTATCAATACTCAAACTGATCAGAAGCAGAACTGCACATCAAGAAAACAATAAGGAGATTAACAGCTGACTTTGGACAAAGGCCAAATTCCATGTTGTATGAGTGGAGCACAGCTTTATGATCCTAATCTTATTTGGACCCAAGAATGAAACATAAAAGCTACTGTGACAGTAAGATGTGATTCACTTCAATTACCACTTATTTTCACATAAACTTACTGTGGAGTTGAGTAAAATTAGCACCACTGCGGTTCCCACCAAACTCCTGAAGCCAGAGTAATCTTTATCTGCCAGCACATTGTAGAATTGACTGGGAAGGACACCCACTTGGTAAATGATCAGCTGCTCTGATGGTAAGAAGAGACTGCATTGTTAGAATACAGCTCAAATGGAGAACCGTAAACAACACAGAAATTAAGCAATAGTTTAAGAAGATTAGCAAGACAAATAATGAATACATGAGGGACATGAAGCTAAATGTTCAGTTAGTTTAAAGCTAGTTTTCCCTAATTGTGAAAATATATTTCCTCTTTTTTGGTACCAGGAACTCCCCTCTTCTTCTTCTTTTTATCTTTCTTTTCTTTTTCTTTTTTTGGTAACAGCAGCAGATACCTGTAAGAGTGACACCAAGCAGTGTCCCAAACATTATAACGCTTTGACTGGTCCATGATGGGAACAGGATTCTCTGGATGCTGCAGAACCTTTGAACAAATTTCCAGTCTAATTTTGGCCTGCATTATAGAGAGAATAACAAACACATTGAATGCATTAAAAAATGTGGTCTTTTTAATTTTTTTAACTTTCTTTTTACGTATGACGCACTACTATTTCTCCTTATACTCTCATAACCAACAAAAAATATAAACACTAAGCTGTCAGAGTAAAACCTCTCCACAGTGCACTATTTCCAACTATGAATGAGAATTACTGAAAATCTGAATAGAGAAAAGAGCAAAAATATCTCTGGATATTAACTCTTCATCTGTTCAGGTGTAATCCAGTCTTTACCTTTTTGCTCCTTTTCCGGACTTCTCCAGGCGAGGCATCTGCACTAGCTGAGGGAGAACAATATTTTCCCTAAGTTACAACTTCACATGTGTTTCACATGTACACATTTCAAATGGACAAATATGAACAGGTCAGGCTAACATCTGCGTGACTAGCGCACTACTTAACATGGAAGCAAGTCCGTTTATAACACAGGTTAGCAATGATAGTAATGTAGCTCAGATATTTACGAGTGAAGTTCAACCGGGTTATATAAAATAACGACATTCATTGTTGTTCCAATAGGAAAAGATACAAAACTTGAAAATCTCTGCGTCTGTGTGCAGTAAACCACCCGCCGCAACAGACTGCTGCAAATGTTTTGGTAGCGACTGACTGTCAATGCGCGGACTTCCGGTCAATCTGGCTTCCTTTCTGCTTTTCAAAACAAAAGCTTCTTCCGCATACTGCTGCTACTCATCTACGCTGCTACCACTGAGGCCACATTTATTAAATGAATAAATGTTACATTGCGAATTTCTATTATTCTTCAGACCTCAGTTATCCATCCGCTTAACAACATCAAACAAACTGTGGTTTTGACAGAGACGATCTGGCAAGTTTTTATTATTATTTTTATGAGACCTACCCACAAACAACACTGCAAAATAAACAGAGTCATTGCCAAGAAACAATGTTACAACAAATATTTAAAGAAAGATTTGCTTATTTTCTCTGTTTTAGATCATAGTTTTGCCCAACTTAATATAAATCCCTATGGGTGGGTGCTAAAAAGTCCTTTTTACTGTTATAAGTTATTCATATATGGTATATGGACTGCACTTACACAGCACTTTTCCAGTCAAATGCTGACCACTCAACCCATTATATGTCAGATTCACCCATTCATGTACACATTCAAACCCTGACAGGCACATCAGAGGCAACATGAGGTGCAGAGTCTTGCCCAAAGCAGGTACCTTGGGGGAAATCTGTTATCGATCCACTGACGCTCTCTCACATGCTACAGCCACTCACGGAAATTTTGCCTAGAATATATGCAATAAAGAAAATGTCTTTTTAGTCCATTTTTGTGTTTTCATTGACTTCTCCTTACCTAACAAAAGCCACATCTGGTCAACTTGTGTCTGAATAAAAAAGAAAGAAAAAAACAAGGGTGTGAAAGATTATATGCACACAAACATAATAAATTGTTGTAGAATACGTAATAGAACATTTTTAACCCCCCCCCCAAAAAAGTCATATGTAATTCTGAGTCATTGCTTTTAATGAACTTAATAAAAAACCTAAGGAACTATATTCTAAACAGACATATGTAATAAAAAGGGGCAACTTCATTCTTTTTTAAACACTTTTATTTTTTCTTCCATGTTACCAAATATTTTAAATGGACAGCCTTTGCATAACAGATGAAAAAAAAGGAAAAATTGAAAATGGAAGCAGACCGATAAGTTCTTATGATAAAAGTTGGATATGAATATTTTGACACTCGTATTAGAATTAATTATCAAAATATTACAACAAATTCAAAACAGATACAGCAATCACAGAAGTTCCAGGGTCATAGTTTTTGTTTTTCCCCTTTTTAAATATACAGTCATATATGAAGGTGAGCTGAAACTCCTGGAACTACAATAAAGAACATAATTTACAACATTTAAATTTTCAGAAAAACTCAGATCAAGATAACCATGATAAAATAAATTATCAAAAATATTTGTTCCTCAATTCTATTTGTTCAAACTAATATTTCAGAGTGCACTAAACTTACATTTAGGCCAAAATTACAAATATTGTGGCACAAAAAATTTAAATCAGAAGTGACTAGATAATGCTGATTATGGTAATGCAGAAAAAACATAAAGAAATAACACAAAAGACCTGCTCACAGTTATAAACTCCTCAACATAATTATCCTGACACCTGAGAGCTTAAAGCAACCTTTACTGATCTTGCATTTCAGAAAGCACAGCAAAATTATTTGAATTTAAACAGTCCCACCTCACTCCAAAGACCCCCCCCCCCATTCCCTACGCCTCCCAATGAAGAAGCAAAGGTCTGACAGGGAGGTCCCTCGGCCAATGCTAGGGGTGGGCCCCACTGCAAGGATTTGCTGGAGGTTTCATTGAAAAATTTAGAGATTGGAATAATATTTTGATTGATGGTGGGTCCATCATGTATTTCAGACTCCCATTACCTCATTCATAGCATTTTATCCTACTAAAAAATAGTGCAACAATGCAACATCAGTAAGGATTGCTTTAAATACTTATGAGCATCTTTTATTGCTTTCAGGCCCTTTTAATTTAAACACAGCAACAAAGGAGAAGTAAGGAGCCTTCAGATTAAACCAATTCATTCTTTGATTTATTGCATGGGTTCACTTCAGGTACTCAAGTTTTCACCCAGTCCAGAGACCTGCATGCGTAGGATAATTGGCATTTCTAAATTCTCCTTTGGAGTGAGTGTGAGTCTTCTCTGTGTTGGCCCTGCAAATAGAATGGCGACCTGTGCAGGATGCGCACTGCATCGATATAAGCAGGTATAGAAAATGGATGGATGGATGTTTGATTTATTCTTAAAGGATAAAAATCTCTGATAAACACACACTTGTATATTGACAGATGATGACAGTGTACAATTGTTTCCTCAATGCTGAACTCAAGCATCATTACACCTGGTACTGTATTTGCAAAGGTCCAGCTAATATTTCAGTGTGGACACAACATATGGATTTTAAAAGGATAATAAAGGTGATATTATGTGTAACTGATGATGCAACAAATCCCATAAAAAGACACAAACTAATAGTGCATTCATCCATCACAATACTGTCAAACTCCAACAGCCTGAAGCAGTTGTGTCTTTGCTTTAAAACCTTGATGTGTTCCATCTGCATATATTCAGAACACTGGCCACATATATGGTAGATCATCTCATAAAACAGAAGGTGCCTGCTCTTAACACAAAATATGAAGAAAAAAAAGAGTGAGGAGTGGGTGCATTAGTGAGAAGGTATATTTAGCTGTGGATTAATACATAATTAATACTTATGGTATATTTATAGAACCCTGACGATACAAGTGAGACTTAGTCCAAATAAATTATAGTGGTTCTTGTCAAGACAATGAAACACATAGCCAAGTGCAGCTGCATTAATCACTGGGTTTTAAATGGTCTAGCTGAGTGGTTCCCAACCTATTTTCCCTGAGCACCCCCTTCAAACAACTACCAAAAAGTCGTGGACCCTCTTTAACCACCCCTTGCTGAAACCTTGCTCGGTTTTATGCAATCATTTTCTAGGTTATCACCACAAATGATGCATTCTGGCTGATTCCTTCCCTTCCTTTGATAAAACCATGATGCGAAGTTGAAGTTGAAACCTAAATGATAAAACCTTAAGTTGATACACCTCATCTCTTCTCTGTGTGGACACGACCTTAATCACACTGGCTCTGAACAGTCAGCTTGGGCTCAGACCCCCTTGGGAGGCCCCAGACCTGAGGTTGGAAACCACTAAACTGATAAGCTTTGGTTGAGACAATACTTGTTAAAATCAGTTCAACTTTTGGTTTTAGTCTTTTGGTGGGATTTATTGACAATGGAAATGTACAATATCATCCTTTATCCTTTAACTCAGTTTCCATCATGCAGAAACGGAGCTCTTGTCTTCTGAAAAAAACATTAAAAAAACAAAACAAACAAACAAAAGCAGCATGTTTCCAAGTGCTGTTGGCCTTCACAATGTCAGTAGGGCATGATAGCTTGTACACAACTCTCAGCCAAGGTTTAAGATCCTAAAGAGGACAGGCACAAAGCAGACACAAACAAAACCCACAACACTGTAGACAATGTAACGATATGGCAACTCTACTTTCATATGCTGCCTTGCCTGTCTTACATCATCTGCAGGCAGCCCAAACAAACGGCACAAGAATGGAATAGTCACCGCTTTCATAACTGTTCTCGTGATGAGGAGGACAACAACTCCAATAAAGAAGCGCAGCAGGGAGCGCAACACCAGGCCTGTACTGACTGGCGGTAAAGTTAGAGGAAGTAAAGACAGTGGTGGATCCTGCAGCAGCTCCAGCTGATAGTTCACATGGGTCGCCAGAGCAGCGCCCACCCCGGTGCCGAGAGCCTGGGCAGTATCGCCACGAGAGGTGCTCCATGAATCCAGAGAGAAAGCCACAAGTCCAAGGCTCACATGCGACATGATAATCATAAGTGGAGCGTAGTGGTCCATCATGTAGTAGTTGTCAATCTTTTCCAAGATTGGCTGGAAGAAGGCTAGAACCAAAAGGCTGTACAGGAAACCAGTGATTACCTCCTGCAAGAAAAGTACATCAGTTATTACAAAACCAGGAGTCTTTCTTTTACAGTTCATCTTTTTTTTTTCTAAGTCCTAATTTTTTTTTTTTTTCTAAATAAACAGATCTTGCAAAGTCCACCTTAACAGTTTCGACATCAACAAGTAAACAAAAATCATGCTGCTTTCTGCCCTGATGGAGGTGCCACACTACACTTTTCATTAAGGTCCTCTCACCATCATTTTTCCTCCTAGTCATAAAACCATCAGGTGAGCTGCTGCCTGTGAAACTATTGGATGGTTACTATTGGTTACTATTGGATGACAGAACATAAACAGTATCTTATTAAAAGCAGGTTGCCAGGTCACGGTTTGACAGGTCACACAATCTTATCTAATGTTATCTCCCAGCTTTAATTTGTTTATGAGCTTTACTCAACTAATTTTCCAAGAAGCTCCATAGTTGTAAAGGCCTCATTGATCAATCCACACTTCACATCTTTCCACACATCAAAATATACAAAGAAATAAAGGCTTATAAATCCAGGAAAGATGAATGTTGAAGCCCACCTGGTTTAAGAAATGTGTTTAAGAGTCTTCTACAGGAGTATTTTCTATAAATGAGCAACACATTTTGTGCAAGTCCTCCAGTTTTTTCTTATGAGCATAAGCTTTTGCGAAAGACGTTGTAACCACAGGTCAGAGATCACTTTATTAGGTTATTCCAGAACAAAGCAATTCACCATACAGATAGCAAAAATCTATCATCTATTTCATCCTAACCCTAAAGTTCCACACAATAAAGCACGTGTCAAGAGAAAAAATCATGACGTACAAATTGTTAGGAACTGTCACTTATTTTATGTTCAGGATTTTTAGGCTACTCTAACATAAAAGCTCCCTGATGCTGTAAAGCCCAAGTACAGTGAGTAATTATGGTGAGCAAAAAGGGACCACACTACCAACAGTGAGCATGTTTATGGACAAAGAAAAACCTGCTTAAAATGCACTTAAACACATTAGTCTAACAAAAATCATACAAAATTTAAGCAAAACTTAATTTACATGCTCAGAAAATGTGTTTTGTCTCACAGACGGCTACATGTGTCAGAAATTATGATTATAAAGCATCTAATGAATACTACTACATGTCAATTTAAAGTTGTTCAAAGTATTTACAACCTTTTTCATTACTCCAATAAAATCATGATTTTATTATCGGAGCATTATCTGATAAAACCACTTACATGTACGCTGATCACTTAAAAGTATGCCAGTCTATAACAGACCCAGCAAATGCCTTACAATTAGGAAGGATAAAATTCGAAACTCAAAAATAAAACAATTGAAACTGAGTTTTATTGTTTGTAATGGTCCCATGAAATTGGCTTATTTATTAGTTTATTGTTTTAAGAAAATCCAGAACATACATGTGTGGGCTGGCAGACATGCAAGGTCAAATTTGCTGTAGAGGTATAAAAGTACCACCATGATAGAATAAAATAGGAATGGTTAAAGTTATCTTACTATTATCTACAACCATCTGAAATGCATGTGAAGTTGGATAAGCAGTGACAAGACAAGTTAAAGGTCCAGCATTCTCCAGTGAGAAACATTTTTTACCAGGTAAGGTTAACCTTCACCAAGTTAACCTATGAAGTTGTGACTACAGAATAACAAGTCAATACTTTCATTGTTTTGTCTTAAGTCCAGTCCAGCAGCATCACTTAATATTCTCATTTTCATTAATATTTCAGGGGAAATTTTTATTTGACATTAATTATTCAATCTGCTTACCAGAATAGAATGCATGCCCATGTAGACTCGACTTACACAGACCAGGATGCTCCAGCTGAGAGCCACACAAAAGCCAAAGAGGAAAGGGTACTACAAAAGAAGACACAAAAGTGTTAAATACCGTTTAAAATGTGTCTAAAATATGTAACTCTTGATAAATACAAACACCCAAAGTGTTTGTATTTCCTTTTACAAAAAGAGCTTATTCAAGGCAGTCATAGAACAATTCTCAATCTTACTGACAATCACAACACACATAATGGTCTTGTAAAAATGACACTGATAGCAGTATGTTCCATTTATGTGAAGTCATTAGGTAGGTTTGTCTATATTGTCAACAACGCTTAAAAAATGTGACCCAATATCTGTTTTTGGGAGAATTCATACAAAGGTCACTGTGCTGCCATGCTAGCAAACCTGTGTTTGTACTTTGGCTCTGCAGTGCATCAAACTAAATGCTAACATCAGCACACTCACAATGACAACACTGTTTGGTAAGTATGTTTACCGTGATTGCCATCTTAGTATTTGCTGAGTGGTCCTACATAAAATTCAACTGGAGCCAAAGACAATGTCATCACTTTTTTTTTTTTTTTTTTTTTTGCGCAAGCAACAGGTCACACACGTCGGCATTGTGGCCAAGTCTTGTGACCTACTGTCACTTATGAAAACAGCATTAGAGTAAACAAGTTTAATTAGAATTTATTAGGACATAGGCCTGAATATGTGCAAATAATTTCATGTGCTGAAATGTTTCAGTCAAAATAACAAATTTTGATTTTGTGGTGGTGTTGGCAGACATGTTAGGTCAATAAAGTTCACCCTCTGGAAACAATGATTAATACAGAAATCAAAAATCACAGGTACTACTGGCATGAGCCAAAGATGTGAACTGATCCAACATCTGACCGGGATCCTGAGCCACACCTTTAGCTCAACCAGCAAGCTTCATGCTGTAGATGACCCTTCAACTGGCCTTACAACGTTGACATCCATTTATGGCTTGAATCTTATCTTTTGTAAACTCTGTCCAAATTGTTTCAAAGTCACGCATGAAAGGTCAGGCAGTTCAGACAGCTGCCTCCGTTCAGTTCAAAGCCCTTCAGCAGATGCACTATACAAAGCTCATTTCAGGTGCCGGGCACTTCCTGCCTTATGGGGACCTTTTGTTTTGCCTTTCTCCATGAGTTTTCTCTCCCCACCCAACACAGACTGGACTCTCTCTGTCTGTTCCCGTGCTACTTCCTTTTTCTGGCTTTTCCACTGGTGTCAGTGTCAGCTTCTGCTTTCATTAATCATCTGTGTGAGAGATCTTTTCTTCTTGTCAGGAGGTTGCATTAGCATGGGTTAAGTGTCAGCACATAACTTGCCAAGAAAAAGAAATGGAGAAATGCCATTTATCCATTTAATTTAATCAACTGATGACTTAAGTATAAGGGCCATTTCACAGATCCCATGTTAACATCTATTTAACCAGATTTAGACCTATTTTTAGTTATATTTTAATTTATATTCATCCTAGTTTGTGATGCATGTAACAGATCTCTTTGCTTAAAAACAGCAGTGGAAAAACAGTCTCTTCACTTCTGTTTGTTTTAGTTGTGCCGATACCAGACTACATTCTTCTTAAGAAACCTTTAACACACTAATTTATACCAGAGAAAAATTTTAAATACCAGGAAAACACAAAACTTTCTCTTCCTCCAAGTCACGTACGCCAATTTGAAGAGTAGGTTGTTTACTTAAAGGGGGGGGGGGGGGGGGGGGGGGGGGGGGGACGACTTGCTTCTTGACACAACCTGCCAGTCCAGTTCAACAGAGGAAAGTTTGCTGTTTTACATGTGAGCTGCAAACAGCATCTTGAACTATTATGAATTTATGCTTTTTCTGATTCTCACTGCCATTTTTGTACAACATACTAGCCATCAAAAGGATCATTCACAAGGACCTGCCCAATTCATTTCTTTAGTTAAACTAAGTTGCTAAAGATCTGTGGGGACAAAATGCATGTTGCATTTTTCAGATGCCTAGCGTGGTGGTTATTCACTCAACTCAGATCTTTTCCGATTTAGATTTTATCTGAAATAAGACATGAACTAGGGCAAATGTTATTGAGAAGTACTGTTGGTTTTAGGGCTTTCAAGAGTTTGGGACCTGGATGATTCTGACCGGCTTCTCTGTGGGTTTATTATGTGCATTGTGTTTATTAGGTATATTGTGTGCATACCCAGTGAGTTAAAACTAAAATCACTGAAATATAAGGCAGCATGAAGAAAGAACTTGATGTAAAGAGGTAGTAACGCAAAGGTGATAGCAGCTTTAGGAATATATAAACAAGCTATGGGGGTGAGATGAGCTGTTAAAGTAATTGTATGCAAAAATAAGCACAAAACACGTGTTAAAACTAAAGTTTCATAACTAATTAATTATAAAAACATGAAAACAAGCTAGAAAATTGTGTGTGTGTGTGTGTGTGTGGGGGGGTATAAAAAAAAGAGTAACTGATAATCAAAAAGGTTTCTATTAATTAATCAACTGATGACTCTGCTATTTTAAATCTCAAGCAAAATATTCAATTTTTTCCTGGTTCATAAGGTAATTAAAATGTGCCAGTGAGCCTGGGGCCTCTGGGGCCCTTGGGGATCTGAGGCTGGGATGATCCAGTCTTGGTATGTCTGAATACGCACCCAAGATTCACAAGTAAAGACTGTACACTGGACATCTCCTGCCTTCAGCAGCTTAAACTTTTAGACTCTCTCTCAGACGTGAATTGAAACTTTTCCCAAACAGGGAGAAAAAAATAATTGATAATTTCCCCTGATGCATGTTTTTAGTGAAGGACATTTTTCATCTATACCTGTGGAAATTAACCTTGCCGTTTGTAAACATGCTCACCTGCCACCGACCGTAGGTCAGCATGAAGAGACAGAAAGGGATGGCCGTCCCTGTCATGGCGTGTGTGGAGGGCATGCTGTACTCAGAGTTATAGAAGACCTCCACCTTTACCACCGGAGGGGAGGCAGGTCTGGACCAGCGGACCATATCCTTCGTGGACTGTCCCACGAACAGGTTCCAGGCCCAGACCACGATGAGCCTCCGGCTGACCAGAGCATCGATGTTCCAGAAGAGGAAGGGGAAGAAGATGATGAAGAACATCTCGTTGCCCAGCTCTGTGCCAAACGTGAACAAGTAGAAGAGGAACTTGTTGTGTATCAGGAACTCCTGACCCACATCTCCAGTCAGGGAGTTTCTCCGGAGGGGTTTTGCTCTGGTTGTGTCTGAGTCGTGATCTGCTGCTGATGGACCGTCGGGCCTGACGGAGTCGTCGCCCTGCATCCCGTTAACCTGCGATACAGCGGCATCTCCCGCAGCTCCGTTCCCCATACCATCATCTGAGTTCTGTCCCTCCTGCTGGACCCTCTTTCTCAGCCCGGGACAGTCCGGCTCCGGCCGTCCGCTGTCCGGTTTGGTCCGTTTATCCGGAAATGTCCCCTTAACGCCGCAAAAATTTTGAAACCTCGCAACATGGCAGGGGTCTTGGAGATAATTACACATCCGTACAAACGTCTTCACAGCAACGCTCGCCATGTCTCTAAATAATCTTTAATTAATCTACAACACACAGCACTTTTCTGACGCGAGAAGTATGTTCATCATCGAGGAAGCTAAGCACAAGTGGAGCTCGGCGGCCGATTCATTCCTTTTAAAAATACAATAGTTTAAGCTAGCAGCGCGGAGAAGTGACCGCTCAGCAATACTTGGTGTCTGCATTCAAAACACCAACCTTGTACAGCAGCGTGGATGTACATGACGGTAGCATCCAAAGTCCGTTAGAGTTAACCATTACTCTACGATATATAGCGCTAAATCAGCCACCGACAAACTGCGTCAGACCGTTAGTAGCATTGTCGCTTGGCTTCCTCTTCTGCGGGTACATTTCTTCTTCGCTTACTATAAATTAGTGGGTTACTAGTCAACACGGTGAAATACCGCCACCTGCTGAGCATGTTAAGTATTATACATTTCGATATTAAAATGTGGAATAAATTCTTATCTAAGTCCAGCATGAAAAATCAGTTTAATGCAGACTATAAAACACAAAAATAACAGAGACCCTAAACTGAGAAGTTACTCTATCTTAAGACACAGTGGGAGAACATTTTCTGCTGGAGCTTATTAACCACAGGGTGGCGCCTGTCTCCTGAGGCAAGCTTTAAAGCCAACCCAGATATGAAAAATGGCATTTTTAGACAAATCCAACTTTGCTTATAGTGGGCGACATTCCCACTGTAAGCCATGAAACACAACTAAATTAAGTACTTTATTTGAGGGGGGTTAATTTTTTTTTCTTTGTTTATAATCATGAATCTTGAATCCTATAGAACTGAAAAAAAGTGTCTCAGTAGCAAAACAGAAGTTTAAATTAATATTCTAGCATTATAAGGAATCTATTAATCATTTATTCACATTTATATACATTTTACAGATCATCCCAGTTTTTTTTGGGGGGGGGGGGGGGGGGACATTTAGCATTTCTCAGAGCTGTAATGGAACTTAACATTTCCCTTTTGAACTGTTTATTATTATTATTATTATTATTATTATTAATTATGGAAAAAGAATTAACAAAATTGCTAGTGATGTCATAATCTACAAGCTCTCTCCTACCAGCACAGACTTGTCAGCACTTGTCAGATGTACAAAAGCAGAAGTTTTGTTTCACACATGAAAGTGACTAATGATCCAGTGGTTAAAACAAACAAACCTAACTAAATAAACACTTCTGAATTTCATACAAGAACTCCATGAGTCTATATTTGGGTCCAAAATGGTTGCAAATCTGACTTCAGACATGAAACAAGTTGAAAAGTAGGCTATTTGTACGTTATACCTGTGATCCAGAGTCTCACAACAATTGTCTGTAACATAAGGGAAGGGAGGAGACCATTGCTGGAGTTTTGGGAAAGGAAAGTTTTCCTGTTCATATCAGCTGTCAGATTTTTCCATTTCACAATGAACGAAAAGGTTTTCTGTTTGTGAGAAGTCTGGATTGCAGGTAGGTCAGTTCAGCACCCGGACTCTTCTCCTCTGAAGAGGAGTCCTTTTAATGCTGTTTTAATGGATGTAATCTGTTGTTAACATTGTCTTGCTGAACTATACCAGGCTTTTCCTGAAAGTGACGTATTGGAACAAATTTTGCTCAGAAATATCCATGTACTTTTCAGCTTTGAAGGAGCCTTTACAGATGTAGAAGCTGCCCACACAGCAGGCACTAATCCAACCCCAAACCATGAAAGATGCAGGCTGTGAACTGTCTACTAATTGAGGGGAGCATGCTGACGCAAGCTGGATGCTCCCTCTCCTCTTTAGTCCTCAAGACGTGGTTTCCAAAAATAATATCAAATTTTATTAATCTGAGCACAGAACAACTTCCACTTCGTCTCAGACCATTTTAGATGAGCTGGTTCAGAGAAGATGGCAACAAACATTTATGGACATTTGGCCTCTTCTCTGCATGATAGAGCTTGAACTTGCATTTGTGAATTGCATTGTGATTTTTGTTGACAGAAAGTGATCTCTGGAAGTGTCCATGGTCCATAAAGGGATTTCTATTGGAGGTAACCTACTAATGTACAGTGCCACTGCCACCTAAGGGTTGTTTTTTGTTTGTTTGTTTTACGCCACTTACTTTTGTCCCGCCCTCTGTTTCCTAGGCTATATTCCAACTTTTTTTTAGATATGTTGCTGCCACAAAAAAGGGTGTTTCTATTTGTGTACCTTCTCCTTAAATAAACAACACTCTCCTAACTTTAAGCGCATCAAGAGCCGACCTGCCGGTCGTGAAACAAATCGTCTTTTCCGCCCCCTACTTCCGCTTTGCCCTACAAAATAAAAGCTGCCAACACACGTTGCAAAACAACACCACCTTTACAAGCTCAAACAAAATGACTCGGGATCACTCAAAAGACAATCAACAATTTGAAATCTAAATTTATGGTTCATCAGCTTCGGCCAATTTCTTATTTAGTTTCTTAACTGTTACAGTAATATTTTGCATAGAAAGACTAAATGTCTCAGCTTAATCATCCTAAATGTTCCTTATGTCATATCAAGGGAAAATATGGGTTTATTAGATTAGTGAATAATTACATTCTATTTTCATTAACAGTTTTTCTCAGTGTCCTAGTCTTGGGGGGGGGGGGGGGGGGGGGGTATAACAAAAATGCTTAGGCCTATAATAGATGGAAAAAGTGACACAAAATCAATCTAGTGAGTAGATCATGGAATAATCCAGTTAAGCCTATATCTGAGGTCTCCTTAATAGTCATGTTTGTAAGTGCTGTGAAAATGACATTTTCGACATGATAATCCTAATTTATTGTATATAAATGATAATTATTCAGGGTAGAATCTGTTTCTGCTCTCTTTTAGAAAAAAAATCTTTTTTTTTTTCTGTTTTTATCCAGGTATTTTGTATTGCTTTTTGACTATCTAACTTCTCTCTTGTGCTGTACCCTTGATTCGATCTGTACAGTGTCCTTGTTTTTTTTAAAGGCACTTTAAATAAATATATTATTATCTTATTTATTTTATTTTATTCTATTCTATTTAATTTTATCTTATTTCATTTCATTTAATTTTATTTTTAAGTGTCTTTTAAGTTTGTAAGCAGCTCCCCCGGATATGCTGGATGTGTTGAAGTCACCTTGACTCTCGTGCTCCACGTTGCTGTCTCTCAGTCCGTGCTGGTTGCTGAGACCAGCTCCACCATCATCACACATCATCGAGTCTCTGTCCGGAACCCTCCATCATGCATGGGGGCAAGAGGGGGTTGGTGGCTCCGCAAAACACCTTCCTGGAAAACATTGTACGGCGTTCCAGTGGTGAGTTTTATAATCGAAAAGGGGGAATGAGTTATTTTGTTGTTGTTATTATATTTAAAAAAAAAAAAAAAAAAAAAAAAAAAAGAATACCACACAGGCTGGGATGATTAAGTAGCCAAATTATTCGTTACATTTACTGGAAAACATTAGTAAACATTGCTCTCTCATATATATATATATATATATTATTTTTTCCAAGTTTGTCTTTACAGTTTTAGTTGACAATGACTTTTATGTGCACTGATGAATTATGTAACATGTATGAATTCTGTGGATTAATATTCCAAGTTGAAATCTGTGTAATAAAATGTCAGTAAAGTCTTGTGTATGTTTAAAATATCCTTTACAGAAAGGAAATATGAAGTTGGTTTCAAAATGTGTTGCTTGAAATTTGTAGAAATTGTGTCAGTTTACTGTTTGCAGCACAACAATATGCAGGTTCAAATTTGAAACAATGAATAAATAGTTTTACAACACATTAAGTTTAGTAATTATGAATAAGCTCTAGATGTGATGCTCAACATTCCCCCAGCATTTGTAGGAACATAGATGAGTCAATATGAGAGCATTCATGATCTTTTTTGTTTGTTTGTTTAAAAGATTGAGTTTGCAGTCATTTCTAAAACTTCTGAAGACAGGATTTGACAATTTGCATGTTTAATTGCATAATTTGCATATTTTGGTCATGCATATGCACCCAGAGTTGCTGTAATTCTTTTCAGTAATACTGTTGTTAAAAGTTTCTTGTCAGTTTCTCTGTGGAACAGATGAAATGTCTGGAAATTTGCTTTACTTCTTCTCGTCAAGATGTTCCAAATATACTTAAGCTATTATTGTTGTCTGACTGCCTCATTTTCAAAAAGCCAGTGGAGTGGATACATTTATAGGAAAATGAACCACTTTGACATTCAGGTATTAACTGAATCTGCAAACATAATTCTACCTCTCCAGACTGCAGACTGCATCTTAACTGTTGTAAAGCAAAGGAACTTTTCAGCTCGCCATCAATATTTAATTTGCATTAAGGGTGGAGCATAAACATTTTATCAGCAAATATTTCTGCCCCATGACTCGTAAGATTACTGATGCTTTAAATATTTATAACTTTTCTTGTTTTTTTCCATTAAAAAGGGCAATGTGATTATTTATTGTAGTTCAGCATTTTAGATATTCATTGTGACAAGAGGTGTAAGTCAGCAGGGAGCAGGATCATTGATATTCAAAACACAATTGGCAAAAATATCAGTTAGAGGCAACACATTGAGAGTCAGTGTAACATAAGTTGGGTTATAATTGTAATCATAATTCTTGCTGTATAATGTCAAGAGGTGCATTGTCCTCCTGGCTTTGTTATCAGCCCAGTATTTTCCTTTGTGTCATCCCAGAAACCAGTTTCCTGTTGGGGAACGCACAGATTGTGGAGTGGCCAGTTGTTTACAGTAATGATGGATTCTGCAAGTTATCTGGATACCACAGAGCTGAGGTCATGCACAGGAGCAGCACATGCAAGTAAGATGTCACCTGTATTGAATCTGAATATAAAGGAGAATGTTTTTGAAATATGAATTTTGAGATATGAAAGCACCCAAAACATTATGTTGGAGACGATCACAAAACCCATATTTAAAATGGGTAATTTTACAATTTCAGATTAAATACATCCATTTTTACCTTGCTGAACCTTCATTCTTGTTTGCTTTGGGTCCCATGAGCTCAGTCTTTTCCCCCCTGGGTGATAGATATCCCTAGAGATTCACCAGATTACCTTTTACTAACAGGCCAAATTATACCAGAACAATGATCCACATATTTAATTTATCCACATATTTAGAGATCCCTAGAGAAAAAAATCTGACTGACTGACTGACTGATTATTATTATTGTTGTATTTCTATTTCATATATGTTATACTGTTAAAAAAAAAGAAGAAAAGAAAGAGTGAACTTTTTACAACATTGAATTTCCCTTTTGGGATAAAAAAAAAAAGAAAGTCTTTTTCATTTAATTTCATTTTATTCATAGTTTAAATGTGTGATTGAGAGTTTGTCTTGGCCTCAATGCACTTTGGTTCGACTCTTGGTCTGGTTTATGTGGTTGTGATTAAAACACAAAAAGGACCAGAAATAAGTTAGAAATAAACTAGAAATGTGTGTTTTGATATCATCTTAGTAATATATAATCAGTGGTCTGTTTTTCATTTAAAGGGAAAGATGCATCTTGCATCCTTCCAAATCCTTTTTGACTTTTAACTTTTTAATTTTAATGTTTTGTTTTTGCAGTTTTATGTACGGTGACCTGACAGATAAAAAAACTATAGACAAAATCAGGCAAACCTTTAACAGCTACGAATCCAATTTCCACGAGGTGCTTCTCTATACAAGGAATAGTGAGTATCACAACATTTAAAGAAAAAAGTGATTAAAAAGCATGATTAAAAGCAATATTTCTCCTTCTCTTCTAGTTATCCCCCACCCCTTTTTTTCTTTTTTTTCATGTCACAACAAAAATATTTGTGTCGTTTGTTCCCAACAGGGAAACCAATATGGCTTTATATGCAGATTGCTCCAATCAGAAATGAAAATGACAAGGTGGTGCTTTTCCTCTGCACCTTCAGAGACATCACTCTTTTCAAACAGCCCATTGAAGAAGAATCAGTTAAAGGTGAGAGACTTCTTCTAGAAATTAACCAGTGACATTTCACTGTATTTCATACTGTAACATCAGGCTTTATCTCACAAAGTCTTACCAGTCTTACCAGTCAAGTGAAAAACAGTGGAGGATGAAGCGCAGCCACAACTCAAGTGTGCATGAATGGCTGTGACTTAACGGACATTTGTCTCCTGGTGTGGAGCATAGAAGTGTCCAGGTGTTGTGTGTTCAGGTCAGTGAACAGCGCTTTCTCAGGGACTATGCAGTGCCATGTCCCTGGAGACTTGTTCAGAGACATCAAGTAGAGAGAGAAATACAGTCAGGCCACATGGAGAAGAAGCTGAATGGAAATAACACTTAAATGCAGAGGACGGGATTTACAGTAAGAACCGGAAGATCAGCAAGTCCTTGCAGCATATGTATTCTGTCACACTTTCAAAAACTTGAGGCTTTTTTAATTTATTTATTTAGATCACAGCAGTTAATCCTGGAGTAGATGCATTCATCAGGCTGATTTAACAAAAAATACTGATATTTAGATACAGTGTTTACAAACTGTGAGTACAGGTAGTAATGCATTTTCAATTCTTTAAGTCCCTGGACAAAAATGGATGATCCATTTCTTCATATTTAAAACTTATTTTATATGATATGACATTTGACCACTTTATTAATATTTAAATGTGCACAGGATGGACAAAGTTTGCCAGGCTCACAAGGGCGCTTACCAACAATCGCAACCTGGTGCAGCAGCTTGCACCGCTGAACAAGACGGAGGTCAGCCACAAACCTTCCAGACTGGCTGAGGTGAGCAGGCCTGACTGAAGAAGCAGATTTCAGATTATCTTCTGAGAATCACAAGATAAAACCACAAATTAGCTGCAGTCTGAGGAGTCTTTACTAATGAGTCTGTCTTTATGCTTATAAATGTTGCCTCTCATTCAAAGGCTCTTCAACTAGGATCAGACATTCTCCCTCAGTACAAACAGGAGGCCCCTAAGACCCCTCCACACATCATCCTCCATTACTGCACCTTCAAGACCACCTGGGACTGGGTGATCCTCATCCTCACCTTCTACACTGCCATCATGGTGCCATATAATGTTTCCTTCAGGACCAAGCAAAACAACTTGGCTTGGCTGGTAGTGGACAGCGTGGTCGACGTCATCTTCCTGATTGACATTGTGCTCAACTTCCACACCACCTTTGTGGGTCCAGCTGGGGAGGTCATATCAGACGCAAGGCTGATTCGAATGAATTATCTGAAAACGTGGTTTGTCATCGATCTGCTGTCCTGTCTGCCCTATGACATCATCAATGCATTTGAACATGTAGAGGAGGTGAGGAAACTTTATGATGCTTTTTATAGGTTCTTCCAATTTCCTCCACATATTATAGACTTTTCGTGAACATTAAAAGGTCTGTGTTTTATTTATTTATTCATTTACGGGAGAATCCCACAACTATTGGAACACAAGTTAGTGCAACTCATTTCCAGCCGGCAGTTTATTTAGCTTCCAGTTTGAATGTGAAAAATAAGTGGGCGAGATGCATGCTATTGTGGAAATGTCTCATCTTTCAAATTCAAAGATTAAAACAAAACTTTTCAGACAGAAGATGACAAAATGTGCTGCAGCATTGAGCATGTGCACCTCTTCTGGTAGAGTCCAAATGACAACATAAACCTGTAACATAAACCTGTAAATGAGTAAAATATGCACCCTGTAAAACTGTGGCTTTAATGTCTTCTGTTCTTTGATGATTGATTTCTTTCTACAATAACTTTAACCATTTCAAAGTATTTTCCTCAACAAATTAACACTGAATATCTTTTCTTATAAAGGATGCCCTCCAACATGTCTCACCAGCAAGTCATCTTCGTGACTTTTCACACCACAGGAATGCTACGCGAACGGAAGACTCTGTTCTCCCTGTGAGTATTACTTTTTAAGCTTTTTATGCTTCAACACAGGCTCAAAATAGAGATGTCCAATATTATTAGCTTCCCGATATTTTTGGCCAATATTGGCATTATAGTGTGGTATTGGAAAATATCAGTATTGGTTTTAACTTTTTACTTTTTTTGATAAAACAAAAATTCATTGCTACGCATCACTAATGCACAAAGAACTTACAATTTGTCAGTATGTTGTTGTTAATGCCTGTAAATGATCATAAATATCATAAAAAAGAAGGATGAACATGTTTTTTAAGGATTTGTTCCACCACACAGACAGTACAGCCAAATGTCTAAAATGAACTTCTCTGGCTGAGATAAGGCTATTTTGGGATCTTTGCTCTTGGAGCAGAATATAGTTGTCATAAGCCTAGAGCGCCCTCTTTCAGCATTAGACGGTTTACTCCTTGGTTCATGTCAGTCAATAAAACATGTTTGACAGCAGGAACAGCCAAAATATTTTAAAAAGTGTGACTTATGTTCCTGAAAATATGGTATACATCTAACTCTTCAGCTACTTCTTCTTTCACACAAAAAGTCAAAATATGAGAGATACAGCATCACAGTGGTCTGCATAGATCAGTATCAGTTGATGCTGGGTATTGGAAATTAAGAGTTGGACAATATATCGGTACCATATATCAGTAAAAAAGCCACCATCGAACATCCCTAGCTCAATATAAATTTTCAATGTACAGTAAAATGCTCATTATTGTGACAAAACCACTCTGTTTTTATCACCAAAGCAAAAAAGCCCCTCTGTGGATATGGAACATTTTAGTATCTTTAAGTTCATTGTTTGAATTTTATAACCCATAACTTTATTTATTTATTCATTTTCAAAAGGTCTAAAAATCTGTTTAACACCCCCATTAAATAGCCACTTGAATCAGCTGACTATTTAGCATTAGCATTTAGCTGGTTGATAAAGCAGAACTTGTTGCTAAAGTGACCTGCCTCAAAAAAGCAGAGCAGCGGTTACTTGTGAAAGATATTAATATGACTTACAGAATATCTGCATTTTGAAATTAAGCAACCTTTAGTGGGTTTCTGAAGCAATGGATATAAAATTGTAGTTAGATTCATCATCTTTGTAACACATTTAAACATGTTAGTGTTGTTAAGATATTGCATTTTAACACCAAACATTATTTTTTTAGAACCTTATCATGCAGTGCATTTAGATAAAGTAACCCTAAATTAAATTGAATTGAATTGAATTGAATTGAATTAAAATAAATTTCAAAAACAGGCCTTTGACTTGTTTCTCTTTGGTAAAAGGAGAATAATACTTGTAACTCAATGTACAAAAATATTATGCTGTAGCTACATGTTGTCAGAGATAGTTTGGGCAGATGACTAATATGGTCATTAAAGTAGCACACACATTGTTTTTTTCAACAAGTGTTGATGGTTAGTAAATAGAGCTCAAAGAAAAGCAAACATTGGGCTTGCATGCAGCAGGTGGTAGAAGTGTGTTTATGAATTATTATCAGTGTTGTTTCATGTCTGCCAGATGTGATAACATGCAGCTGTTTGCCAACACATTTGCAATATGCAGCAAGTACTCATTGTGTATAATGTGTTTATATTTGTGCTCTCATGACAGGTTCTAAAACCCCAATTTGATCAGTTATACTGTATACTAGAGGATTTAAAAAAAGGAGCCGATAATCACATCTTTTTTCTTTACAACTAGGATTATTGCAGATGTGACTTTTTATATATAATTATAATTGGTACCAGTAGTCCTAACCAAATGTTACACTTTTGCCACCTAGCTGAAGTAGCCTATGCTTGACTAACTGTTTCTTTGTCTCACCCTGCAGGGTCTCAGCAGCCTCTTCAGTTCTCTGAAGGTGGTCCGCCTACTACGTTTGGGCCGAGTAGCCCGGAAGCTGGACCACTACTTGGAGTACGGGGCGGCCGTCCTGGTTCTGTTGGTTTGTGTTTTTGGACTAGTGGCCCACTGGCTTGCTTGCATCTGGTACAGCATTGGGGACCATGAAGTCATTGATGAGACTACGAACAGCATCAAAACGGACAGCTGGCTCTACCAGTTGGCTCTGAGTATCGGAACACCGTACCGCTACAACGCCAGTGGAACAGGCCAGTGGGAAGGCGGCCCCAGCAAGGACACCCTGTATATTTCTTCCCTCTATTTCACCATGACAAGTCTCACCACCATTGGATTTGGCAACATTGCCCCAACAACAGATTGTGAGAAGATTTTCTCTGTGGCCATGATGATGGTGGGCTGTAAGTACCTAATCACAAATTGTTTCAAAGTTTGTAGAAAGACTTTCAAATCTTCTTTGCATCTACAAATACGTAGGGGAAGCAAATCTAAAAGAGCTGATATTACATAATAATGTAATGGTATCATTAGTTCTGCTCTTGGGTGGTAGTTAACGGTGCAGTACACTGAGATGACATTATCATGGCAATAAACTCACTCAGAGACAATGTGATATAATGGCACAAGCTATGACTTATAGTAAGCAGCTGAAAGAGACATGTAATATTCAGACATGCCAGTCAAATATCTGTGGTGGCATGGTACCCTGTGTAAGGACAACAGCTGCAAACCAATATAGAGATCTACCCATTTCCTGCTCACCCCTCAGTCATTTACTCACTGTGCTAGCAGAACCTTGCAAGAGATTAAATAATCTGGATGCTCTTATTTGCACTCTTGTCAAGCCGCGTTCCCTCCACCATCCAGCTAGCTATATAGTTATAGTTATATAGGTACGCTGTACTAGATCAGGAGAATCTTCACAGAGTTGTGCTACTGTAAAATACGCTCCTCCTTCCTATGATCAATATAGACCCAGTTTTAATTAATGATTACTAGTTTATACTGTCACCGGTCACTTTCAAGTTCAAGTTTATTTATATAGCACATCTACACAATCAAAGGTACCCAGAGTGCTTCACAACATATAAAACCATAAAACACTCATGGATAATAATAATAATAAAAAAAAACAACAGCAAGAATTTACAGAAACACTTCATTAGGTATACCTCGATAGGACTGGTTTGGACCCTGTTTTGCCTTCAGAACTACCTGAATTCTTTGTAAAATAGATTGAGCAAGATGTTAGAGACATTCCTCAGAGATTTTGCTTCATATTGACATGATAGCATCACACAGTTGCTGCAGATTTGTCAGTTACACATCCATGATGAGAATCTCCCATTCCACCATACCCCAAAGATGCTCTCTTGGATTGAAATCTGGTGACTGTGGAGACCATTGGGGTACAGTGAACTCATCGCCATGCTCAAGAAAGCAGTTGGAGATGAATTAAACTTTGTGACATGGTGCATTATCCTGCTGGAAGTAGCCATCAGAAGATGCTACACTGGTCCTAAAGGGATGGACATGGTCAGCAACAATACTCAGGAAGGCTGTGGCACTCAAATGGTCTCTGAGTACTAAGGAACCCAAAATGTGCCAAGAAAATACCCCCACACCATTGCACCCCCAACCTGAACCACTGATACCTGTCAGGATGAATACATGCATGTGGTTTTTACGCCAAAGCCCAACCCTACCATCTGAATGTTGCAAGCAAGACTCACCAGACCAGGCAATATTTTTCTATTCTAAATTGTCAAATTTTGACAAGCCTGTGCTAATTGTAGTCTCAGTTTCCTGGTTTTAGTTGACAAGAGTGGCATTAAGTGTGGTTTTCAGCTGCTGCAGCCCATCTCAAGACTGGATACAGTATATTGCACATTACGAGGTGTTATTCTGCATCCCCTGGCTGGAACCAGTGCTTATCTGAGTTACTGTTGCTTTTCTATCATCTCCAACCAGTCTGCCCATTCTCTTCTTACTTGTGACATTAACAACATATTTTGGTCCAGACAACTGCTGCTCATTGGATATGTTCCCTTCCATTCTCTGTAAACCTTAAAGATGGTGGTGTGTGAAAATCCCAGTAGGTCAGCAGTTCCTAAAATACTCAGACCAACAACCATGCCACATAAATCTCTTTTCTTCCCTATTCTCAGTTTGGCTATCTTAAAATCCTGGTTTATCATGACAGAATTAGTAAAAGAAATAGATCTTAATCCGTGATGGACTTAACAGCTCCACACACAGCATTGTCTTCTGTCATGCAATTTCGCATTTCACTGCAGCCTTGAAGCACAGCTGAGAGTTTAGGACTCGACTTTGTCGATGATAAAATGTGACATGTTCAGCGCCCATCACAGCCTGCTCTACGAATGTCTTTCTGAAGGTTGCTCATCACATCAGAAAAGTATTGTCTATGTGATAATTCCTTCTTACTTAAATCCTCCTCCTCCACCCTCTTTAAATTTTCTCTTATAAACTTCAGTTTGTAGTAATTCTCATGGTAAGATATTAAAGCTACACAGTCATACTTATATGCTGAACTGAGTCCAAATAAAGGTGGTCAGATTTTTGTTTCACATCCACATTTATTAGTATATCAAAGTTTTGCATTCTTTACGTGGAGTTTGAGCTGCATTTTAATGGTATACAACTGTAAATTGAATGAGCTTGAAGCTTGGATAGAGGATTGTGTAACATGAACTCAGACGATGCAGCGTTACACAGCAGACCTCAGCATGTACTGTATGGTTGTGTAACATCACTGACGTATAATATAGTTTACCGTGCACGAAGAGTCCTGTCAGAACCTTCTCTCTATCCAGCAGTAAGAATTGCTTTATTAAGGAATGTAATGACATGAATCGTGCTTAAACATGGCTAACAAGTTTATCAAGAAATAAGTTTATTTACTGACAATGTAGGAGTTATATCTGAGTTATAAAAAAAAACTAAGTGGCATTTGATTGATGTTTAAATATTACGCTACAGGAGAAATGTGTATTTTTCTCATGGTATTTTTTTTTTTTTCATTATCAGTACCTCCTGATAGTTTTACCTAAGTGCCTCCTCCAACGTACTTGTGTCATAACTCACCTGCATGCTTTAACCTTTGGCCTGCTCTTTGAAAACAGCATGGAACGTGATGCAATAAAACTAGTGAGAACACAGAAACTGACAGCTTTGCTCCAAGGTTTGTACTTCCGAAAGTAAACACCCATTACTCTGATGGTGCCCGATCACAAAGACCACTCAGTAACTCGTGTCGGGTTCAATTGTGGCCAATAAATCTCCTGCTACAGATACAGTAATTATGTGATAGGAGCAAGCGATTGAAGAAAGGGAGAATTTGCCTGCAGGCAGGAGTGGTGTAAGTGGACAATGAGCCATCACGTTAGATATGCGTCCTAACCTCTGTGATCCTGCTGTGGCGAGTGGAGACAACGTTTTCTCCTTGAGTGGGTAAAACCTCACGATATGAGATCCTGACTGACTCTTTGAGGCCACTGCAGCACGACACTCTCCCTGAGGAAATGTGTAATATAAATTACATTTTAAAGACTTAACGCAAATGATAAGTATCTGTGAAATGTTACTATGAAATTATTGCTTGTTGTCATCATTCAGCATTAAGAAAAAAACAAAAATGTTAACCTCTTTAAGAATATATCCCTCCACATATCCCCTGAAATTGATTTAATCCAATTGTGTCTTTATTATTATTATTATTATTATTTTTATATGGGAAAATTTGGGAACATACAGGAACATAATTGAATTTATTTATAACATTTATAAGATCTGATATCCTAAAAGAAAAATCCATTTTCTACACCACCTTATGTCAGTGCAGGGTTTAGGAGGCTGGAGCCTGTCCCAGCATCCACTAGGAGAGAGACAGGGTACATCCTGGATGGGTTGCCTGTTTACCCCAGGATTCAAGAGGATAAGAAATTGTATGCGTGAGCTCACCAAGAATTACAAACAACAAAAAAATTAGGATAATTGAGTCTAGAAACAAGTACAGAAGACAGAAGAAGGTCAAACAGCGCTGCTTTGCTGTTAATGAAAGAACGATTTGACTGCTGTAAACTCAGGTCAGTTGGATATAATATGAAATAAGGGTAAAAATGAGAATAAACTTACCTTCAGCAATGTAGTCAATCAAGAAATTATCTTTAAAACATTAGGTCTGAATCTTGTCCTCACAGTTCTTTATTTAATGGTGTTCATTCTAAGCTTAAGAAGTTGCAGTTGTGTAAATTACATGTCAGGAAGGCTGTTTTTCTCCATCTGACTTTGCCTTTTCATCTTTTCTTTTAGCACTGCTGTATGCAACCATCTTTGGTAATGTCACCACCATCTTCCAGCAGATGTACACCAACACAAACCGCTACCATGAGATGCTTAACAACGTGCGCGACTTCCTCAAGCTTTATCAAGTTCCCAAAGGTCTGAGTGAGAGGGTCATGGACTTCATTGTATCCACCTGGGCCATGTCCAAGGGCATTGACACAGACAAGGTATTCTTAATTTTGATACTTAAAGTAGTGTTAGTAAATGTTATGTAGTCGAACACTAAAAATGAAGTAAAACTGTTCTTGAAAACAGTCGGCATTGGATTCTTTCAAGTATAATGTCACACTCAGACCCAGCAAATTTAAGGGTTGCAGAAGTCCACAAACCAATAGGTGAAGCCGCTTATACATCTTTACCAGTGGTTCTATAACTTTTTTCAACATCATACCCCATGTGGGATCATTTTGCAGATATGTACTACCTAAACCAGGGGTGTTAATTTACATTTTAGTTTTATGGCCCATATACAGGTCAATTTGATCTCTAGTGGGTCAGTCCAGAAAAATAACTGCGTAATAACCAGTGAATAATATAAACTCATTTAAACTTTTGTTTTGGTGGAAAGAAATACAAGTATGTTATCAAGATGTTTGCATTTAAGGAACCAATATTCATTAATATGTATTTCAACCTGCTAGATTGAATAAACAAGAGTTTGTATCTTTTTGGTTGAACGTGATAGGGACTGCCACGTCTTCTAAGATGTTATAGCAAATTAATTTTGTCACCATAGTAACCTGTTTAACAATTTATTTTACAATTGATTTTATTTTATTTATTTTATTGCAATCCTAATAAACTCACATTCACTGTCTGCCTTTGTTTCCAGCCTATATGCCAGACTAAGCTAATAGGTGATCACATTTGGCATGCCATTGTGAGAAAAAGCAACTTAACCTTCTCCTTTAACAGCTGTTCTTGTCCGAGAAGTTCTCGGGGACACTTTGGCCTACAGTGAACTGTTGCCATTGGATGTCACATATGATGACTTCTTTTTAAATCAAAATTGGTGTTTTTTTGTTATGATGTAATTCTGTTGTAAGGCTGCTTTACTGACTGCATGCTGTTAAAGAGCTTTGTATTCCTGGTTTAAAGCTGTAAAGGTATAGATCATTCAGCTGCAACAGAAATGTTACTTTAAGAAGTGATTGTCACAGATGTCTGGAAATATGTGGTAAAAAGGAAGGTTATAGTTCTATCTTTTCTTTTTTATTTCTTAAAATCTGTCTTGAAATCATCTAAAATGGTCATGACCAACAGTTCCAACAGTTATCCAGGTTTTCTCTCAGACATTGGCTGTTTTTTTTTTTCTTCACTCATCTTGTTTTTGAACAGTTTCAGAGGAATGCATACTGTAGGGTCTACAAAGAAGTGAGCCTGTCAGGAAGTCAGACGTTTTGAGAAAGAAACACCTGAGGTACAGATGACACAAGAACTAGACTAACAATTAGTGGCATCAAGTCTTATGAAGTAATAAATCCTCCCAGACCTCAACATTATTGAGGCATTGTGGGATCATTACGACAGAGAACAGAATAAAAGGCAGCCGTCATTCAAGGAAGAGCTTAAAAGTTTTGAACTTTTGCACATTTCTGTGGATTTATCGACAGATTTAACAAACATGCTTTTTCCTGTAATAATCAACTGCTTGTAGTAAAATTTGATCATCTCTCTCAGGTTCTCTCCATCTGTCCCAAAGACATGCGTGCAGACATCTGCGTGCACCTCAACAGGCAGGTGTTCAATGACCACCCGGCATTCCGTCTGGCGAGTGATGGCTGTCTACGCTCCCTCGCTGTGGAGTTTCAGACCACACACTGCGCACCAGGAGACCTCATCTTCCATATTGGAGAAAGCGTTGATACGCTCTGTTTTGTTGTCTCGGGTTCACTTGAAGTCATCCAGGATGATGAGGTCATTGCAATTCTAGGTAAAAATGGGTAATTCTCTTTATGAAATAGACCAAGCCTTGTTCTCAAACATAAAACAAGAACAGAGGTTGTCTTAGTGTTTTGATTTAAAATCCAGTTCTGAATGTTTTTCTGTCACTGATAATTCCCACTTTTAATCCTCCTATAATAAATATCTTACACTTGATTTGCTCGTGTTGTAGAATCATGTACTTTTCTGACCATTGTTAACAAACTGAGGATGTTTGTTCCCGTTCAGGTAAAGGTGATGTGTTTGGAGACGTGTTCTGGAAAGAGACCACGCCTGCCCGAGCCTGTGCGAACGTACGAGCGCTGACTTACTGCGACCTGCACGTCATCAGGAGAGAACCTCTTATGAGGGTGCTGGACTTTTACACATCATTTGCCAACTCATTTTCCCGCAACCTCATCCTCACCTGCAATCTACGGAAAAGGGTAAAAATGGCTGAAATATGGATTCTGTTTTATCTTTATAGTTAGATATCGGTTTATGAGAAATAAATCTACTTTTTTGAGTTCAGTCATCAAGTGTTGAGTGTTTGCCGGGCTATTTTAAGACCTTCTTCACAGTTGGGCAAAACGCCTGGAGCAAGAGTCGGTAAAGAGCTGAGAAGAAATAAGAGTTTCAACAGTACTGAAGATGACAAGTTAAAATAAGATCAATTTTAGACAGTAATCAGACTTTAATAACTACAATTACAAAAAAAAGAAAGAGGAAAGAAAAGCAGAAGTTAATTAATAACATCAGTCTCTAATGAATACTCTCCCTGGGTTCTGCATGAACCTTATGAGATGTACTGCCTTCTAGCCTTTTTTGCATTTTATGACCGAGTTCAAGATCTAATTTATTTTAATGTATATTCCTCTCAACATCAGTCTATCTCATGTTTGCTGTGTGCTTAGGACTTGTTAATAAACCCCCCTGAAGTCTCAGAAGCATTTGAAATATGAACTTTCTAAGTAATTAATCATACTCATGACTTATAAAAAATGAAGGATGGAAAATTTTATGTACTTAGCACCTTTCATGGAAAAAAACAAACAAAAATGGTCTTTTTAGGAATAGGAAGTACTAGATTTAACCACTGTGAGAAGGGCAGCAGTCCAAATTGAGCCTTTTGGGTTAGAACTGTGTAACTGGTTTGAGTTTACAAACAAAAATACCTCCATATAGGCAGTGACTTATTGATAATAATTTAGAATTCAAAGTAACAACTATACGTTTCTCTATCTATTCTCCTCTATCTTGTGCAATACAACTCTAAGAAGACGTCTTGTGTAATCACTCACTGAAATAAAAAAATCTCAGTGAAGCAGATCTGAATCTAAAGAACTTGTTGCTGCAGGTTGAAAGATTCAAAACACTTCATGTATACTGTAAGGTGAAAGTTAATTGTACAATCCTGCATAGACTTACTTGAGCTTGAAGTGAAAAATAAAAAAATTTGCTACTCTTAAACTCTATATTCGGTTCAAAATACTGTAAAGATGACCTGTGTTAAGCATCTGCAAGGTCCATTCAAAGGCTTCCTTGGAAACTAAGAGTTTTGTTAAATGAAACGTTATGCGATAGATTAGTAAACATGACACACCCCTGTTTTTTAAAAAATGCCTGCATCAAACTCAAATCTAGCACCAAGTTTATTTTCAAAAGCAATAAAAAGAACTAACTTTCAATTATATTTGATTTGTTGTCTTTGTATTGTTAAAGCACAAGATTTTAAAAGTTGTTGGTCATCAACTCTGTTCTTCATTACATTGTGGAAGCAGCAGGTTGGTCAAATGAGTAATTGAAGTTAATCACTTTTTTTCTCTTCAGCAGAAGCTAAGGTATATGAAGATCTTTGTATCATTCCACCACTGAATTCTTGCTCCATACATGTTTTCTTTTGCTGTGTTGCCTTTACGTTGATAATACATTGCCTGGTCAAAAAAAAAAAAGTCACCATTTGGATTTAACTAAGCAAATAGGTACGAGCCTCCTACTGGATAATTACTGCATGGGTGATTATCTTTCAGCTGGCAACAAGTTATTTAACCCCAACTGGTGCAATGACTTGCTTCTCATTTCCTAAACAACCATGTGGAAAGACACATCCTGTGGTCGTGGAAAAAGATGTTAGTCTGTCTGAGAAGGGTCAAATCATTGGCATCAAGAGGTGAAAACATCTAAAGAGATGCAGAAACTACTAAAACTGGGTTCAGAACTATCAAATGTATTATTGAAAACTGGGGACCCATTGTTTTCATGGAAGAAATGTGGCCAGAAAGGCAGATGAAGTGATGCACCCATCATGCCTAGTGCCTACTGTACAAGCCTGTGGGGGCAGTGTTATGATCTGGGATTGCTGCAGTAAGTCAGGTATGTGCTCAAATAATGAGGTCAGCTGATACCTGAATATACTGAATGACCAGGTTATTCCATCAATGTGTTTTTTCTTCCCTGATGGCACGTGTATATTCCAAGATGACTGCCAGAATTCATGGGGCTCAAACTGTGAAAGATGGTCCAGGGAGCATGAGACGTCATTTTCACACATGGATTGGCCACCACAGAGTCCAGACAATGAATCTTTGGGATGTGCTGGAGAAGGATGTGTGCAGTGGTCAGATTCTACCGTTATCATGCAAGATCTTGGTGAAAAATTAATGCAACACTGGATGGAAATAAATCTGCTGACATCGCAGAAGCTTATCAAAACAATGCCACAGCGAATGCGTGTAATCAAAGCTAAAGGCGGTCCAATGAAATATTAGTGTATGACCTTTTTTTTTTTTTTGGTGCCAACTTTTTTTTTTTTGACCAGGTAGTGTATTTTAACATACTTTTGCTGTAATCTAAATGTTTGCTTATCATTTATGTATGTAATCACTGTTCTCACACACACTCTGTCTTGCAGATAATCTTCAGAAAGATTGCTGATGTGAAGAAAGAAGAGGAGCATCAGAGGAGCCAGGTGGTACTCTCCATCCCTGATGACCACCCTGTTCGGAAGTTGTTCCAGAGGTTCAGACAGCAGAGAGATGCTCAAAGCCCCGGAGAGTCGCCCTCCTACTTTGATCATAACTGCGTTCAGGTGGAGCCGCAGCATCATCACCACTCTGACACAAACTCTCAGACTCAGCATCAGTCTGTGTCCTCTCAGCAGCAGCAGGAGCCAGGAGGAAGTGAAAGCACCGGCTGCAACATGGCTGCACCTCAGCAAGTGTCTGTCCAAGCTGAACAATCAGAGCAAAGCTGCACACAGGTGACTCTTGAGTCTAAAGCAAGGCCTTGTGGTGAGAGAAGTACCAGCAGGGTTGCAGGTGCAGATGGTGCCGCAGGTGGTGTCCGCGGCGGCAGCAGAGGCGCTCGAGGGTGGGCAAAGTTTAAGAGCGCCACATCTGCTGAACCATCGCGTCCTGCTGTGGAGCAGGAGAAACAGAAAGCAGAGGAGTGGCCAAAAGCATCGCAGAACTCAGAACAGACTGCTGATGCCATCAAGAACCAGGAAGCAGAGGAGGGCAGACAGATGGGGAACACAGAGGGGGACGTCATCATAGAAGAGGCAGAGGAAGAAACAAGCGTCCTGCACAAGACTGACTCGTTTGACAGTGGCATCACAAAGAGTGACCTGCGCATCGATAGAGCTGGGGAGTCAAGAAGCTCCTTTGAGCGAAGCCCAATGGAAAGAAGCCCGATGGAGAGAAATCCATTTGAGCACAGTTTGGGGGTTTATACTGAGGTCTCCCTCAGACAGTCTTTCATACAGCCATCCTCCGAACAAGCTCTGCTACAAGCCTCGCTGCACGAAGCCAAGCTGGAGCTGAAAGGAGACATTAAGAAACTAAGCAGCCGTCTGTGTCTCCTGGAGTCGCAGATGAGCGAGATCCTCAGGTTGCTGTCCATGAAAAGGAGACTCTCACTACCTCCGGCTTCTTCGAAACCAAGAATAAAAAGTCAAGACTCAGTCGCCGTCTCCAGGCCTGCCGCACCCGAAACTGAGGATGAGCGTTTCTGAATTCATGACTGAGATCTGATAAAAAACATTTAGATAAGCACCCTGCATGTCCTGCTGGAGGGGAAGACCTTTATTGCATGAAGAAATACTTTTTGTGAAACCTTACCTTTATAAAATCCCAGGGATTTTTCAAGTAGTCCTATGAAGCACTTTTCTGGCTGTTTTACATTCAAGAAATTTAAGAAGCTGCAGGAACAAATGGGGACAAATAAATCAACCAGCCTGAGGAAACAAACTTTGAGTTAAAACCATCACTCTTATTGAAACTAATGACTCACTTTATCTTATTTGCTTTTGTTGCACAGGGGAGTAACTACCTTTAGAGTCAGGTGATAATATGTGCCTTATTTAATGAGGGACAATTAACCCTTTCAGGTTACAAGATGATTTGTAATATAAATGTAAATGTGTTGTTTTTTTCCCCCTAGTTTTTCAAAGTTCTGTTAGAACCAGAAGATATTTAAAATATCTATGAGCTATTCATTTATTAAATGAACTCTTTAGAACCAGTTTCACTGTGCATGTAAAATGGCAATAATTAGTTCTTAATTTAAGATGTATTTTCCTTGAATAACATGGATGTTTCAGCAGGTAATTACAGAAAATACTCAGGTGTTTGGTAGAAAGGATTTACATGATCGTTACCATTTTAGTTTTGTGTGTGGCTGCAAATGATCTAACTGTAAGGATGTCAGCATGTGACTGTGTAGTCAACTTAGTTACCTGTTTTCTGTAAGATGAGTTAAACTACCTTGCATGTTTCTGACAGAGCCTGAGAGCTGTGATATAATACTGAAAACTGATGCTCGCTCACCATCTGTTGGTTTTTGTTACACCATAGTCTTTACTGTGAGGAAGACCATGAGTTGTATCAATGTTTTATTCATGTTTGTGAGTTATGGCAACTGAAAAAGTTGTTGCAATCAGCTTCAAAAAAGTTAATAGAATAAAATAAAAACAAACAAATCAATAAATAAAAATTGGAGCCGTTCCTTGTTTCATGTAGAATCATCACCAAAACAGGTTGGTTCATATTAAAATGTCTGGAATGTCTACAATCTTCAAATTAATCTGCATTTCTTTATCTTTAGATTTCTACTTTAAAATACTATTTTTTTCCTATTCACTAAAAAAATATTGTAGCACAAAAAGAAAGGAAATTTCTGTTTGGTTGATTATTTTTCCCCTTTAAAAATGCCAGTTGATATTATGTTATACACATGATTGTAAAGCCTGATCAGTCACTTTTACAAGAAGCTATAACTTCTAAGTATCAAGCTTCTGTGGAATGGATGGATTTTGTCATATTTTGGGGAGCAAGACATCCACATTTACTGCGTTGCTCATTCCACAAATGCACAATCCTCACAAGTTATACCTTGTGAAGGTGATGGATCAGGCTTTCTAATTATCTATAATGCAACATCAGTAGGTATTATCAATGGGGAGAAATAATTGACCAAGCAAAAATTCCCTAAAAAATAAAAATAACTTCTTTTAAAGACTTCCATCTTTCAGGTAAAGCTTGTAAGAAAGTGAATGTGATGCATGTCCATACATTCACTGAACAAAAAAATCTAGGTTTGTTCTCTTGTCGATTCTCTCCAGAATATGGAAGCAAGTCACCTTTATGTCTGTGGAAGTTGTTGTTCCAACACATCCATTGATTGGTGCTAATCAGATTAATAAAACATGTAAATTCTGATAAGATCTATATCTTGTAGTTTATCTCCACAAATTTATTGAAACACAGCAAAAATTCACAATATTTAGATATTGTATATGAAACTGTTCAGATTTTTCAATGGATGATTTTGTTCAGAATTTAACCACTAATCTTTTTCTAATCAGTAAGTTTTGTAAAACCAGCATAACTCCCTTAAAGTACTTAAATAGAAAACTGGGATACGAAGGTATGTAAACACCAAATCCAAGTTTTTGATATTCTCTGCTGTGTACAACACTTATACACAATATCGGTGTCAATTTCATATAATAGACACCTGAAGAAGACAAAAAAAAAAAAACTGTTAATGTTCGTGTGCACTCGCCAACTGTGGTAAGTAAAAAAATCACTGTCAACTTCAATCGTTGACAGGCTTTTTATGACGATAAGGACTTGTGAGCAGAAAAGAGCAGCCAACATATTCATAAATATAACTAATTTTTGTAATTAGAGAACAGACGCCTTTAAAAAAAATTCAAAATCATATTTTTCACCCGTTCACAGTAGATAAACATCACTGGACTGATGTTTCTTTGAACTTAGTTTCCTAGAACACACGCATCTTGGTGCTGATGTGTCAAACTGACCCAACATTCTCAAACCATCTAATGGTGAGTGTCCCACAAAAGATTAATTCAAAGTGTTGATTCAATGAGTTTTATTCTCATTTTTTACAACAAACTAAGCAAATGGTCTGGTAGAGAGGATCACAACTGCATGTGTCAAATCAACTTTTAGACCTCAAATCTCTTACGAACAGAACAAGCCTCTATATGCATGAATCTTTTCTTTTAATACATATAATCACTAAGGCTGTGAAAAAATATTGATACACTGAGATATCGCGATATTTACGTATGCCAATATATCAATATTTAGAAATGCGATATTGATCTATTTTACCAACGAAATCTCACAAAATTTTGTTGTTCAGTCAAGAAATCTTGCGATTTTTTGTGAAATCTTAATGATTTCCTAAGATAACCACGAAATCTCGCAAGATTTCATTGGTAAAATAGATCAAAATCACATTTTTAAATATCTATATGAAATCTGCATATAAAAATATTGTGAAATTTCAGTGTATCGATATTTTTTCCCAGCCCTAATATTCACACAGCAATATGTGCATCTTGGCTCACTTAAGTGTGTATGAGGTTGAAAAAAAGAAACTGATAATGATCCCAGAAATGTAGCTTAACTAAGTAAAAGATGGAGAGGTTGAGGTTGCTTTCCAAACTTTCTCTTAGAAGAAGCAGAAGCTGCTGTTTCAGACACTGACCCTCCCTGATGTCTATTTGAAGATATTCTGAATTTTTCAAATAATTTTCTAATTAACTGAAAGTCTGATTCACCCCTCCAGAACAGTAGGTTATTCTGGTCTACTTCTGTGTGTCTGCTGGCTGTAAACTACTCTGACGGACTGCCAGAACTCCACAGGTATGGCAGCTTTTAGCGCTTCTTGTGTTGGGCTCTTGCACACAAAATCAAGTCGCTGGTGTAGCACAGCAAGCACCTTGTGCCAAATCCTGGAGGCAGTCGCCTGCGAGATCCTAAATCTGTATCCCAAGTCTGCAAGAGGTAGGTTCAGCCGTAGCTTCATCAGAACCAGTATCAGCTGCCCGAACTTGTCCAGGGAAGACTGTCCAGAGGTGGAAATATAAGGCTCACACAGAGAAAGCACCTGCATAAGGACTAAGAAGCTTGGCAGTCCTGTGTAGAATTTAGTCTTTTCATCACTTTCTTTAAATGACTCTTTGCTCAAAGCCAAGTCATTTACCTTTGATCTGAGCTCATAAAGCTCACAGTTTAGTCTATTTAACTCCTCCTGTAGTCCAATAATAAGGTTTGCAGTCATATCTGTTTGGGAGGATGCATCCTGAAAACAGATTTCTACTGTATTAGTTGTCTTGTCCTCCTTGACAATAGGATCCCGTGCATCCTGCAGCTCTGGTGTTTTGGTCCTCGTGACTTCGTGTAGTTCTACCAAGGCTTCAGCACCCTCTGCACGTTTCCTGGTTTCCTGAGCTGCATTGCTCTCTTTGCTTCTTTCTCCAGTAACCTGCTTCACTCTGCCATGGCCTAGTTTCTTCGTAGGAGCCCAGTCAATGTCGTCTACAGCATAAAGATTGCTAGGACATCCTGGTAAAATGAGAAAAACTCGGTCGATTATCGGCTCTTGCTCAGCTTTAATTGATACACAGACACAGCGAAAGATAACAGAGAAGGACTAGCACTTTTTTTTTTTTTTTAAGAATCGATATTGTGTAATGGACATCATTGAGTTGATTGTACTGCAAATGTTATATCCTTATGTGCTTAACCGAATAAACTTTTACTATTTACACACCTTTAATGAAGTGATCACTGCAGACTCTGGCATTCTTTGACTCAGCTCCTTTTGATCCCAGCCAAAGGTTTTCCAGCCACTTTTCTCGACGTGTTTTCGTCAAATATCTGTATCTTTCTCCCCTTTGCATGACCACACGAGGAACCCTGAAGTAACGTCTATTAGTTTCACGATTCGAGCGATTGGAGCAGCCAAAAACGGCACAGACATCAGGCATTTTCAAGACCCAAACACATCCACCACACACACGCACACACGCCTGGTTTACCATGAGTTGATGCTACACACTGAAGCGGATGTGGCGTCACGTGCAAACGAGCAACTCACAGGAAAGTAAACCGACGGACAGAGCTGTGCAGACGTTTGAGAGAAAAACACAGAAATCCTCTTCATCAGGTAAGCATTTCCTTGCTCGTTTGTGTTGTTTTGTTAAATAAACGAGTCCAGACTCTTTCTAGCGATTTACAGAGCTCCCTCTCCGCTTGCTGAATATCTTTACATGATGACATAGTTTCCAAACAGCTGAGCAGAAAAACTAAACTATGCGAAGACTAAGCTGTGTAAAACTACAATAATTAAAATAACGCTTTCTGTGGTTTTGCAGGATTCATCAGAAATTCCTGGGTAGTTTACATGTTTTATATTTATCACACCTTGTTTATAGTGCAGGGTCTGCAACCTTTACAATCCAAAGAGCAAATTTTACCCTAAATAACATTCGTTCAGAGCTGCAGATGTTACAGGATCTTTTTTTTTTTTTTTTTAATTAGACAACTTTTAATTTCTTTTAAAGTACATCTTCTGTCGGAAATTTGCCGTAATCTATAAAGAGCCACAATTTTATTTCCTTTTTTAGGTTTTAAAATAAAAGGCAAAAATACAAAACGAGGATTGATGCATTGACTTACATAAAATAAAGATACTTGTGGGAAATTAGGGGGGAGGGGGGAGCCTATAATCTTATCAAATATCTTAAAAATATTTCTGCTACTTTCAGTGTCATTTTGTAATGAAAATTCAATGCAATCATTCCATGAAAAAACCCCTGAAAAAACTGCCTTTGTTATTATGTCTTTATATATATATATTTTTTAATTAGTTGCCTCTTTATCATTTTTATCCCATGTTATTGAGAGCCATAGTGGAAGGTCCAAAGACCCACTTGCGGCTCTGGAGCTGGTTGCAGACCCCTAGTCTAGTGCAACCCAGTTCAAGTGAAAGTTCAAGTGAGTTTTATGGTCTTTTCATGCTGTTTAAACACTTTATTAAATGGAGTGCACACAGAAAAAGCTTCTAGCAGGCTGGCTTTCTTGTAATCTTGTCAAGTGGTCCTGACAGTATCTTCCCAAGCTCTCTGAAGGGTTCTCAAAAATGTTCTTTGGTCATTGGCTGCTTTTTCATTCATTTCCAGCCCAATCCTTGTAAACACTAACCTGATGAACCAGTTTTGTGTCGACACAGACCAAACTTTAGAAATAACCCATTTTTAACTTTATCTTTTGGTAGGTTGTAGCAGCCTGTCACAAACATATCAATTGATCTATTTTCTTTGGTTGTGTTTTTGAAAAATGACTAAAATAACACAGATTGAGACAAATAAAAAGTAACTTTGCACCAACAAGATGATTCCAAAAGAGCTATTAGCTAATAATAACTGTCAAGAAGCCATAAAGAAGGGGAAAAATGAGGTATGCTAGATGACCCAAGAATCAGAATCAGATGTATAAGTACTAATGATGTGATAAAGCTGAAGAAGAGCTTTGGACTGTCCTTAAAGAACTATTCCTGAAGACTGCTTAAAGAAATGACAAGAAAGCTTGTTTCAGAAGCTTCACGATGTGTTGATGGAGTGATGTTCTTTTACCAAATACTGACTTTCACCCTTGCTAGAATTGTGTAAACTCAGATTGTTTTTTTTTTTTTTTTTAGTACAATACTGCATCTTCATGTTTCAATGAATCATGCACTTACTTTATTTTCTTTGCATTATATAAAAAAGATGAGGACTGGTTTGAGACTTTTGCACAGTACTGGAGTTTATGTGATCTCTGTTAAATCAGTGCTGAGATGGAGTTGCAGCTTCCACCTCATGGAGGAAAAGAGCTCTCCGTGGTTGACATGCACACTGGGGGAGAACCTCTACGGATCATTGTCAGCGGCTACCCCGAAGTCAAAGGTGACAGTGTACTCTCCAAGCGACGCTACGTCCGGGAGCATCTAGACCACCTCAGGAAGGTGTTGATGTTCGAGCCGCGGGGACACTATGACATGTATGGAGCCCTGATGGTGGACAGTGAGCTACCTGAGGCCAACCTGGGTGTCCTGTTCATGCACAACGAGGGCTACAGCACCATGTGTGGACACGCCGTCATCGCTCTGGGACGTTTCGCGGTGGACTACAAGCTGGTGAAAGAACCACAGTCACCAGAGACACAAGTGAACATCCACTGCCCCTGTGGTCTGGTTAAGGCTTTTGTTGAGTACTCTGATGGAAAAACAGGAGGAGTGAGGTTTCTAAGTGTACCGGCATTTACATTTGCAACAGGTAGGAGACTCAAATTGATTTTTTTCCACATGAAATGTTCTGAGGTGTCTTAATATCCTGCAGGACTGACAAAGTGACATCTCCCCAGATGTGACAGTGATGGTGGAAGGATTTGGTGAGGTGATGGTTGACATCAGCTATGGAGGAGCTTTTTACGCCTTTGTTAATGCCCAGAGGTTTGGTCTGGATGTGACAAAAATCCAAGACTCGGGACCTGGTAGATGCAGCCACAGCAGTGACCAAAGCTGTCAAATCTCAGGTAGGAAGTTTGGCTCCTCCCATCACTACTAATATTTAGTACAAAGACAAGGATACTACTTTGAAGAATGTACTTAATCTTCTACTGTGTTCCTTCAGCAGGATATAGAATTTTTATGTAAAGGCATTTGTCATGAGGCAAACTTAAATATTTAGACTAGTTACGGGGTCTGATTTATACAGTTGTCTCCAGAGCACCTTTAATCAGGCAGCACTATAGGTGCATTTCTGGAACTGTGCTGCAAATCATGTTTAAAATATATACTGTGTCCTTAAAGGCCTCAACATGAACATCTGGTAATATTTATGTGGCAGACCATGTAAGACTGCAGAGCTAAGAGTTGAAGCTGCAGCTTAACTTCACAGCCCAAGCTCTCCTGGGAAAGACTGTGTCACATTTTGGAACTTGAATAAAGTCTAAAGTCTGAGCTTTGTGCAGGCAGCTTGCTTCTCCTCGGGACACAAGTTCAGTGTCACCATACCTTTGACCAGCTACAGTCTCGAGATTTTCATTTCTTATCATATCTTAGGTGAAGTTGCATCATCCAACCAGTGATGATCTGGCCTTCCTCTATGGCACCATTCTCACAGATGGCAAAGATGATTATTCACCTGAACCCACCGCCAATATCTGTGTGTTTGCAGAAGCTCAGGTATGATAGTGACTCAGTATCAGTGTGCAGCAGTAGTTGTTCCTGAATTTCCTCCTGTTAGAAGCACTTATGGAGCACCGCAAGTAATGAGCATTGTCCCAAAGTATGTTTCTCTCTTTTTCATTGCATGCACAATGTGTCCTTTAGCAAGTAGTTTGTTAGAACTGGATTAAAACCAGTTGATTTGAATCTGAAATTTGTTAGAAAAAACATATGTAAAAAGAGAAATGCAAAAGTACTCTGTGAACTTCAAGATTTCATTGGCTAAAACTGTGTCCTCAGGTAGACCGAAGCCCCACAGGCTCAGGTGTAACAGCTCGAGTGGCTCTTCAATATCACAAAGGTCTCATCCAGCTGAACCAGGCCCGGACGTTTCAGAGCGGAGCCACCAGTTCACAGTTCACAGGAAAAGCTGTCAAGGTGTCAGGAACTTGTGTGACATGTTTGCAGGGGAAGAAGCAGATTACAGAAAAGAAGAGCAGCACCTCTGTAAAATGACTGCCAATGTGTCTTAAAATAGAAAAAAACACAACAAAAACTATTTGATAAAAAACATGTTGGTTCATCCTAAAATTGATTTGGCAACAGTGCTTCTCAAAATAGTTGCGACAGGTTTCTTAACATCCAAGAGTTTGATTAACTTCCCAGAAACACACTCTGGCTCAGTGATCTTTTGGCCAATCAGATTTTACATGTGACTCATGCTACTGATGTGGTCCCGCCTCCTCGTGTATGCAGATGGAGCTGAAAGGTCTGTTGGTTGACTGTCATCAACCAAAGGTCAGAGGCAGTTTGAGATAAAATTGTGCTGCTGCTCCCCTCAAGTGGACACACAAAAACTTAGTTCAAAAACACATGGACCGACAAAAGTTACTTTATGATACAGAATTGAAACTATTATTTAAAGAACATTACAGTATAACAAGCTCTTAAACAGTGGGCTGAAGTAATTTCTACAGATGTTAGTGACATTGTTACAAACATCTTTTATGTGAAAGAATCAGTTTAGTCTGTGATGTGGAAATTTGTTGTTGTTGAAGTATAATCCTCTTGGTGCATGGTACTTAGAGTCAAGTTTTCATGGAAGTGAAAATCTTAGATGTAAACTTCTGTACATTTGTGATTTTTTCCTTTCCCTTCAGGAGACCAAGTGTGGAGACTTCAAGGCCGTAGTGGTGGAAGTCGCTGGCAGAGCTTTTTACACCGGAGTTTCACACTTTGTGCAAGAGCCAGAAGACAAGCTGACACAAGGGTTTCTGCTCAAGTGAGCATCAAAGGTTTTACTTAATCGTGGTGACATATGTTAAATGTTAAATTTGATAAGAATATGGGGGTTAAAAGCTCAAGTGTAAAAATCTCATGTTATGAGAATGAATTTGGATCTATAATAAAATTCATTAGTGTTCATATTAAGTTTTTCTATCCTTTTTGGCCCTTTTTCCTCATTATGGTATTTAGTGAAACTTGCAGAAACAAAATTTAATTAAGTTTAATTTAACTTTCAAAAATCTAGGTTCACTAAACTAGTCCTGTTGCTCTACTGTAGCATCCATAGAGCCATAAAGCAGTATATGTTCAGTGTTAATTTAAAGAGCAATGAAGAAATACTTTGCCTCTGAAGTTTTAGCAATCGAGAAAAATGTGCAGGACAGTTACTGACCACTAGATGGAGCTAAACGCCTGGTTTCCATTATATTAAGATTCTGCCATCACTTTTCCAATGTCTACTTCCTGTTCAAGGTTGTGGTGTTAAGACTTAAAAAAAAAAAGAAACTTAATAAATGTTATCACTTAAAACACAACTCATAACTGATTTATCTCATTTATTGTCATTATTGTCATCAGATCAATGAACAATGGAAGGCAGTTCTTAAATTATAAAATGTCAGTGGAGGTGTGTGTTGCTGGGTGGATTCACACTCCTGAAGGACAGATTGAATTTACATACACATGTGAGGGTTCCACTCATCTTCTCACCTTTTTTTTGTATTTTCAAAGCAGTGTAAATCCACCCAGCGCACCGAAAACATTTCATTTGTCAACTCAAGACAGAGGAGGGCACTCTCTTTGGGTTGGGTTGGGGGGATGTGCTGCATTAACTTGGTATTGTATAGTTTAAATGGTTTCTAGCAATAATGATGATGAATCCCTGTGTGCATGTATAACAAGCACACACCCTTATATATGGATATAGGTAATCTATGACTTGAGATTCCACAGGTTGGGCCCAGACCTGGGAGAGTACCCATTCAACAATTAAAATCAACAGTTAAGGCCAGCTCTTAACAGGAAAATGTCCAAATAAAACATACAGAGACCATACACATATATATTTATATATCTATAAATGATGTTTGTCAATGAAGATGGAAAAAAAACATAAAAAAACAACAAAAAAACCTGCCTCTCAGCTGTCACTTGCAGTTAAAACCACATCCCATAACACTTCTTAGTCCTGTTGGTTGTGACTGCAAGAGAGCAGCAGCATCTGGAGGAAGTTGAGGTTCAGTCTCTCTGGGACAGTTGGGGCAGGTGAAAGCAGCCCCTCTTTCTATGAAATCAGTCTGTACAAAATGGCCCCTCATTTCTTTTTCTATTATTAAATGGAATCAGTCATGTTTGGATCAAGCATCCAGCCCTGAAAGAGTCTAAAAGCTGCACATTTCACTCTGTGCATAGATTCTGACGTACAAAAAACAGCACAGAACGGATCTTATCAAATAACCAGGAGTTTTCTCACACCTGGAGGGAAGCTCGTCTTCTGAATGGCAGCTTCATCTGAACAAACAGATCTGATTTGGTCAAACTTTAATCAACTTTTGGCTTCTGCTCCCTCTCAGCAAAATTTCAGAGGATGAAAGGTCTAAACTTTTTGTGCTGTGTGTGGCTTTACAGCGAGGTCGTGCTTTATCCAAGCCGAGCTGGGTGGTAGCGGAGGAGGTTGCAGAGGAATGTGCAGGTCGATTTGACCCAAAAGGAAGCTGATGGTGAAGCGGGGAGGAAGCGGGTAGGAGGGATGACGACAGTAATCAAGCTTAGAAATTGAGCTTTGTGACCGGTCGCTCCCTGCTTGGGTCCGTGTTCTGGTTGTTGATCCTCTTGCGGTTGCGTTTCATCTTGGAAAGGTCTTTGTCAAAGACCTCGCCTGATCGCAGCGCTGACACCAGGTCATCAAACTCACCGCCATCATCCTCTCCGTTTGCTTTCGCTTTACGGGCCTTCCGCTCTTTCTCCCTCTGTTCTTTCAGCTGGTGAGACATAAAAAATTTGTGTTCAAAGACAGATTTGCCTTTTGAAATCATTTAGTCTTTATTTTATAAAATAGTTGAAAAGATAAAAAACACTTCAGCTCAGAATAGTGTTGACACAGATGATTCCAGTACAGGAACTTCATGGCATCTCACATTTACCAGCTGCTGGTGGTACAAATTTACATCATCGTTCCTCTTAAGTCAAGGTTAGGATAAATGTTTTTTCCTCAAATACTAATGTACCCCTTATGCAGGAAAAAGATTGAACATGTAAAATAAGTAAAGTGTTTTAAGTCAGCGGGGGATCTTTGACCATATACCTGAGCCTCCATCTTGGCCCGGCGCTCCTCCTCCTCCTTGCGTTTTCGCATGTTCTCGTTCTCCTGCTGCGCCTCTATGAATGACTGCAGGAACTGGTCAAAGATGCCAAAGAACTCATCTGGCTGCATCTTATTGGCGTCCTCACCAAAGTGCTTCACTGCCTTAAGGAACTGTGGGACCAAAGAGAAGGGGCACACAGAAAGGGACACATGGGATTAGATTTACAGCAGGACTCAGCAGAACCACTTTTACTCTGTCTTTTACTATTTTACAGGAGACTCATTAGGTCTCAGCTCTTTGAAATCAGAGCAGGGTAGCAATAGTCGGGACTTTGAAGCTCATGTTAACCCAGATATGACCGACTACTGATTGCAGCAGAGGTTGGAGACTGGAGCCAGAGCCCAAATTAAGGCAATGTGTTTGTTGGGTGTTTTTCCACAGTGAGTTAAAAGGGAGACCATCCAGATGCGAGATCACGCTGAGAATATTTGCCTTAAAAAATGTGTATGTCAACAGCAGCTCTGTCTGCGACATGCAAAGATTCATTTTAGTTATACAAAGGCAGTCTGTTAATAGTTTATTGCTTTTTACATGTTCACAAAATGATTTACAGATTTTTCTTTCTCTGTAGGACAAAAACGGCTCGTTTGTCAGTCTTTTTTTTGTCTTAGTATTACAAACACAAATTTAGACACAGCAAAAGCAGCTCAGAAGGTCAGCAAGCTGTCTGGTTTCCAGTGATGAGTACAGTGGACCACTGTAAACACACTTAAATACTTAGCTGTGGGACACCGTAAATGATTCACAGAAACTAATGGCTGCCATGTGACCAGCTGAGCACCAAGTTGGAAAAAATGCTCCAGATAAAAACTCTTCCTGCCTTCCAGGAAGAGGGGAGACATAAAGCTAACATCAGGGTGTGAACTCTTTGAAACATGAACATGTTCAGGTTTAAACCAGTAATGGTCTAATGGAGTTCATTCCCCATAAAGATTTTCTTCTTTTCCTTTATTGTGTTTGTACTATACATTAGCATTAAAAACAAACGCATCCACAAAATAACATGACAACACGGTTGGCAGGTGTAATCAGCTCCATCGGACACACACCGTCTACTACAGCACTGTGTCAAATAACATCTAAGCTTGTTTTCCAACTTTCACTCTTGACCTGCACACATGGCAGTGAGCAGGCTGACAATAAAGTATCGGTGGTGCTGCAGCAGGAAGCTCAAACACTTCACCCCTGCTGTTAGCTTTCCTACAGAGGTGACTGATGAGGTCAACAAGGCATGTAGGAACAGCTGCGTGGAGAGGAAACCGGAAGTCAGCTTTCAGCACCCATGTCTTGAGCGACAGTGGCACTCTACTGTCTACTTCAACACCAGCAGTTTTCTGCAGAAACCCTCTGCCTTACTAACTCACCAGCTCTTTTGCCTCAGTCAGAGAGTCTTCCACATCGGAGAAGCTGAAGCTGGCTACAGTGATGAACTGGCTCACCACAGAGACGAACTTGTCACCCAACTCCTGCGGACGTTTCTTCTGGTACTCCAACTCCTACAAGTGGAAAGCCACAAGATAAAATTGAGGGAAAGGGAATGTACTGAATTTACAGTGAACATTGTGAGCTAAATAAAGATGGACTGTCTAATAAATTTTTCTCACTCACAGTTTCAACACTTTTTAAGCCACTGCGCAGGTTGCCGATATCTTTTTCCATCTCTGTCATGCTGTAGTGAAAGAGAGACAGGCGGTCAGCATCTTTAATACAACAAGGAGTTTGGTAGCAGATGGCACTCATTCCCAACTAGGCCCATCAGAAAGGTGTCCACTCACAATCCCTTGAACTGGTCACAGGTTGCTTATTATTTACTAACAGTTCATCCAAAAACTGACATGCACTTGTCCAAAAGTATGATGAGGTAAGACAATTAAGAATCAAAGACTAGAACAAAAGATAGAAAGATAAATGTACAATTGATGACAATGATAGATTGTTTATTTTCTTTAAGCGTTTCATTTTAATGTGTTGGGAGCCACTGCTCCAAGCTTCACTTACTTGACTTTGGCTGCCTCTGAGATATTCTTCAAGTCTTCCTGGAACATCAGAACTTTGGGATATTTCTTCTCCAGAATAGTGATCAGATAATGCAGCAGAGTGACATTTCTACAGACACAAAGTTGTATAAACATAATGAGTTGGGAAACTGTCAAATGTGCACTATATTAGGAAGTTTGAGACATGCAAAAACCACATTGAAATTCACCATGATATTTTAAGCCCCACTTTATTATCTTCTACCACATTGTGTTCTGATTACAGTCGAGAAATGATCTTACTTGTCGATGCTGGATTTGGTATCAGCGATCTTGTTAAGTGAGGACACCTTGAAGCCATAAGCATTGCCCCTCTGACCCTTGTTCATGTAGTTTCCAAAAGCCAGTACCACCTCCAACAGCTGCTTAAGGTTTTTACTGTGTAAAATCTCCTTGGATGCCTTGGTCAGAGCTAAAACAAGGGGAGGAAAAAAGTTTTTCTTATTTAAAATACACCGGTTATTGTGTAGTAAATATAATTTTCCATTTTTAAAATATACACTTCTTTTTAATGCCTGTGTAAAACACTGTTTTATTAAAAGGGCAATCTTACCTTCAACTTTAGGTTTGATCTCTGCTATCCTCTCTGCAAACTTCTTTTTGAAGTACAAGGACTGCAGTCTCTGCTGGTAGTGGTTTATTCTGAACAGAAAAAACAGATAGATAATAAATTATCAGGGAAATCCACAAATTAAGACCAAAGCCACAAACAGACACTGTGCTTTAGGAAACCAGAGAAAGTCATCTTACTCAAGGACAAATAAAAAGTTAAGTTGTGGTAAAGAAGCTTATTTTTGGCAGAGTTTATGATTTCAGCAGCCTATAAACCACCGACTCCAAGGCGTATGAATACCACAGTAACATCTGTCCTCCAGTCCAGTCTACTAACAACTACAGCAAATTATCAAAGCTAAAATTTGAAAAAGCATGATTATAATTCTACCTGTAACTACTAAAAAACCCCGACCACTTCACCATAGCAGTGCTAGTTAGTTGAGCTCAGCTTAGCATCAAATCTTAATATTTTTGCGCAATTAGTGGCTCTGTTGTAACATGTTTTCTTTTTTTCCCTTTCATCCTACAGGACTTTGTTCACAAAAACTGCTGTATAAATACTCTTATAACATTATTGCCACTATTTATTCCCAGACTGAATTTAGAAGTAGTGATTCACACAGATGGCTATTGTTTCCTGTCAAGTAGAAACCCATGTGTTGTTGCATTTATCAGCTCCCAGCGAAACAAAGGCCATTGTTTACCAGCCCATCTGAGCTGTACTGACCTGACGCCATCAGCTTAGTGACGGTTAGATTACCTGCTCATTTCGTAAAGGAAGCGGTCAGGTTTGGCCATTCGGTCCAGTTCATGTTTGTGCTCCTCCAGGAGATCCACATCGCTCTTCTCCGGAACAAATTTCAGCAGCTTATGGGGAAGAAAGAGTCCTTTATTTTCGTATAACACTCAGGCAGTTCAGTTGCACATTTTTTTCAAGCAGTACACAGATATCAAATACTTCACTTTATATGGAATACCAAAAGTCAGTTAACTAATTTTAACTGTATTTGATGCTTTTGGACTTGCTGCATCCATGTTGTACCTGCTCCAGCATGTCTTTGGGAAGGTCTTCATGCTCATCCATAGTGAGAATGGCTCTCTTGATTTCTTCATTTGAAAGCTTCAGTCTGCAGGACACAGCAGAAGAGTTTGTTCAAAACACAGAACATTTTAAGCAGTGCTGGGTTAATATTGTATTTTACTGAGAAAGAATTACCGGGAGAGAAGGATGTTGCAGTTTTGAGCCCGACGGCCATCAATTATCGACAACTCCTTCACTTTCTTGGAGCTCAAGGTGTCGTCCTCCGCCTCTTTCTATTGAGAGTAATTAAGGGTTTCAGTCAAGATGTTTCTGTTTTGACACATAGCGTATTATGTTTTAATCACAGAAACGTGAGACAGGACTGACAACCACTAAAGCTAAAAGAAGAGCTGGAAAAACCACAAAGACTCTGAAGAAGTCACACAGATGGGTCATTGCAAACGCAAAACTAGCATTCAAATAAAGCTAATGCTAAACAAAGATTTGATATCGTGTTGGACAAGAAAAAGGAAGTACAAAGCACAATTTAAACAAAATCTTACCAATGCAAACATTGTATAACTACTGTACAGTACAAGTGAACTCACCTGTTTGATGTTATTGATCATTAAGAAGTCCTAAAATGCAGGCAAGAAGCAGGGAAGATGTAAGCACTCATCAGAATAAGTAAAGCAGTTATGTGATTGCAGCCATAAGAACAAACAGCAAATGAATCAGAGCTCATTCAGCACTTCATTAACAATGGATCAGTAGTGAAGTGAATAGCAGTGAGACATAAATGGGTGCTGAGTTGATCAATACATGCTTATTATTACATGCTGTGCACATAAGTTTACGGTGCAGCTTTAATTTGTCATTTAGATGTTTAATCAGGGTGAAAATGAGGTTCTGCAATAACAAAAACTTATTCTCAAGTCATTTTCAGTGTAATCCTAGTGTAATAAACCTTGTTTGTATTCAGTGAGTTTAAGTTTATATTTGAGCAGTGATGGTTTCAACTGAGATGATAAAAATTAAAGGACATATTCATTCCCTTCTGAAAAACAAACAGAGAACTCCAAACTATATTCATCCAGAAACTACAGTGATAGAACAATAAAACCAAAAGAAAGAAATAGCTGATTTTGAGCAGCCAACTCATGCATTTTCAGTCACACAACAGAATAATCAAAAACACAATCACAGCATTCCATTCAAAAGTACAAAGGCGCAGAATAATTCAAGCATCAAAGTTATGCAAATAATAAACAGTCATATCCGTCTAAACTATATGAACCAGAAACTGCATGATGATAGTGGAAAAACTCAAAAATTTAAACACAGGCCAAGTCTAATCCAACTCAAAAATACTAGCAATCTGAGCCCCCAGCTCATCCAACCAATCCTTCAGTTTGTCCTCCCTGATCAGAGTGATATTTGGTGAGACTGACAGATAAACTGAATAATCCTCCGTACCTGCTGTCTCTGATAGGCTGAGAAGGTCTTTTCAATGTCCTCCAGATCCAGGATTTTAAATACCCTGCCATCGTCCACATCCATCCACACAGTGCCCTCCAGTTTATTCTGTACAGTGCAGAATTATAACTCTTATATTTCCATCTTTAACAAAAGGCAGACATATATGAGCCTTCTGTGCAGACTGTTCTCACCTCAGCCAGCTTGGACCAGTTGAAGGACTTGAGTGGATTTGATGGTTGAGGAATGTTCTTCTTCTTCAGAGATGGTCCCAGAGGTGCTCCTGGTGGAGGGGGGATGCCTCCAGTAGGTGGGCGTCCGGGAGGAGGTGGAGGGCCACCTGGTGGAGGAGGTGGGGGAGGTGGAGGAGGCATCATACCGCCAGGAGGTGGTGGGGGAGGTGGGCACATGCCTGCAAATGCTGGCATTGGTGGAGGAGGCAGAGGGCCACCAGGGGGACCGGGGGCGAGAGGAGGACTGCCAGGAACAACAGCTGCTGCTTGCCTCTGCGGGGACAGATGATAAACACCAAGGAGGTTTTACATTTTGCCAAATTTCTCATGTTACGCCCGAAACACTGGACAAAGAAACAGCTTTGGTCTTCCCATGAGGTTGGTGATCATAATAAAATTGGAATATCAAAAGCCTGATATGATCATTAATTCAAATTTTTCATTCAGATTCCTTACAATGCTGCAACGGGTGCTACTCGGGCAATAAAACGATACAGGGTTATAATGGTGACGAAATGTTGCCTCAGCGAGGCAGCAGTAATAAACTGTATTTCAGCTTTTTATTTGGGGCAGAAAAATGTACGTTTGTTCAGATTATAATCAGCTCAAGGCTTTCTCAGAATTTTATACAGCTCTTCCTTCTTTTTGAATGAAGAGGACTTTGTATGTCTGCTCTAGACCACCACCTTCTTTATCCATGATAACTGTAATGTGATACAACAAATACAACATACGGTGCTGAGTTCATGCAGTCGCGCAGTGAGTTCAGCCACTTGCTGTTTGACGTTTTTGTGCTCGTTGCTCTCTTTCTCCAGTTTCTCTTTCATTTTGTTGAGTGTCTGCATCATGTCTTCTTTCTCCTGAGTCTTGGCATCACATTCACGCTCCTTCTTCTCAAATCTTTGCTGCAGCTCATGATGTTCTTTGGTGGTAAAATTTAAAAAAGAATATGCTCATTAAGTTTATCAAAACCACTGTCAACAAAATATGCCAAAAGTGGAGAATGAATTACAAAAGCACACCTTTTCTCATTTTCTCTGCCTGTTCTTTCCACTGTTTCACCTCATTTTCATTGACCAGCCTGCCAAGATAATGACATACATAATTAATCACAGTCTGAAAATGAAATGGTTGTTTTTATTTGTTTAGTATTTTTATTTATTTTTTCACTTAAAAGAGAGGCTACTTTGAGCCAACACTATAAAGTATGTGGCTTTCAACTTCTCCGCAAACATAACACTGTTATACATTCCTCCCTCTCACAGTCATGTAATTGCTTTCATGCACTCAAAAATCAGAACACTCACATCCTGACAACATTCTTCACGTTAAAGTTCTCCAGCGGTGCGATGTCTGGGTCATGGCCCTTATCGTTCTGCAAAACCATCTGCTGGACAATACGGTCCAATAGCAGCCAGTACTGTACCGTGTTACCGCTTCTCTTGTCTGGAAACAGATACAGGAAGCAGTGCACATTTTCATCAACATCCAGACTCCAGTCATTTTTACTTATTCAGTGATATCTCTTTAGAATCTGAGAGATTATTTGTTAAAGGTGGTTTGATAGTAATTACATAACCAAAGGGGCTATATTAAGAGTTTACAACAGGATAATCAGTTCTTACTAACAAATGCTTAGACTGTATCCATCATTGTGGGATACAATGCTTTGTAGTGAAGACCCAGAAACACAAACAGTACTCTTGATATGCATCATATTAGTCCTTTTTCATTTTATGTTCAAAATTTTTAATGAGCTACATAATAATCTGTTAAAATATTTTGATTCCTTATTGAAAGCATAGCAACTGTTGCACCACCTCACTGGTAATTGTGGTTTACTTGCTCATATAGAAGTGACTGTGGCACTGGCAAGACCATAAAAAAGTACTTCAGAGGGAAAGTGATTATCTTCATTATTATTACTAGATTCTAAGGTTATACTAAGGAAATTTGTTTAGTATTTTTCCCACTTTAAAACACTTGATGTGAGAAATCAGTGTACTTTTAATAGAAACTCGGTTAAAGTAAATATTTGGGTCTGAGGGAGTACAGTGTTCAGTTTAGGGGGGAACGTGCTTATCCAATTTCTGGACTGACTAGTCTGGACAATGTCAAGATTCTTAACATGTTGGCAAGAAACTAGAAAGTAAAAATACTGTCTACGGGGGCAATAGCGCTGCCCAGCTTGAAGCCTCATTATATTCTAGAATATTTTAGTTACATATCGCAGCAGAAAAATAGAAAAGTTTTCTAGTTTGGGAATATAGTCTAATTCAAAGAAACACTCACGTGGCATTAGCAAACAGTGATGGAGCACAGACATAAAGTGCGGGTACGTATCAGTGTGGTTCAGCTTCTTGCGGATGAGATCAAAAACTTGTGTGGCACTTTTGGTGTCTATATGTACCTGGAAGACAGGAAAACAAGAGCTCAATCAATACTGGCAAAACATTTAACTGTCAAATGCAGGGGTTTCACCTCCTTACCGACTCAAACCGTTTTGACAAAGCCAGCTCATCCTCGTTCCGCAGCATCTCAAAGTAGTCTAAATGCCTGAGGGGGTCACAGGAAATTACTGAATTAGGAAGAGTCTACAAATGTGATACGGTGCTATAATCTAATTTAGAAGGATCATCGCAGAAAAATATAGGAATGTTAAACTGCGTTTACGTGACAAAGAAAAGTTGGAAAGACTAACACCTGTTTTGTTTGTTGTTTTTTTCTGTTTGGTTGTTGTTGTTTTTTTGCAAGGTACAGTTGCAAATACTTCTTATTCAGAAATACTTCTGAATAAGAAGTATTTCTTTTAATTTCTGACTTGAGGGGGCAAATATAAGACCTTAAGTGGACAAAAAAATTAGGCCGAAGCCCAACTTGAAGCCTGTTAAGCACTTTGAGTTCGCTATCTCAGTCATGTCCCTATCTCTGCGTAATGTTGACTGGTTTAAGTTGGCATTTACTTGCTATCCAAAATGCATTGTTTATTAAGTGAAGTACCATCTACACTGAGCTCCATGGAAGCAACTTGTGGCATTAACATGCATGTGCTGGTGGTCTGGCTGCCACTACACAGAACAGAGAAGGTTTAATTGCAAAACACACACATAAGAAGTTTGACTTCTTTGTGGTAAGGATGCAATCAAATCTTTTTGTGGGTTTATAAGTGCAGTTTTGGACCTTAATCAGTCACTGTGTTATTATTTATTATACCTTTTCTGATATTAAAATTGTTTATGTTCCGATTTGTAAATGTGTACTGACATCAGTATAGAGGAAGTATCGGGGAAAAAGTTGTATCTCACCTGTCTAATGTGGAGTTTTCATGTGAACGTAGCTTATCAATCACAGGTTGGATCCCCAGCATGAGAAATTCATATCTTAGGTGGATACGGAATTCCAGACTAGTCTATAAATGGAAAAAAACAGAGAAAAGTATGCAAAAATCCAAAATCTGTTACAGAGAGTTGAGTGAAAAATCTGGTTAAATGGTGATGTCCATGTATAAAAAGAAGTGTGATAACTATAAAACAATTTACCTCACCAGCTCCTTGACTCAACACAGCATTAATAAAGGACATGATGGCTGTCTTCAGGTTGACCTCATCTCTGTACCGCCCCGTACTTCGATCCAGGTCATTTATAAGTGTCTGAGAATTGACAAACCATTACAGGTAATTAACATCTTTGAGAAAAGTGGCTCCTCAGTAGCTTCTATCTCTTTGCAAAAGGTCATAGACTACAACTGTGTGCTTTACTTGCTTAAACCTACTTGAAAGCGTGTCCTCTCACAGGCAAACCGTTGGTAGTGCAGCATGGACTCCAAGATTTTTTTGTGTCCACCAGGCACCAGACATACAGCACCCATTATTTCCAGCACTGCCACCTTAGTCTTAATGTTTTCTGTGGCCAGGCTCTGAGCAATGATGTTGATGCTCTCCGAGTGAGACAAGACATGGGCGCGACCCTGTGAGTTGTTCATCAGGGCTTTGATGCAGCCGATTAGAGATGTGTGAATCTGTGATTCTGTGGTGTCGTAATCCATACTCTTCAGGAAGTTCAAGATGCATGTCAAACCATCAAGATCAATAAAACGAGTCACAAACCTAGGAAGAGAATAGGTTTAAAGACAACCTGATCTGTGTGCTTCAAGGGAAACTAGTTTTGTCCAAGAAAATACAATGTCCAAATGTCCTGAGATAAAGCTGTAGCATCATACATTAAATAGCAAAAAAAGAAAAAGAATCTGGACATGTTTCTACTCTGCCTCAATTTCCTTATGATATAATCTAATCCTCAGTAGATGTGACATTTATTTTTTCACAGTTAAGTATAGTTAACTCTTTACATGCACATTTATAAAACTGAAAGTCTTTAACCGGCACTCCAGTAACCTTTACGAGTGTTCAGTTTTAAATGGCGCATTTCCATACTGTTGTGAGGAACTGAACAGAGTGACAGACAATGTGACAGAAGATTAAATCAAAGGACGTGTGACGAAAACTGATATTATAAGTAAAGGACAACTAGGAGACAGGCACAGAAAGATCTTAAAACAACCTTCCCACCTCATAGGCTGTGTTCTCAGAGCTGTTTTCAAGCTCTCTATAGTTTTGTTCCTTTCCTCTTCATCCTCCTTCTCCAGAGCGAGGAGTGTCTTTCTCTGTTCAGTGAAACATTAATAATCATTAATAGTCAAGATGAAACAAGCGCATACTATTTTCAGGACTATTTCATGACCAAGAATCAGATATATAGTTCATCTTAGTACTTACAGCTGCCATTGAATTAAGCTGATCAATATAATATTCTGGCCAGCTAGTTGCACTTTTGTTTTCTTCTTGTTCCTGAAAAACAGAAAAATAAAAGAAGTGAAGGGAGCTGTGCTGAATATAGTCAGAAACTTCAAGGAAAGGACAGGTTGTTATTCTGTTTGTGTCATGTGTAAAAATATCAAAGCCTAACTTTAAAGCAGGTGGAAAACTTTTTACCCTTTCCTACCACTTTCCCTCATTTGTCAGATCAATAGGCTTTGAAAGGCACCAACGCTAGCAAACATATTGGGAACAGACAGAAATAGCCACAAACGAGGCAAGATCTCAAAGTAGGGCGACACAAATATTCATCCTATTTTAACCATCAGTGCCTTCAGTAGGTGGTGTTAGTGCCAAAAAAGAGAGCACAGCTGCTTGAGAAATTTAGAGATTAGCAAATGAATGTTAAAACTGTGGATTAAGGACATGGCCTGACTTATGACAAGATTAATCTCCTTACAGGCACGTTTGCATTGCAATAATATGAAAAAAATATTTACAACTGAAAAAAAAATCTACAAAAACACAGAGGAGACGGCAACATGCCCCTTAACTTGGCTAGTACATAAAAGGCCTCACGGTTCTCAGTTTAACTCTTGCTCCATTAAGCACAAGCGAACTGTGACCGTTAGGAACTAATTGGGCGTCAGTTATTAAAACAGACTGCAGAGACTTGGCTGCTCTGAGAGAAAGCGTGGGCTTTGGCTGGGCTGCATGGACTGTGTAGTGACAGGAAGGCTTGATCCTGCTGTTCCACTCATGCACAGCGCCAGCTTGACCAGGCGGGTGTTGGAAAAAGTCCAGTCCATTAGAGGAACAGACGCAGAGGTGGGACCACTTTCTCTGCAGAGTTAAATTCTTTTTTTATACTCAGATGTCAGCAGTTTAAAAAACTCTTACAGTTTCTTTAGGTAAAGATGAGAGAAAAACAGAAGTGCATGTCCAGGGGAATTTATTTTTGCCACATTTTGTAAAACAAAGATCAAAGATCCTGTAGGAAATAGGAATCAGTTTCAGTTTTGTAGCAGGACAGTCAGCTTGAAAAAGAAGTTATGTTACAACTCAGAAGTACATTTTTCCCCTTAATGAAATCTGAAACCCAAGTACAAAATCTCTGCTACAACCGGATCAGTGAAGCTTCCTCTTGGCAGCTGATGTAGCCTTGAAGAGAGCTGACAAGAGGCAGGAAGAAGATTGATTCTCTGCAGAATGATTTAATCAGCTCAGGTGTCTGGCCAAAACAAACAGTTAAAGCTTTGACAGACTTATCTCCTTCAGGTCCAGGCTGACTTTTAAGCCAAGAAATGATTGTGGAAAAAAAACCAGAAGGGCACCCTTATCATTTGCGTGCCCCGATAGTGACCCCCACCTTCATCCTTATCGCCACCACAACCCGAGCCCACTGCTCTTATACAAAAACTGCACCTGTGGAAGGGAAGCCTTCCTGTTTGCCTTGGACAACAGAGCACTTCCTTTACTTCTTTTCTCCACACACACCCTCTTCCCCTCAGATGGTGAGTTTGTATCTGTCTGTGTTGGAGCCAGAGCTTGCTGCACAGTCAGCAATATTGATGCCTATCTGTCTTTCCTCCCTCTCCCCTTCTGCAGGTTGCTGCACTTAAAGCCCTGATTTATCCAAATCCTCCCCCACTGTAACATCAACAGTGAAACAATCCTGCATGATCCGAAAAGAAGCAAAAAAAAATATTTTCAGGCATGTTTTCAAAACAACCGCATGCACTGAGGGACTATTTATAAAAAGGCCACTAAGTAGGGAAGAGAGGAATCAGGAAAAGACCTTAATGTTTCATTTATACTATCTTCTATCACTTGCCTTGTTTTGACTAGCTTGTAAGTGTTGTCTAGAGTCAAAGTACACCAAAAGTGCTATACATGTTAACAAGGTGAGTATTCAGCTGTTGTGACTGCTCTAACGGTCGTGATGAGGCCACTCAACTCTCTTATCATCTTCATTAACTCTGCAGAATTGGAAACTTAATGAGTATTACCCGTCAACATGCTTACACATCTTTAGCTTAAACACTCCTTTGTAAAGGGATCATTTTTAGTTTTATGGCATTGTTGTAGATTGGTTTCATGCTGAACTTAGTTCCCAAAAGGGTAAAACAAAGACAGCACACAGATCTCTAAAGGAAGCTGACTTTTTAAATCAAAGTTACATTTCAGTAGCCTTGTAATAATTTTGCCATACAAACTGATGACTTTGTGCCCTCCTGCACTGACCTCTAGGCCTTTCTGTAGCTCTAATTTCTGAGGATTTATCCTGCACACGCCAACACACTAACCATCTATCTTTCAGGCTTTAATCCCAAAGCTTCTCATCCTTTAGTTTGTTACCAGATGTAGGAAAAGATTAGTAAATCTGTAGGCCATTTCTGCATACTCGTCATGACAGGATATCCTAAACTTATACCGAAGGCCTTGAAACACACTCCCGAAAAAATGTGAGAGCACATTCAGTGGAAGCTGGACTGGCACTGATCTAAACTAGAACAGGCGTCTGTGTTTTCCTGCCTGCTGAGGGTGAGTTCATATACAGAGAAAAGAAGAACAGTTGAGATGTCTTTTATCAAGGAGACATGGTGTAATGAAACAGGACACTGTCACAAAGCAGTCGAGTATGTTATGGCTACATGAATGCTTTGAGGGGACAGGTGTTAAAAAAAAGAAAAAAAGAAAAAGTCGTTCTTAAGAAGAAATAACCACGTCATTATGAAAGATGCAGTTTTTTTTTAAAGAGTGCAAAGATTTTCTGTTTCTGAACGATGTAGGAAACTATAACAGTAAAACAAGAATCTTACAGAATAGAAGAAAATTTTATGTCAAATTTTGGATTTACTCGAAGGACAATGTAACCTGTGAAATCCTAGAATTATGCAGTATTTTCATGTCTTTCAATTTCTGACACTTTTAGCTCTGTCTGTTGATTATCTAATGGAAAATACCAACTTTAGCCAAATACTCAGTCCCAGTAAACTTATTCTTTTTGCATCCATCTTGTGCAACAGCCACTTAAAGGCCTTCTTCGTTATTACAAAATACTCCACTAAGCTAACTGGTTTCTTGTAGTGGCCTCATAGTTGTTTCAACCTGGACAATATGTAAGGGAAGACAAAATGGAATTATTTGTCAATAATCAAAGCCACATGTTAAATTGAAAACTCTACAAAGACCATATAAAAAATGTTGAATCTGAGAAATTTATAGTTATCTTAAAATATACGCCCAATACAAATTTGTTGCCAACATCACATTTCAAAACAGCCAAGACTGGGGCATCAACATCACTGTTACATTACAACACCAAGAAATTGGAAACTGTGGAGACAGACTGGTGCATATTTAAAACTGAAATGTTTGAAGCTGCTCAAAAGTTCAAGGCCTTGTTTGTCTCTCTCTTTTTTTATAATGTGCCAAAATGTCTTAAATTGATGACAGGTCTGCACTTTTCTGTGGTCTTCACTACAGAGATGCGCTGCTGTTGTAATGCAAAGTGTGGTTTGGCATTGTTTTGCTGAAATGAGTACGACTCTACCCAGCATTTTAACTTTTTTTGTAACTTAATTATACACAGACATGTCATGATAGCAACCTTCCTATCTTGCGCTAGTGTGAATAAATGTCATGCAACAAATGTCAACTAATTGCTCTAGTATTATTTTATCTTTTTATCTAAATCTGTGTAATAGAAGTTAGAAAACAGGAATGAGATTAACTTATTAAATAGCTCCAGGCAAGACATTTGTTACACTCTGCTGTGCTCTCTACTGCAACTTCAAGACCTGAACGAGTCATCAGTCACTCTTGATTTTAACATTAAGAATAAGTACTGTAAGCCACACCCTGCAAACAGTTAAACATTTATATCTGATCTCAGTGTTTTGGTAAGATATATGTACTTATGTAAGCAGAAGCACAGTTGACATCAAAGAGAAATAGAAAAATTCATATGCAATTAACTGATACAGTTTTCTGTAAGCAGAATATATGTTGACCAAAGATATGCTTTAGAAACACACCATCAGCAAAAAATGAATAAATGAAGAGGAGATAACCCAAATAGATATCACTCAGGAGATACTTTTTGAGCTTTTAAGGTTAATGTGGAATGATGAACTGGATTCTTTTCTTCTTTTTTTTTTTTTACCTTCTTCTTGCTGCAGTAAATCTGCCATTTCTTCTCTGCGGGCAGGGCGAACATGGCTTCTCTGTGTTTCTCTGTAAGGTCAAGTTCATCCTGTAAAGGCAGGAAAAAAAGTAAACTGTTCAGAAATATTGGCCACAAATTTCCAAAGAGATAGAAGAGGAAAGCGCCAATTATGATAACTGAACAATCCACAAATCAATAACTGCATGAAGAGGGCAACACCACTTGATTGAGCAGCATTCTTTTCTTTTAAGCATCATTCATAAAATACAACTAACAGAATAAAGACAGACTGCTACTAATTTAGAAAAATCTACATAAGTCAATTTTTTCCCCAAAACAAAAGCAAGTGCCAAGAGAGGTTTTAGCAGAGCTCTGTTTTTAGTTCGAGATAAGTTTTTGCTGGTAATAACTGTCTAGTGTCATCATAAATCCAGAATGGTTCTGAATTAAATCAGATGTCTTTCATGCTGTAGATGTGTGAGTAATGGGAAAAAGTTCAGGCGTGGTCTGTGTGCTTGACATGTGGTAACAAACATCTGGAAACAACATGTGTCACAATGAATAACTGACAGAGGCGCACAAAGGGTGCAACCGGTACGTGTTGGACTAAATACCAGGGCAAATTTAAAAAACTGAAACATAACAACATGATCTATAACTTATCAGAGTACTTTGGTCTGAGTTGCATCTAAATAAGCTTCATGTGAAGTAGGTGATGAAAGTCATGAGAAGCCTCTTCAAGCCATTTAGGGCAAAAAAACACAATATACTAGGAAGAATAAAATGCAAGCTTAAACATGGATTGCTTTCTTGCCATTTACAGTGATCCTCAAAATTATTCATACCCTCCAATTAAAGAAAAGGCTAAATTTGAAATAGTAATTCAAATAAGAAGAAAAACTAAAGAAACTAAGACTAAATAATTTTTTACAAAATTGTAATTTAGTGAAATAGGATATTGATTTTGAATTGTGGTTGGAAATAATTCTAAAAAAAAAACAAAAGCAAAACTGCCCCAGATAACTTTCCTATGTACAGTGGACCAAAATACCTGTCAATAGGTGTAGAAGTCATTTTGAACATTACAGAAAACACCTGATTGCAGTGATTCTGCATTGCTAAACAAAATTTACCTTGGAGCCCTATTATGCTTGTTTACTTGTTTTATTTTTTTGTTTGTTTGGTATTTCTTTCGAACGGCAATTCAAAATCAGTGTCGTGAATTTAATAGAATTTTAATTTATTTTTACTTTTGTTAATTTCAACTTGTTTTACTGAAATCTGAGTTTTCTTCCTTCTTTAATTGAAGCATATGAATAATTTTGAGAACGACTGTAGGCAACTAATGGGCATTAAGTTTGGCCTATCAAACAGATAAATTGTTATTCGTTTTCTGACCGACAGGTATGTAGCTTGCTTTTGGGAGTATCATTTGCTGAAGCAATCTCAAGACTTGTGGATCAATATGTGTACTGATAAAATCATCAAAAGTCTTTAAACAAACCATTGATTGATCCTCTAAATTAGGTAGTCTCGGTGCTAAGCACTGAATAGCCCGAGAGCAGTTTATTAGCAGTAAATTTTTATCAAACACAGGTATATGTTCTATGTAGCATAAGCCTTAGAGCAAGGCTGAGTTTAACCAAGTGTAGTTTATTTCACCAAGTTAGTCTATTTTCTTTTGTTAGTAGAAAACCTATTACAATTATGTATGCACATGGTTTCAACTGGATAGAAAGAGAAACACGTGGCTGTTTTCTTGTAGTAAACAGAGCAACAGAAAACCTCCTTGTCATCACATTCAACTAACTCAATTATGTCTTCATAAAGAATGGTAGACAAAAACAAGCAATTAGCAGATAGAGGAGGCTGAGACATTAAGAGCCCCTGAATGAGGCCTATTGATGTGCAAAAATGTCATGCTTAGATTACTGTGGCAACCACGAGGGAGGGAATGGGGCCAGAAGAGAGAGGAGGGCATGACAAATTAGAAGTGACAATAAGATAGAAAGGAAAGCAGCCTGGCCCTGTTACCCGTGAGCTAATGTAAAATGTAAACTGGGAGGTGATTACAGTTCATCTGTTAGTGCTTTAAAATGTAACTGACAGGGTAAACAATAATGCAATGTCATATTTAAAAGACCTTTTGTATCTATTAAAGTAAACTGCCTATTTACATCCTTAATTCATAATAAGACATTTGTTGCAAATATTTAAGTATAAATGTTGGAAATATTGGTGTTCCTTTGCTCATTTTATTTTTGGTCAGTTTTTATATGTTGTCATTTCTAACAATTGTTGCATAACTGTTTCTACGTTGTAATGTATTATATATGTCCCATTTGTGAAAAGGATTAAAAAAAAAACCTCCAAACTTTTAGTTTAACCACGTCAACTGTGTGATCAGTTATGTGCCTTAACAGTGTTTGGACAGTCATGGATGTCTATAGCACTCTCAGGTTTGGCTATAGCTTTTAGATACCCAGACAAGAGTTTGATTTTTTTAGTGTTTTTTTTTTTACCCCATAAAAAATACAGAATCTAGCCCATCATTAGATTAGTTCTTAATTACTGGGACATACACTGTATGCTCCATTTATCAAGAAAACAAGAAAAAGAAAGTTCCAAGGACGTACCACCAACTCAGAGAACATGCTATCCAGCTCATCATATCCCGGCATCGGAAGTGCTGGCTCCATGGTCTGGAGGGCAAAGTCCTCCCGCAGCTTGTAGGTGATCTCCGGGTGATCATTGCTGTTGAAACAGCAGAAGAACAAGGAGAGGCCACCACGGCTGCCGCCTCCCCCACGCTTCCGAGGAGCCATGGCCGCTTGATGTTTATCACTGGTCAGGTAGGGAGGGTGGGAGGCTCCCTTGGGGCCTCTTTACAGCCTCCTCCACCTCAGAGTTTGGCCTCCGTCAGAGAGTACTGTTGGCACAAAAAAAGTTACACAATGAGCTTTGAGCACAATGTCTCACAGGATGAAGTTAAGACCAGTTTGGTTTATCGTTCAATAACTGGGCACACAAACACTGACCACAGACACAAGAATGATCATAATTTATATCTACAAATAATAATGGCAGCTTTATTTCCAGTCAGAGCAAGGTCTGAAGATGTGTCGTCAGACTTTTTTTTTTTTTTTTAATTCAGCATATGTTGCACACAAAGACAGATCAAACTTAATGGTACAAAGTTGGTGTAAATTTCAGACTGTTGGTTTGGAAAAATTACAGAAATGGCAACAAAGCTGGCTAATCCCACAACAAAATAATGTGAAAGGAGGTGGTTTCCAAAGCTACCCAACTATTCAACAAGCAGTTCAGACAGTGAAAACAGCCGGATTAAGACATACCATTTGAAAAGCACAAAATACAAAGACTATTACTTTCTGTTCTCTAAGATTAAATCCCCGGCAGTCCTACAGGAATACTACTTACAAAAGCTCATGAACAGAAGTCTATAAAGGGTTTGAGTTTTATAAACTTACAACTTGAATCTCTGCCCTACACAATGGTTAATGGTGTAGCTCTGTTATACTCTTTTTCCCCTTCTTTTTAAGTACAATGTACTCCATTACAACTCGAGAACTGAAAGATTGAACTGTATTGTTTATACAATAGAACACTGCCATGAAATCAGGATGCTTGTAACTGAGACCATAATTTCGCTGGATTAGTGTACTTTTGCTCTCTCATCTTCTTTTCTATTCAGCATCAGCTTTCCCAACAAGATCTAACAAATAACGATAACTAGATGGGTGTGTTACAGACTGTGTTGAGAGGTGTGTGAGACCTTTGTTGTCTTAGAAACTGGTCAGTGTGGTTAAAGAGCCAAAAAAGCTTTTGGTGAACCCTTAGATGGTGTATAGTGCATGCCAGCCTGAATATCATTCAAGTGAGGACATTTCCTGTGGCAACCTCATCATAATACCATCAAATATAAATAGTTAGTTGTGTAAGATTTATACACTAATTAAAAAAACAAGTCAAAGGCAAACACTTTCTTTTCCTTTTGTATTAGTAGACATTATACATTTAGTTTAGTCTTTGTAATGTAGGAAATGTTTGCAATCCTGGTGGACTAAGGCACCATCTGCCCTGCCTGTATATGATGGATAAAAATACATACTTCAGCTGTCATGAGGGTTGAGCACATTCCACAAAGTTTCACCAGATGAAGAACCAAGCCTGATAATATCTAAGCACAGTGCTAAATGTTCATGTGCACAGTAAATTTTGGTATGGCATTAGCTCTTAACTACTAGTAAATATTCTGGAACAAACAAACAAAAAAGTACTACAGAGATGAACAGGCCAAGGATGATGAATCTTAATTAGTTGATCCTAACATTTCCTTAAGGGTTATAATAATAAACTTTGCATTTGTGGCTTTGAATTATATTTCTTGACATCTAACAACTGGCATGAAATTTTGGTTCAGACATTGATTTTATTGTCATAACAGTTCGTGACTCTCTCTCTCCTTTTCTCTGCAAGCATTACTGTCTCAGAGTTAACCTTTGTCTGATCCTCTGGTGTATGACTAAAATTGTAACATTCCTTTTGGACCACCAGTCTTATCATTCATCTCTGATGTGACATCAGATGGAAATATGTATCTAGCTTCAGGTTCTCTCCTTAAAGTTTTGGAACCTTAACACTTGCTCAAGTCCATGTCGTAGAGAAAACTCATGTAAAAGAGGTTATTATCTACACCTTACCAGCCCATCCCCATTAAACTTTAAGTTCTATTCCTCCTACAGGAATAAACTTAGTCATCTCCTCCAAACTGCTAAGAGACAATATTATGAAACCAAATTTAATGAGTCTGGTAACAATAATAAGTCAACCTGGACAATTATTAATGAGATTATGAAAAAGACTCCTTCCTGTAAGATGTTTTGTGATGAATTTAAAGGGGAACTGGAAAGTAAGATAGTAGCTGACCCTGTTGAAATAGCAGATGGATTTAATTTTTTTTTTTTTTGTTAATATTGGACCCTCACTAGCTGCTAAGATACCCCACTGCTCAATGAGATTTCCTGAAATACAGCCTCCCCTCAAACATTCCAGGTTCAAGATAACTGAGAGGGCTGAGCTTGAGGACATTGTGGCCACACTAAAACCTAAAGGAGCTGGTCATGATGGACTGAAGCCTAGTCTTCTCAAGAAATGCTTGCCAGCTGTTATAAATACCCTTCTTCACAAACTGAATTGTTCACTTGCTTCAGGTTGCTGTCCTGACCAGTTTAAATGGGCCAGAGTCATTAAAGTACATACATCTGATGAAACGTCCAAATTCTTTAACTATAGACCAATTTCCGTGGAATAATTTTTAATTCTAGTTATAGAAAATTAACTTGTGGTTTGCCGCAAGGTTCTATTTTAGGTTCTTTGTTATTTATCATTTATGTAAATTATTCATATCTGGTTTCCAAAAGCATGATTTTTATCATTTTTGCTGAAAATACAAATATGTTTATGTCAAACCAAAATTATGAAGAGTGAATTACTCAAACAAATGCAGAACTCTTAATAAAAAAAGAACTTCATATATGTTAATCATGCCAAAGAGTAGAGAGAAAATACTTTAAAATAAATATATCAATATCTCTGATCATTTACTCGTTAAGAGTGCAATATACCAAATTTTTGTGTGTTTGATGAAATATTAAACTGGAAAAAACATGCATCACTTATCTGTAACAAGGTTGCTAAGAATACATGTAGGCATGTTTTACCTAGGAAAACTCTTATATCACTTTATTATGCTGTAATTTGTCCATTTTTTTCTTATTGTAATCTTGTATAGGCAATCACTTATAGAAAAAACCTCAAACACCTCTTTACTGTGCAGAAACGATTTCTCAGTATTACATTTTCTGAGTCACTTGCAAGCTCAGGCTCCTTGTTCCGAAAACTTGATATCTTGAATGTTTATGACATCAATGTGTATCAGATTTGCATGTTTGTGTTTTGGCATAAAACAAACTATTTACCTCCTAATTTTCATAATATGTTTATGTCCAACAATCAAGTCCATAGTTATCAGACAAGAAATTCTGCTGAACTCCACACTGCCTACTTTAAAAAGCTCTTGGGCAATTTTCAATACGTTATCAAGGTCCACATCTCTGAATCAGTTACCTGATTATCTGAAAAAAAAAAAAAGAAAAAAAGAAAAAATAATTTATTTAACATAATTTTTAAAAGCTCTCAAAAGAAACCTTGTCAATCAAATAATGTAACACTCTTATGTCTCTTATTATGCATTCATGTTATTTTACACACTCATATTACTTCTCATATTCTCATATTTCATTGTATAATTACTTGACCACCTTTTTTCCCTTTATCTCTTTATCTTGGGTTTCTTACCTCTCCCTTGCACATTTAAATTATAATGAAATGTTTATTATTTTTAACAACATGGTTGTGCGAAACAAATAAACTAAAAACTAAAAGTAAAACTAAAATGATGAGATCAAACAGACCTCATACTTTAAAACAGACACCAAAGGCTTTGATTAAACTAATTAATGTGAGAACGCCTGCACAAAAACAGTGCCATATAGTGTGATGTCCAGATTTATGCAAGGATACTGTTGTGTCAGCACATCATCATCATCATCACAGGTTTACAATCTCGCTCCTTGCTGTGACAAGCACTATAAAGCCAAGTGTCAAACACACGGAGACTTTGCTGACCTGCAAAATTCTCTGGATGTCTTTTCTTGGTGACTGGCGGCCCACTGAGCATGACATTCACTTGACTTTTTACAGCGATTTCCATAAGTCAATGTCCACACCCAGACAGAATGCATCATGAGCAGTGAGATGCATTTCTAAAGTTAGTCCAGTCAGGTCACGTCCTTAACTGTAATCAGAAATTGTGGGACACTATTCTTGGTGAGCTGAGGCAACAGACTTTCTTCCAAAGGAGAAAGTGAGGACATTTCCTGTAGCAACCTCATCTTAATACAGTCAAATATAAAAAGTAAGTTGTGTGGCCTACACTACTTAAATAAATTGATGCCTGGTTTTGGCTCATCTCCGTTTCCTCTGTCTGGCAGTAATACTTTTAAAATTAACTGCAAAAGATTGAAGTGTTGCCAGCACCGCCCAAATCGAACAGAAAATCTGAAAAACACTGAATTATAAATTTAAAAAAGAACCATCTTTCAAATGTTCAAAAATTGCTTAAATACTGCTCATTTATAGGTTCTCAATTTTATTTTGTGGTCCACAAAGTGGCTTAAAAGGTTCCAAAAACACATTTTCTCTGACTGCACTTTGCTGCTTCATCATCTCTCTCGTCCTCTTAAACCCACTAAACTAGCTGTTCATCTGCACGTTTCAGCTTGAACTGGATCAAAAACAAAAGACAAACACATGCAGAAGTTCTTAAATTGCATGATGCACAATGTTTCGCACACTGCGGTGGATGTTTTTCAGAACTTTTAATTGATTATTAATAAAAGCACAGTAACCCACATTACTTTTCACAATTTGACTGTCCTTCAGTATTTCAATCTTGCTCTGATGTTTGGACATACAATCAAACTCAACAAAATTATTAACAATATTCTCTGAAAAATGTCCCTAAAGGGACCAATGTTCTTAATGTCACATGAAAAATGTGGAAAGTACACACACTAACTAGAGGACATGGCATGTAAGAGGAAAAACCAAAATGTTTTGATCATTTTGTCAATGATTATTTTATGTAAAAAATGTGTGAAACTAGAGCACGCCATTCGTCTTATGAATAAGCTGACTGTGTCTGATGTTGTGGTTTTTATATCCGTCTTTTAGAGGATCACTGTGGCAGCTGGGAAAAATCTTAGAATTTATAGCTGCTTAAAGCATTTCAGTTACTATTTTATATTCATTGTCCTATTTGAAAATAGAAATAGATAGAAGCATGAGAAATGAATATGACTTTTCTTGGACTTAACTGTTATATGTATATATTGTACATGCAAAAAGACTAGAGAGTAGGAGAAAAGCAAACAGAAACATTAGCTAGATTAAACACAAGTGTGATAGCATGAGAAATTTTGAGATTATCTCGTTGTTATGGTAACGACTAAATGAATTAAAGCAGTCCACTTGGTTGTGAGATCCCCGGACCCAGTGTTTGCTCTTGAAGCCCATAACAGAAAATTCTGTTTGCTTTTCTCATGGAAAAGACATTTGAGTAAGGAATGGCAGACTGCAGCAGCTGCTCGTTCTGCATATCTTTGTTTAAGGGCACACCACACAAGCCATAATACAGGCTTTATGAGAGTTTGTTACATGATAAGTCAACAAGTAATTGATATAAATGCTAAAAAAACCAAACAACAAAAAAAAAAAAAAACAGCTGAGTTTCAGAAAATTCAGGGGCAGTAAGAAAATAACTCATTTTGGTGTGGACTTTGGCCTCTGCAACTTTGCAAAACATTAACATGAAAAAAATATCACAAAACTCAAAGAAGCAAGTGAATGAGGAAAAGCTACGACTCCTTTAGAATACTGACACAAACAAAAAGCAAAAGATTATCCTTAACAGTAAAAATTACTCAAAATGTAAGGATGAAAGCCTAAAACAATTTTCCTATAGTTTTAAAAGAAGGCTGAATATATAGTAGCTTGCAATGACAGTTTTTTTTTTTTCTATAATACTTGACATTAGTTCACACAGTGCCTGGCTAATAACTGTCATGTTATGGAAACCAATGAACTCATAATACCAAGTCAAACTATCAAAGGAAGGTAAAAATAGTAAAGCATGTTCCACAGAAAGAATAATCTGTCTTCTAAATAAAGACAGGAAGCAAACTAATATATACAGACTGCAGTGAATGAAACAGAGACAAGGTGCTTCAAGCCAAATGGCCACACGTGGGATAAAATACACAGCAGTTCCCTCTTACTTACACCCTGACTAGTGTATTTATTTTGACACATCCTTGATGTTTTTGACTACCGGAGGCCCTGAACAGCAGCTGCTTGGCTTCACGTTCACCATCTATTCTGACATGAAAGAAAGGAGCAATTTAAAGATCTCTTTGACCATATTAGTCCACAAATCTGACCATCTTTTCCATTAGCTAAAGCCGACCGTAAACTTTGTATAAACTTGTGAGCCAAAGAGGGACAAGGCTGGTCTCCATGCACCTACAGGAAGCTGTGGATTTACTGTGACTCAGTAATGTGAGGGGGCTACAGGGAAGGTTTGAACAGAACAGGTAGACCATGTCATTGTGAAGACTTTGTTTTTGTACTGTAACCATTTAACCTGTGCGACCTGAGTGCTCTGACATTAGCGCCCGGAGGTTGTCTGTCAGACGGTCAACCTTCCCGACAAAACAGGCTTGTTGCAACAAGAGGACATTCCTCTCATATCCAGGTGAGCCTTGTGACCCTGAACAACATCCATGTAACAACACCCTCCACTCTCACCTGGTGGAACTGCAAGAGTGCATGCTGGCTGCGTAGCCATTAAAATTGATCTCAGCTGGCCAAGAAGTAAAAGTTATCATGATAAATGGAGCTTTCCAGAAATGATCCTTCCAGTCTGATAGTTGATAACACCATGCAACAGCTGTGCTTTCCATATAATCAAGAAGAATGTAGTTTATACCACCATAAATCCACTCTTGGATTGAATTATACAAGAAACACCATTCATTTTGTAGGCTGATGATTACAGTATGAGGCAGATCTTTTGTGCTCATACATGTTTTTCTCACATGTTCAATAATAAGACCCCACCCACCGATATTCAAACACTTCTTTCTTTGTTTGTGTTAGATTTCTGTCTTTGGATGGTCTTGTTCTTTTCTTGACCATGTGGTACGGTGAGTGACCAGAGTCCAGGGTCAAAAAAAAAAAAAAAAAAAGAAGAAGAAGAATCTCAGTGTCTTAAGTGTGAGTCTGTGCATGGTGCCTGACCAACAACTCTCCATTAAAATTTGTAGAGCTGTCAAGTCCACTGGAGGATAGGCAGAAGCTGAGAAGAGTTTTAAACTAAACACAGAAACACTCACGTGATGAAACATGTGCAGAGAAGAGTGATGAACTAAGTGTTCAAAGATGACCAGACACTTTTAGCACAGCCATTTCCTTTCAGCTTTCCTTTCTTCAGATTTTAGTCTGATCACTGATGGATGTCATCTGCCGTGAACACAACAAAGCAAGGATTTTCTTAAGGACATAGGTAGCCCAAATAAATTTTGTGTAATCTTTCTTTTGTTATCTAGATTTTCCTGAGACTACATAAGTCTCTGGGGGGGGGGGAAGGGATGATCTAAAAAACTGCCATATTTCATAAATATGAAGAAATTTCTCCAAAAAATGTTCATACATAAAAAGGGGGAAAAAAATCATCTGTACCACAACACTTAAAGACAAAATAACAGAACAGAGATTATTTCAGAAATAGGTGGGTTTGTGTGTTAAATTCATAAATACAAACAGGTCATTTTTAAGCTGACTGCAGTTAAGCAGCATGTGCTTGACTTATAACAGGCATTCAACCTTGGAAAGAGAACACAGTGGACAGCTGTGTATTGAAAACAGATGTGTGAAATACCTTCTTCAGAACCAGCTGGCATTTCTCAGCAGTTTTTCACTCTGAGATGTAATTTCAATTTTTCATATTTAAAAACAACTACAAATCTGCCAAAATATTAGTTTGCAATAGTGTTCGTTGGAGTAAGATACAGATCTGCTCTCTGATGTTTCAGAGGAGCAAAGTGGTAGATTAAAAGCTGGCAGAAAATTTAAACAAGAATGGGGGTACTAATACAGCTATGATGACCAATGCAATTGCAAATATTAGGCAGGAAAACATAATCACAAGAAATTTGATGAAGATGGCATCACAATGCATGCCAACATAATGCCATTCGTTGGATGTGAAATTGTACATCAGCAGCTAAACCAAACCCTAATTAATACAGTATGTCCATGTGTGCTATGGAGGATGCAGAGTATAGCTGTAGTTGTGTTACAGGCAGACCGGAAAGGTATTTGGTGCACAGAAGTTTAATCTTCTTTTCTGATTTAGGATTTGAGATGAATCAGTCGTACGATTTGATGATCATCTCACCACAGCATTTTAAATGCTAAGCAACCCCACACTGTAGGAACCAGCAGTAGTCATAACAAACTGCTACACTGAACTGCAGAATTTAACATGTGAAACATAAGCATGCTCCTATGACATTATATGTATAACCAAGGGTTGTTTTTCTCAAATAAAGTAAACATGAATATATAAATTATTAATGAATAAATAAATAACTAGATAAATATAAGGCAAACTGATCTCTAGATAATTCATAGTAATCCCCCAAAATAGGGAATTTTGGATGGAATTACTTTTTATGCTTTAGCTGTGTTAAAAATGGAACAGGACTTCCCCAGCAGGATACCTAAATATCATTCTGCCAATTACTTAATGGCAGACAGAGTACACAATGAGTGAACACATGCAGACTTGGAAACTCATCAGAAAATAACTAGGCCATGACAGCAATGTTGACTGGCAGGTTAAGAGGAGATTAAAATCAATCACTCCTCACTGGCAGCCAGTTGAGAGCCATCAGAACTGTCCGTATTGTGAGAACAGCACTGTTACAGTAGTAGAGCTGTTTACCTCTGACATGTTTGTGCTCTTGTGCATTTGAATTACACGACTGTGTGTCGAGACATGACACAGGCATTGCCTCTGAAGCATTAATGTCAAATGGCTAAGAGAGCGGTGCTGAAGTGGGTCTCAGATTACAGGATTAACATACAAAGATGCAGAATGAGAGAAGAGAGGGGGAACAGCACAGAGAAAAGATAACTATTTCCTTCTATCAGTAATTCATTTGGTCTACATGATTAAACGTTAAAAAAGTTTAGGTGTCTTTAGTACTGGTACTCTAAAGAAGTGACCATTGACTGTAAAAGCAAACACAAACACACACACACTAAGAAATTAAAGTGTACTGAAACTGTAATGCTAAAAATAGCTAATTCTATTAGCCATGTTACATAAAGGTAATCTAATATTTGCCCACATCTTTCCTTATTACACAAACCCGTGATCTTCACACATTTCCTCTGAAGTATTATGGTCATAGGTCGACTCAGACCCACAGCCTCAATAGTTAGTTTGATGAGAACTTTTGGTCAGATAAAGAGGAAAAGGTCAAATATAAAGACTGCTTAGCGTGCTGGGAGAAAAAATATCAAACTTTTATAAATTGACCTGTTGACATTATGTTTGGTCTAGTAGGCAACACCATTATTTCATGAACAAAGGGTTGTACAAACCCAGTGCTGATAGGCAGATGTTACTCAGTGATGTTGTTTTGGCTTTTTTGATTTTGTTTTGTTTTTTCACCTTGGAAAGATCATTCACCAAATTTGGGGAGTGTCATTTTTGCCAGGCTCATCCTATGTAGGAACTGACAATGACACTTTAATAAATGGAATAGAAAGGGGAGAACAAGAACAGAGAATGGAAGAAAAATCACCTTTGACACACACATTTTTTTCTTGGCAGCCTTCAACAAAACAGGTTGTCTCCCAAATTAATTTCCATTGTGTGTTCATTATCCTAATTGCCATTGGTCTCATATTAGAATAACAAATATTTTCTCATAGAAAGCTGAACTGTTCATTGTGTTTTACAAGATTAGTGGCACTTCCCCTTTAATTCCTAGTGAAAAAAAAACAGTTTAAAGCACGAAAATGTAAATTTAGGACAAGGGAGTGTGTGGTTAAAATGTAGGGAGGACAGAGATTAAAAAGTGGGTTAAAAGGCTGTTGCTCTTTTCACAGGCAAGGTTGTCAAACTCGTTCTACAGAGAGGCTCTGCAACCCCCCACTCATGTTAGCATTCTTCCACAGGTCAGGCCTTCAAGTGGAGGTTAGACTTGGGGCAAAGAAGGAAAATACTTCAACCAGGGTTTCAGTTTAGCTATCAGAGAACTACTTTCTGGCACTATTCCAGAAATCAGGGAGAAATTACGTATATTGGCAATTCGGCAAAAAGATGTTCAAAGTTGGGCTGATAAATTAGAGAACTGTTTTCCTCAGGTGACTAAAGTTACCCTTTCTGCCTTGAGTGGTAAGAAAATGCTCATCGTAGTTAATGGAGCACTTCTTTCTTTTGGTTTCTTGTTTGTTTTTAAATGTCTTATGTTCAATAAAGAATCAAATCAAATCAAATAATACCCCTTTCCTACTGCCCAAAAAAATCAGTTTAAACCCGCGAGCACTCGGCTTTTAGTGGCAGTTGGAAAAGCTCACCGACCCGCGTCAAACGACTCAGCAAGTGGGTTAAAATCACATTCAACGGCTCGGCACAATCGGTATGCAATGGGAAGACCAGACCCAGGTTGCCCCGCGAATTTACGTGATGACATTGGGCGACACTTGTCTACATTGTGATGTCACAGTCAAATCTCATATAAAAGTACCAAACAGTTCTGCTTTGGCCACAAATTCACATCGGCTGAATTCCATCTGCGCTAGAAAATCATCTGCTGGTTTTCCTCCACTTTGAGGACGGACAAAGGTGCAACAAGAAAGGACACAGACTACGGCCTGACTCGCTCTCCATAGTTTACTTTCCTTATTTCTGTCCAACGGCTGACATCATCAGTGCGAACCCAGCATGATGGCGTCACCAGACGCGTAGCAGTGGGACAGAGGCCATGAAGCTTGCTAGCAGGTGATCAGACCCGGCTTTTTTTTTTTTTTTCTCCAATGGGAAAGGAGTGAAATGCCGATCATGAGCGGGTTGACGCCCATTTGAAAAACCCGTGTGAACCACAAATTTTTTTTAAAATAAAGGAAGGAGGGAAGGGAGAAGAGGAGAGGGGGGGGAGGGGGAGGGAAGGGAAGGGACGGGACGGGAAGGGGCGGGGGCGGGGGAGGGACGAGCTGTGGTGGGTGGGGAAGAACAGCCACGAACCCGCTAATTTCAGTGGGAAAGCAGCTTAAGACTGGACAGATGATGAAAGAGAAATTGAGCAAGTCTGCCTGGGGTTGTCAGCATATAACTGACAAGTAAAAGATGTTTTGCAGACAATCAATATGTCCTCAGATACCATTAGGAAGGAAAACAAGGCAATACAATCTTTTGGTTTATATTTTTAGGGCTGTTTCTGCTTCTGTCATATATGAAATAACCACTTACACAGTAAAGAAGCAATGAAGAACTGTAACAAAAAAAGAAAAAAAAATCTGAAGATTTTTACCAACACAGCTCAAGATTAGTTCAAATATAAACCCTGGACTCTGAATGACAGATAACACTGTCAAGCACCAATAGCTATAGCCACAATATACCTATGTAATATTACAAAAATGTTATTAATGTGAACAGCTGCTTGCAACAAAGATCTTATTCTCAACATTAAAATATGAAACCGAAACAGAATATCAATAAAGGGGCATGAAGAGCATTGTAATCTTTTCTAGGATACCCTAAGCTGCAGCTTGTCCTTTAAAAATCCCTGCCTCTTCTTCAGTTGCTATGGTAACCAGAGCGGAGGGTGACTGGTGGAAGCTGGGTGGGTGGGTGATTTAATGTAAGCCCCTTCCAGTGCACATTACCCTCCTTTTTAATCTCTTCTGGATGCTTTAAGGAAGAAAATAGGATTGTCTCTCTAATTTAGTAGACAAAAACAAATAACAAAACCATTAAGGATTACAGGGTAAAAATCTAGTCTGCCATTGCTGAGAGGCACCACGCAATCCGGCAGAATTACAAAGAATAGCTGTCAATCCTTTGGAACACATGCAATGTAGAGAATACACAGCCTCTTGAGAATGGCTACGGAAGTGAGAGTGGAACCTGAGAAGGATGGGCAGCAGCAGGAAATGAGTGAGGAGAATGAGCAGACCCTTCTCAAGGTGACTTTCTATTTCATTGACCTGATTATTTGCACTCCGCCCCCATCATGGAAAAAGTATGCCATCCTCTCTCTCACACTCACTTGACACTGATAATGGGCTGTGTTCATCAAACCAGGGAGAGAAGCTGGTGGGAGGCAGCAGCCTGTGTGTATTTGAGAACACATATTTCTACCACCACCTCACCCTATCACCAGAGCAGCCTTGTCATTACGGGGCATTCCCTGCATACAGAGGACAACTCTCCCACCATGAAATCAGCCCCAGGGCCCAGTCGAAGATCCATGTCATCCCTCCCCTCCCCCTGGTTACTACGGCAACACAGTTTTCTGCACCAACACCTCCTAATTAGAAGACATGACACAATCACCTACGTATAGGGGAGAGGAATCCAGTTTGTCCTGGGGAGTGATAAAGCAAACCAGCAGCCACAACTCCCTTCATGCTCAGACTGATAGCCTCTAACAATTTACTGGTCACATGCAGTCCACACACATGCATTCCAGTCAGCAGATAGCCGGCTTCAGCTCCTGCGATTCTTTTCCTTGCATTCATTTGATTACAGGGTAGAATAGACAGATTCATTGAGCTCGTCTTACCCTGTCCTGGAGTGAGCTTGCCTCTGTTGTGCTCTGGACATTCCCTTTATATCCTGGGCTCACTGCAGTATACAGCTTTCTGCGCTGTCGACAGAAAAAACTATGCCCGTACACAGCACGCAGCAGAGCATTTCCTGTGCAAGGTGTGTAATCCACGCAGGTTCAGATTCATCTGCTTGGGATTGGAGTGGCTATTCAGCACCTTGTCAAAGGCTGTCACACTTTGTCGAGAGGAAAATCCCAGTTTGATGGAGCACGTTTCCCTCTTTTGACTGGGCAAATAAGAGATAAAACCACCATACAGACTAAGCAACTGTCTGAGATCTCGCAAAGAGCCAGCTGGCCAGCGAGTCCTCAGCGTATGTTCTCCCTCCCTAACCTCCTTCTCCCTGCCTTTCTCTGCAGAATTCTGTGGGGGCAAAGGGGACAGGCACAGATGTTACTGGCTCTAGGCCACACCCCTTTTCAACACTCCCAGTCCTAATAGGATGCAGCCGAGCAGCAGCCACCGCCCAGCTCAGTACACCCCCCTGGATGAGATTTGCGCAGCTTGTTTAGGGTTTGTTTGAGGAGTTCTTGTTTGGAAAGCTGCAGGAAGAAAACAAAGCAAAGGTGTGAAATGTGTGGGGTAAATGAGGGCATGAGTAGGGGAGGGATGGAATGTGTGGCAAGGCTATTGGAAATGAAATAATCACAAAGGCATAAATTTAAGAAAGAAAATGGAAAAAACTGAGCACAATGAAGTTTTCTTGTGCACAACACACCCTCAGTGCAAACAACCTGTAAAACTGCCCAAAATTAACTTTTACAATCTAGCACACAATGAGGCAACAAGACATATACAAAGAATTTTATTTTTAACAATCTCAGACACTCCCATATGATTTATAGCACATGTATCACAACTGCTAACTAACAAAATCCAGCATTCAGACACATTTCTACAAAGCAGCACTGACATTTCACTGTATGGACAACAAAAATAAATACATTTGGGTTAGGAATTTGATTTCCTTTGCAATGTACTAATTAAATTGGTACATTTCATCTCATAAACTCCTAGTAATCTAACTTTAAAGCAAGACTTCACCTTGGACAATCACTGATGTGATAAATAGGAACTATTTTAATGGTGGGGTGGACAACGTTTTCCAGGAGAATTTATAACAATATTGCTTAAAATCTCCTTCATACCCCAATTACAACCAATTGTAATTGGGGTTTCTTTTAAATGCTCTAACACACAAAAAAAAAGAAAAAAAGAATGGAGTCACCTGGGAAATGGACAGGACTGAAAAAACATCATCAAAACATCTTGACCAAATGACTGAATGGTGATATGTCAAACTCAACTGCCATTTGTCCCTCCCCAGTCCCTCCGCTGTATGTGCCCCTCTTTGTGCAACTCACAGTGTGAACAACCATGGCCAACAGACTGCTTACTGCAGCTATTTTCAGGTATTTGCTCTGATAAATCCACCAAAAAAGAAACAACAAATAAGGTTCAACTCATGGAGGCGTAGACGTTTGCAGTGTGGATTTTTTACACTGCAAATGATTTGGAGGTGAATGAAATACTTTCAGAAACGTGGTTCATCAGCTGTTGACTTGCTAGCTAGCAAGCTATCCACTCGGCTGTTTCCAGTTGTTTTCACCAAGTCGCTCGTGAACGCTTGAAGCGCATTTTCCTGTGCTCAGGAGGCACGTTTTTTTTTTTTTTTTTTTTTTTTTGAGAATTTCCTAAATAATATCCTAAATGGTGTTTAGGTCAGTGGTTCCGCTTCTTAGGAACAAACAATCCAAACCAAAAAGTAGTAGTATTACTACTACTGAAACTACATGAGAGAGACAGAGAGAAAATCAGACATGTCCTCATAGGAGAACAAGTCATCGTCCTGATTCAAGCCCTACGAGTTTTGTGCAGGTGTTGACAAACAATGTCATCAATCAGTCATTCACCTCTCTTTCTTCACTGGTGAGTCAAGCATTTCTCCAGAATATCAAGACGTCAACAAGACATCATCATGCTTTGACTGAACATTTAGTCATTCAACAGTTCTGTCCAATGATCATTTTGAGAAAATGATGCAATGACACAGTAGAGAATCACAACCCTTGTAAGTGAGGCTGTAAACGAGACTATGGATTTACTGTACTTGCTGAGGTCTGGGCTCAGACACTGCCCAGCCAAAAGGAAGTCACAAATCAAATCTAAAAGCAAAATTAAACCCTCTTCCTTAACAGCTGTGAGAAACCAGGCGAGGCATTAGAAATGTTACCACTGGCTCTACAAACCGCCACTTTCCACATGTCTTTACTGATCTGAGAGGTTAGTAATGTCACTTTCCATGATTTCTGGGTTATTAAAAGTTCAAAGACTTGCAACAGCTGCATTTCCTTGCCATTTGGAGATGCCAGCACATAATATTGCCTGCAGCTTTAAGGTTTCTCAACCACTTCCAAGTCACATTCTGTGGTTAGCTGATATAATACATCATCCTGTGAAGTGCTACAACTCCATGTTGAAGTTTGCACCATGTATGCATAGAACTGAGCTTGTGTGAAAGAGTTTATCTCGGCTGGGCTGGTATAACAGACATCAGTAGCAAGCCACGCCAGTGCAGTCATGAATGGATAACGGTGGAAGCTGTACAGTCCTGGATAGCTGCCTCTGAAAAGAATGTCATGCAGCTGGAATAACAGACAGGACCCGTTCTCATGGAGGGCTTCTGTTCTGGTGGGACATATCTCCTGTGTCAATAAAAGCAGACTGATGTTTTGTTGACCTCACGCTCACCAGGTACAACAGAAAATGTATAGACACAAAGGGTGGTGACATTTTTTATGAGCACTAATATTGTCCTGCCGTTCTGTGTTACTTTCTAGTCTGTCCTTTCTCTCTACAGTTTGAGAAATTGACTTTTTCTCGTGAATCCCTTTTGTTTCTAGAGTAAATGAAACTTTCATCATTACTATAAAAAAGTGAAAAAAAGAATGATCTAAACAGGAACCAATAGAAAACTGGCACTGATTACAATCTGTTCCATCCTGTATGAAATATTGATCACCAGCACTCTGCCAACCAATAATTTTCCATTTAACAAACTTTTTTTTTTTTTCCAAGTGAGTTGCAGAATGTTCCGGATCATGTAACAGCAGGAACAATCAATCCAGAGTGACATAATACATAAAAGCCTCTGCATTTCAGCATTAGCTTGAGGCTTTATCTGACAGAAACTAAGAAGTCTGAGAAGATCTTTGCTAAACCTCTCAGTTAATGATTAATCATGGGAGGACTAAAAAAAAAAACAGCTTTTATGATTTTGTATTATGTTGACCTAGTAAATAGAGCAGCAATACAAACAAATCAACTGTAATCTACTGCTGAAAGATGCAAAAGTTTGCTAATCATCCATATTGAGAACAGGCAGCTTGCAGGTGGTACAGGCTACAGACTGCAACCATCCCTGAAAACTTCAGCTATGATAACATGCTTACCAATTAACTGTTTCTGGTTAAGTAGAAAATGAAAGGGCTTTTGTGAAATGCAACTGATACAGCTTAGAGTGTGAAATGTGAGGTCAATTCAGGGGCACAAAGAGGAGATGAAAGAAATCATGGAGAGGAAATTTTATCAGAAAGACCTCAAGCTGGGTTGCACACACCACTGTCACATTAACCAAGCTCAATTGTGAATGACAGCCTAAAAATACAACAAAATTAAAGAAACAAACTAGTCCAAAAACATGTGTGAAAGGGGGGCATCACAACAGCTTGTATTATATTGTGTAGGAGAACAGTGCTAAACTGTATCCATAAGGTTCAGACAGGGTGGGGCAATATCCATAAATTCCAACCATGCAGCCCTTCCCTTGTAGGAGACCCTGTCATTCACAAATTAAATACCAGAAATAAAAAGGGTCCAAGTGGTCTCTACCCACCCTTTAGAAAGCTTGTAATTACTTCTTGAACCAGGTTCATCCCAGAAGGCCCACACAACCTTATGTATCCATCTCTAGAACGCAAACATTAAAAGGACAGTCCAAGAACATATAATATACTTTTAGATCTTAAAAGACCCACATTAGCAAGCAGCTATAAACACATCTTCTTTGCTGAACTGAACACTCACCGTGGCCAGTTCAGCAAACCAAGAAGAAAATTAACAGAGGACAAGAGGAAAAGAACAAGAGAGAAGGACAGAGCAAGATAGAAGACAAGTCAAGGTACGACTGTACTGGCTGGAGAGAGCTCACTGTACAGCTAGAAGCAAGATGGATGCCCAAATAGCTGTCGTTAGGGGGCGCGTTTGCAGTCTGCAAAAGTTCTGTATTGGGTCCGAAAGAATATGGGAGCAATAAAGTTGAAGAAAACAAAAGCAGAAAATGTGTCTAAAAGAGGACATGGTGAACAAGGCAAGACACAGAGTGGAGATAACATAAATGCCAGCAGTAAAAACACATCAATCTACAATCAATACACTGACTTAATAATTAATTATCCAAGAGCATTGATCCAAGTTGGAGACATAATTTGAATGGTGATATATCAAATCATATGTAAGACACGTTTAAGAAAAAAAAACAAAAACATGTGGAAGTGCTCAGCTATGACAACCAAAAGGTATTATTTTTAACCAGTTTGTGCTACCGCAGATGCACTCAGCATTTTATAGTTAGAGAAGGTACTTTCTTGTAAAATTACCTCAGAATTTACAGGGAAACTTGGATTACTTAGGGTTATAGATGAAAGCTCTTTCTGGAAGAAGTTTGAAACACCACAGCAAAAATCTCATGACATGAAACACAGCAGCTTCAGTTACCATGTTTGTAACAGACTGACAAGACTTTGAGAGTTAAAAGGCTGTGGCTTAACTTGCTGATCCCTCCAGATGTAGGCCAACAGTATGCTAAGAAATCAGTGGTTAAGGTTCTGAGTAGAGCAAGCAGCCTAGCATACAGAATATTACAGCAGAACAGCAGAAATAGCACAAACAGACAAATCAAATAGAGTAATGGTAATCCAACATAATCCAATCAGTATCCAGCCTGCTCTGAGGGCAAAGACAACTTCAAAGTACTGCATGCCCATTAGCTACAGTCACACATGGATACTCTGAGAGAGCAAGTTCACAGACTAGATCCATGTGAAAAGGTGTGAGGTCCTGGTCTCATCTTCAACTAACTGTATGGATCTGAGAATGGCTTATGGATAGCTTAATGCAAGAATAACTGTGTGGTCCAAAGGCAAAGTTTGAAGTGGCACCAAGTTAGCATACCATACACAGCCTTATTACCTAGTGCGATGTCTGAGGGATTAGCTGTTTATCTGCTGTCATAATCTCATTGGAGAAAAAACAAAACAAAACATGTGGCCAGAAGCTGAGACAACATATCAAAGAGAGAAATCCACAAAAACACGTGCACCAAGTGCTGGGCATTCCAAAAAAACAATTATGCTAAAGAAGAAACTGTAGGAAAAAGATGTTTGAGGAGGTTAACAAGGACACCTGCTGTTTAACAGGATTGACCTGGCAGCTTCTGTCCTGGGGCGTCTCAACAATCAGCTGCACAATGCAAACAACTGAGATAGAAGTAAAATTGTGGTCAGAGCAGAACTGCTCTTGAATATGGAAAAACTAGGACTCTTAGTTAAGAAATTAATTTGGTAATATTAAAGAAGTATTGTTCATTAAAAAAATTGAAAGGAAAAAAATCCTGCTTAATTACTTTTTATGATTACACCACCGAAAATAGCTTAACTAAAAGTCATGACAGTAGGAAAAATAATTAATAAGTTAAATAATTGTAAGAAAAGGATTTAATGTTGACATGGACTACAGTTGCCTCTTAAAGCTGTAACACAATCAGTCCTGAAGAACAGTTAGCCATTTATGCAACTGGTTTCGTCTGTGGCCTCTCCTCAGAAATGTTATCACACATATTACTGTGGGAACCTGTTCATCTTAGAAGCAGCCTTAAGCCCATTTCAAGGAGACCAGACCATCTCAAGTTCCAGGACGAGTCTTTTAGAGAAAGAAAAAAAAAAAAAAAAAAAGCATTTTGAACAGTACCCGTCAATGCACTGTTTCATGAAATGTGAAGATTGCAGTCAAATGTCTATAAGAAAGCTGAGTCTTTGAGCCCTTTGTTTATTTGTAACAAGCAACAATGTGCTTTACAACAAAGATGCTTTTTTAAACAATCACAAATTCTTCAAATCCAATAATAATGTGCATGACTGACATTACTGACTCCTGAGATGCTAACTTAGTTAACAGCAAATGATATTACCGTAGTAAGTATACCAACAACATCTCAGCATGAGATATACAAATGACAAAGGAAACCAATAAACCAAAGCATGCATTTGCTCCCATGTGCAGAGGATTATCAAGGCAGGAAGAATTGGCAGGGGAAATTAAGTGCATTCATGATTAGTCCAAAAAGAATCTAAACATTAGCTAATCTTAATCCATGGCCCAGAGTTGTTGCAAACATCTGAGTTCATAAAGTCACGAATGAAAAAAAAAAAAAAAAAAAGATAAGTGATTTAGTCTAAACATTTTTTTCTAGCCTTGCTCTTTCATTCACATGTTGGAACTTGAGTGTTACTTTCTGGAGGGTAGGGCAGCATTTTAAGAGCAGGATAAAGCATGCCGTGCTCTGGCACAGTCTGTTGCTGAACGTGATATCAGTCTGCCGATCAAAGAATGTTATATCTTTTAATTTGTGTATGGAGAGGGCACGTGTTGACATCTAACCCTTTCCAGTCAAAGGAAGAAGCAATAATGCATGACATATTTCACAAGTGCACATGGCATTTCTAAAATGGTCCATAGAGTATAGATGTACCCTTGAGGCTTAAAAATCAGACAACTATGTTTTGTGAGGTCATTGCAATGCAGTCATAAGGGTTTTGCTAGGAACAGACATCAAATCAAGCTCTATACCTTGACAGTGTGTTTAGACACCTTAACAGGTTAATTCTGCATCCTAAAAAAAAAAAGTCCAGGGCTCTGCTTCAATCAGTCACATCTTTTAGTCTGCTGAGAAATTTTTTTGAAGTGTAATATTTGATGGTTGAAGGGTTGTTAAATGTACAGAATAAAATTGAATTGTAGTGTGTGGTATAGTTCAATTTGATATCTCTTAGTAATCGAGCTTCCACTACCAGAACTGCAAGTAGCAGCCTGAACTGGGTGAATATGTAATCGGACAAAATGCTGGCATCTGACCAGCTGGAATCTCTCCTTCAAGAATAATACTGTAAGTCTGTAGAAAAAAGAAAAAAAAAAAGGCAGACAGCTCACAGACCTACAGAAACTTCAAACTCTTACAGCATTCTCCTTTCCAGTATCCTTGCTTTGGGATTTCACATTCATGATGTGACCCAGACAAAGGGGATAAGAGTCGAGCATGAAGTGAAACATGAATCCCTTCTGGTCTATTAAACCTCCCACCCTCCCAAACCAACATCTTGGTTTTGGGACTCCCCCTCACACGTGGATACAGACACATACAACGGGACCCACATGCTTCTTTTTTATAACCCCTTCCATTGCTACACTCTCTCCATGAAAAAGTAATTAATTTTGACGCTCATTATCATGATAATCTGAGGTTTGCTTCATTTCTTTTAAAGAGAGCAAGAGAGCAGTCATTTTCCAACTTAGTCAACGACAACTGAACACCACAGAGGCCCAAAAGCAAGTATCACTACTAATTAAAAACAAACAACTAAAATCAAAATAAATAAAAACATGATTCAGTCAGAACCAAAACAATCATATAAATATAATCAAAAAAAAAAAAATTTGACAGCTTGTAGCAAGCTGAGACAACTGCTCCAAATAACAGACCCCAAAGAAGAAAAAGGTACCTCCAAAAATATAAAATATCACTTTATTATCAACAATTTCTCTCAGGGGATAAATAAGTTTTTTTCCCCCCTCCATGTAATTTCTTTTCACGATATGATAAACCATGTAATAGATCAGATTTAGAGTGATAATTTTTAAAGGATGGTGATATTCATAAAACCTCTCCAATTTCCTTCTACCAAAACACGCACACACAAAAAAGACACTTGAATATGTTGATTAATGACTTCCAAAGAACAAAAAATGAAAAATCATTCCATCACAATGTTGCATTTATATTAAACAGTTAAAGATTTTTCCGGAGAAAGGCTTCTCAATCCCAGAATGCATCTCCTGTCAGTAAGTGTTAAACTAAAGGATGCATTTGAAACATAATGATTATTGAGTCTTTACCACTTGAACAGCCTCTAAAAAGAAAATGTCCCTGTATCAGAAGTAGCACAGCTACTGTGGGTACTCTCATGGGTTCAGATAGCCCAAAATATATATTTTGATAGGTCACCCAGTTCTCGATATAGAACCACGACACTCCAGATCAAGGTTCTTTTCTCTGAAGGGGTGCTGCTATGTGGAGGCAAAGCTGCACTGCTTATACAACAATGGGGATGGAATTTAAAAACAGTAAAAAGGCTTAAAAAAAATAAAATTCAAACTTAACACTGATTTAAGTGGAAGGAAGCAGATTTACCAGCATGTTAGAACCAACACTTTGACAGTGACTAGGATCTTTACACCTTATATTCGCGTTCATTACACATCAATTCACATAATGGCATAAAATTCAACATCACTGCATAGCGTCTGATGTGTAGCATTTTTGCTGCTATGTATGTGATTCAGATTATATGTTATACATTTTTCAGCACAAACACGCAATAAGAATAAATGACTTCCCATGAAGAATCCATTACTTTCCAACGAGCCTCAAGTCTGCTGTTGAAGCAGCACATTAATGAAACATCTGCCACCGCTGAGTGGCTGAGCTGGACATGTGCACTGCCTTTTCACCCCTGAACAATCAGGAAGGTCAGAAGTCAACAGTCTTGGAAATGAACAAGCAGTGTGATCTCACAGTGTTGTTATCTAAACTCAGTACAAATGCAAATGTTTAGCATTGTTCTTTATATGTTCAGAAAACTTTCTTTAAAAGATTTGTAAAGAAAAAAAAATCAAATTGCTAAATGTAAGCTATCAGAGGAAGCTTCTTCTATCTAAATGAACAGTCTTTGATGTCTGAAGAGTGTAAGACATTGGTTTGGTCCAAAGCAATACAAGATTTCACATTCCTCCCAAGGACAGTTAAAACAAGAAAGATCACATCAGCAGCAATAAGCCAAGACTTCCTTGAGTAAAACTGTATAGTTTAGGTGGTATTCCCCTTCATATCCTGACATGCCTGATCTTATGATCCATTTATTTTGCAGATAACCTTAAAACAGTGCACACTATATAATGGCTTGTCCTTTAAAATAACCCCAAAAGTTTATGCTTTATTTCACAAACCTGTATATTTTTATAATGTTACAAAGGATGTTCTTTGTTTCAGACGAAGAACAAAGTATTCCTCTGGTATAGACATTTGAACTTTTTAAAAAAATTTCTCTTTAGAAAAAAATGCTGAGAAAGTCTCCATTAGGGTCAAAGCAATAGTTTATATCAACTTTGTTTGGATATTTAGCTCCTCTGAAAGCTTTGCCAGCCCAGCCACAACAATCCTCAAAATGAGGCTGGGTCTTGGGTGGGGCTAACAATGGCTGTCTAGGCCCAGCTGTCCTAATAGCAAGAACAAGTGCAAAGTCAGGACAGACTGGGGGCAGGGTGTGGCATGGCAGGGGTGCCATGGTGACAGAGCAGGCCTCAGCAGAGAAGGGATGCTAAATGAAGCTATTGTCTGGCCCAAGTGAAGCACACCACGCAAAGAATGGCACATTCAAACAGTTATACAGGCCCATTGTTGTGACGAGCCAGCAGGTCCACATTTATCCCACAGGATCCACTGCACATCATGCAAAGAGCACTTGATGTCAGAACATGAAACACTGACACCAGCTAGAAAACAAGGAATGATACTGACCTGAAAGAACCCATCCCCCAAATAATTCAAGGTCTTTCAGGGTATCCTCATCCATGAAAAATCACTGGATAAATTAATCAGGAAAACAGCTACTCTGTATCTGATATATCTGCAGATAGAGGTTATGTGATCATAGAAGTCACATTGTGATTAGGGAACAAAAATATAGCAGTAACAAGAGCAGAGATAAATATTAGACCAATAAAAAAATAACCAACTATTTTGTTAACTGTTTTATGGCCAGCTAACAAAAAGTATGAACAAATATTTTCTGAAAACCAAACAATTAATTTGTACAAATCAAAAGATTAAGCTTAGCTCCCAGATGGATATTTGCTGATCTGGTGAAATGCAAGACATGCAAGGTGTGATTTTATATTTAGGAGAAAAAAAAAATCTCCTTAAAGTTAATAAAGTAGTATTCTATATCAGTTTTTGATAATTTGATATTGTAAATACCATTAGCCTAATATGATGCAAAATTAATCAGCTGTATTAGAAGAATAAATATTAGCAAGATATCACAACTGGGCCAAAATATGACTTAGGCAATTATGCTTTTAGACTAACAACATGAGCATACTGTTCAATTACTGTCAGGCAACAGTACAGGGAGGGAATTAAGTGTGACACATACAGAATGAGTCAATATTTAATCCAAGTTAAGTAACTACGGTATGCATACTAACTGGATTTCCTGCCTTACTTACTGGAGCCAACATGTTTTCATTCAGTAACTATCTACAAACTGCTTACCTGAAAAGATTGTACACAGATAAATAGGTATGAAATGGGAACTAGCTAAGCAGGATCCCACCATACAGTAACTTCACAGCACTGAGCATCATTCATGTTTTTAAAGTAGCCCTGGGTGAAATTGACATCTTAAACAATGTGGTACATATTTATTTTTCTTTTTAAACAACAGACATCACAGAGCTGTGGTTCAACACCAGTCCGTGTATATTAATGCCAACACAAAATCCAGAAACCATGTAGACAGATGGTGGTCTTAAAGGCTCAGCTGTGTTACAGCCACTCCTAAATGACGTCCACCATTGCAAAACTCATTAGTCTTCTCCTCCCCCCTGTTTTGAGGTGGTCATTTACTCTCTCTGTTTAATGGTGCTGTGAGCTGTCCAAGGAGATTGCCACCCTGCTACATAGCCAGACTGTGAAATTTGACACTTGGTCAGTTCATTAACCCAGTTCTCCAGGTGTTTGGGTTATGTGTGCAGACAGACAGAGAAGCGGATGAAATACACTGCCACTGTTTTTGGAGGGGCACCTTTGATGTGGATGCTATGCTCTGTGGAGCATTAACTGGACTGAGTGTTTTTTTTTTTTAAATAGATTAATCACCCCACTTTTATCATTTTCAATCATCAAGCACTTGCAGATGCCCTCAGTGTCTGTTTGCATCGTATTGAACAGACATTCAATGATGTGGTCTGATGCCACTGAATGTTGGAATAGATCAATATAATGTAGAAAAATAAGTATGAAATTAACTTGAACATCACTGATGCTTATCAGAAACTACTGGCCAGCATGGAGAGTTCAACCACTAATGCTGACAAAAGCTGAGTCACAAAGCCACCATCAATTTCACCAACAAAGTTTTATAAAGGACATGAAACATCAACAAACAGCTTGTGCCAACAAAAACAGGGTAGCTGCTGCAGCTGAAGTCTGCAGTTGCTAAGAGGAAGTAATGCCATAATGCATTACTTTATGTGCTTAAGTATGGCAAAAGATTATCAGCACATGAGCTGAGAGCATCAACTAAAATGAATGAAAAGAACAACAAACATATCAAGGCACACGCAAGGTCTGTTGTGTTTGTTCATGAGTCAAGTATGAAGACACAATATCACTTCAGACAGAAATAAACACAGTCAATAAAACTTGTGGGCACCAAATGTTATGCCATTTAGGTACATAAGACAGAATGTGCACACAGAAAAAAAAAGTCTGTCATTTAAAAAAAAGTCATCACTGCCAAGAGTTATCAAATATGCTGATTAATCTATAATAGGCCAATAGCAGTCATAAAGTAAAAGCCCAGGGATATTCACTGGTCAGGTCCTGACAACGGTTTAAGGTTTGGGAAAAAAAAAAAAGTTACAACACAGACCAATTACCTCCACCTATTCAGCAAAACAAAACATGTAATTCCAATGTCCATACCTGTCAGTGCTGATCTGTACTCAGTCACCTCCCTATCTGAGCATTTAAGCTGTGGACAAAATAACAGCATGGTACATCATGTTAGCCTTCTTCCGTGTTTACAGTAAAAACACGCCTGCAGATCACACCACAGCAGTAAGCCGTCTTACAAGGCAGCAGCCCATTACAAGCACATACAGGCCCCTCAATGATGTAGAGCTTTTTAATTCTAAGGAATGTAAGTCTTTTCTGATAAGTGTCAGACAGGGTACAAGACTACCAATAATCTCAGTGGTGCTCCCTGAGTGAATTGTAACTTTGAATTTCTTGAAGTGAAGTGATTTATTCTTTCTGAGACATGTGAATGATACATGATGACGTGTAGCATCATCAGTCTGACACACCACTAAACAGTTGTTTTTTTTTTTATAAAACACTAGAGTGGCAGCTGGAACCTTTATAGAGTGAAATGACATCTTAATGTGTCAACTCTTATTGATGGTTCATTTGGTTAATGGTATCACAAACCTGTAAGCTACAGGTAGGTACACGGCAGTTTTACTGTACATTTTTAAACAAAATTGTAAAACAGTCCCTTTATTTGTAATGCATTATGCCAATACATCATTTTAAAGCTTTCATGTTGGTCTGACAAAACCAGAGATGAGTTATCATTGTAACCCAACACTCACTTACAAATCTAATAAATTCTTACTTAGAACTGCAGTGTAGGCTAATGTGTGTGTGTGTGTGTGTGTGTGTGTGTGGGGGGGGGGGGGGAAGGAAGAAAGGAGGCTGGGGGGGGGGGGGGGGGGGGGGGGGGGGGAAAATATGTTAATATTCAAATAACCATATCGATAAAATATGGATTTAGATAACTTTATTAATACATTTTTCCGATTACACCACAGAAGCATGGTCAAACAATTACAATGAAGGCTAATTATCATCCGTCACAGTCACAATTGATAATTCTGACTTATAATTCTGACTATAATGTAATATATAAAGCATAGCCAGACCATACAACACCTTCTGGATAAAGTAATTATTAGTCATTATTATCATTAATAATAACTATTAAATTCACTCCAAACAACAGCCCATATCCCTACGAGTGATCTTCGTAATCACTACACTTTTCAAAATGCATGTTCAAATCATATGGAATTATATGACTTTCTAACTCCTCCTCGCTTTGGAGAATATCCCTAAGAGCCTCTAGGACCCTGGAGGTCTTTGGACTCCGGTTTCTAATCTCCCTGGCGTTTCAGCAAGTGTGGAGAGTGTGTCCACCTCTGAAACAGACAGGGTCGAGCAAACAAAACACACTTCGCAAATTGCATGCAAATTTTACCGAACTCATGCCCCTTGACTTTAGACTGGACCAGGTTTTGTTCACTGAATCTCACTAAAATCCTATAAAGTCAGTAACCCCATAAGTTATCCTAAGAAAGTTGCATAAACTGCATAAATAAATCGCCCTGACCAACATTATTGAAGGCTGTTGTGCTGAGTGGCCACACCGGTACGGAGGTCACCAACAACAACGCAGCCAAACGGCCCGGTGAGGCGACTCACACGACTATTGTTGCAGTAATTGCAGAGTTTTTGCCATAACGCCAGCGTACTTAACTCACCTCGTCACGCTGGCCATTGTTCTTGTAAACCGTGTCCACAAGTTCATCAGGTAAGGAAAGAGCGTCAGAAAACACAGACCAGACGGCTGGGAGATAATTCAACCGACTGGTTGGTCCGGGCTGCGCGTGAGGTCATCATTTTACTCGATCAGGTAATGCGCATGCGCTTTTCTGTATTTTTTTTTTTTTTTAATATATATATTTTTTTTATCCAGCGCTTCGTGACATTTTTTCTTAAAAAGAAAAAAAAACTCATACGAATGATCTGAGGGTGCGGAGTAGCAAATGTTTCCTTAAATATTTATTTTCTTTTACACAGAAAAACGTTTTGATAAACAGCTGAGGTAGAGACCAGTAGCCTTTATTACTGGAGTCAAATCTGCTGTTGTAGTGCTCACAACTAAAAGGATTATCCCTTATAGATATGTCCATCAGTTTGTAGTTTTATCTTCAATCATTTACGCAAATAATACCATCAGTTAAAAAACAAAGAATAATAAAATAAAAAATGATCCCAGTCAATAGTCACATTCACAGGTAAATTTCGTGCAAATAACAATGGTTACCAAGTACGTAGATCTCTTCTTGGAATTTAAAGAAACAAATATTAATTTAGTCTCTGGAATTGTTTATCACAAGTAGCTTTTGCTACTTCTAAAAAGTTACTAAATGGCTCCATCTGGTGACTAAACAAGTGGAATATTGATTGTGATACTGGGTGCCCATTCAGGGAAGCCACATATGAAGAAAAAGAGAGCAAAAGACTAGAAATGTTGATCTATTTCATTACCTTGTAGCCTACTAAACACGTTATTGAATAAAAATAAAGAATCTTGAACCTGCCCATCCTGGTGCTTTTAATCCAAGTTGGAGGAGATCCTATCAAGGATTTTCTGGTATTGGGTGCATACACACCAAGCGCGATTTGGGCGTCAGGTTTACATGCAAAGTCAATGGACGACGCGCGTCGAAAACCCTGCGGCGCGTTGCGCGCGTTTGACGCGCATCACGGGTGGCAGTTGCCGGAGCTGGAAAATCTGAACTTTGGCGTCTTGACGCGGGCGTCAACCAATAAGTGCGACTCAATGTCATGACAGATTTTATAGCTACTACGGGAAACACCAAGAATAACCAGGGGAATCTCTCTCTCTCTCTCTCTCTCTCTCTCTCTGAAGACAGAGGAGGATAAACTGTGATCTGCGTCCGGTCCTGTGTCTGAAAGGCGGTTTGATGACCTGCTGTGCCGATGGGATGTAATGGTATTATAATGCTGCCCCGCATCGGGACACCGGGTTGTTAAACTGGGCTGAAAGCGCCCCTCGCCAGCGCGCAGCTCCTGGAGTAAATGGTGAAACTCATCACACTCAGAACACCTGGAATTATCTGGTGAACCAGACACAGAGCAGAGATTTTCGACTACGACATTCCCGAGCTTTGTTTATCACATAATGCTGAGCCGCTCTCTCTCCTGCATCTGCCATGGTGCAGACAGACCGGTGGCAGGAAAAAGAAAAAGGAGGGGTATCCCGCGACGCGCATCGAGCGCGCCTTGGCTGGGTATCCCTCGCCGCGCGTCAGGGGCGTCAAGACGCTGGAAATCAAGCGTCTGACGACCCAGAGTCCAACTTTGGGCGTCAGGCGCGATTTTGACGCCCAAATCACGTTTGGTGTGTACCCACCATTATTTTGTGCTGTGTTAAATTGATAAGTGGATATTTTGATAGCTACTTGCTAGGCTGCTTGGTCTCTACAATTACTGTCCACATCTGTCCTTGTCCAACTCAGAAATAGCTGTAAACTGAGTAAATGAGGAACATTTACTCCTCTCAGGACCTGGGGGGACAGAGCCTTCTCAGTTGCTGCCCCTGCCCTCTGGAACTCGCTCCCTCAGACCCTCCGTGACTGCACTGAACTCAACTCCTTGTTTTTTATTGCCCCCTCTCCTTTTTGTTGACCTTTTCAGTTGTTGCCCTCTTCTCTCTGTTTTCCGTCTTTCCTCTTTATTTGTAGTTTTGATTATATTTTATTTTTGATTATAGTTTATAGTTTTGATTATATTTTAATCTAATGTTTGTTGTAGATTTTACCTGACTGTTGTTTTATACCTCATGTAAAGCGTCTTTGAGCTTTTGTAAAAGAGCTCTATAAGTAAAATGTATTATTAACATTTCAAGATAGCAGATTTAATACAAGAAGCTTTTGGCTTGATCATGTTGTTTATCTGTAAATGATGTCAGTGCATTAATGTGTTCGTGGATGTTTTTATTTTTCCGTGGTAATGACATGTTTAATTTATTTTACTGCATATATCTGGTTGGACGGTCCAACTTGGACCAAACCTCCACAAGTGGGTTGCATTAGTTCGGGAACTTCTCTTATAGCTGGTCAGATACTGTCTAGGTTGAGTTGACCTTTTCATTTTCTAATGTTCCATCTCATCAGGTGGAGTTGCTGTTGGCCACTTCTTGTTTTTACCTTTGTGGCGAACATTAGTGGTGTATTATATGGACTACAATAAAGTGGCATCTTAATGATTTGATGACAAAATGATACAATCATGTTTATTTTAACATGACACCACAGATTATGTTTTGCTGTTGCATTGAACCTTTTGATGATGGTAGAGAAGTGAAAAGATTGGACCAGTGGTTTGTAGTTTTGTGGTAATGTTAGTCTAGAATCAGGAGCTTTGGAAAAACAAGATCATGAAATACAAGTTTCAGTTGCTAGCTAAAAAGAAGTGCTTATAGTAACTAACCGTTTCATCATTAACACAATTGCACTGAAATTTGCATTTCCTGTCTTTGATCTGATGCTGAAACTCTTTGAAGTCACATTCCATTGATTGAGTCTCTATGGGAGGGAAAACTATAATTAACTGTGGGTAGTCGGGAGAATTCTAATTACTATAGTTTATTCACATGTGGCCCACAGTTAAGACCAGTCATCTATGTTCTCCAATATTCTGATTCATTTTTATTAGATAATATTCTACTAGCTGTTAATAAAAGGCAGTTAAAACATTTGTACGTCATTAACAGTCACAGGCAAAATTAGCAACACTATAGATTATTTTATACTTGACTGTTTTGCATTGTAAGATCATTGCTGACCCCTAAGATGCAGTATTGTCATTGCCCTGTTGCACTATGCCACAGTTGCTATTCCCAGTATCTGCTTCCATTGCATGACCACAGAATTCACCTTCTGGGATGTTTGTTTTTGAAGGATGTGTTTTGTTTTGTTGCTGCATGGTGGCGTGGTGGTTAGCACAGAAGCCTCACAGCCAGAAGGTTGCTAGTTTGAGTCCTGGCTGGAGAGGGGTTTGAACAGTTCCAACAGTGGCCTTCATGTGTAGAATTTGCATGTTCTCCTGGTGTATGTGTGGGTTCTCTCTGGGTTCTCTGGCTTCGTCCCACCATCCAAAGACATGCATGTTGGTTACTCTAAATTGCCCCTAGGACTGAATGTGAGTATGGATGGTTGTTTGTGCCTCTGTTTTGGCCCGCAACAGACTGGTGACCTGTCCAGGGTGTACCTTGCCTCTTGCCTGATAACAACTGGCATAGGCTCCAGCAACCCCCGCAACCCTGAACTGGATAAGTGGTTCAGAAAATGAATGAATGTTTTGCTTAGTTCCAATAAATATGTCCATACTGCTGTGCACTTTTAAATACTGTAGGAATATAATTTAGAGAATTGAAAAATTAAAGGTACAGTATGTAAGAAATCAAAGGTCCATGGCAGAAAAATGTGTTATATAATTAAAACTGTATTTCTATTGGTGTGTAATCGCTGCACTAGAATAGCTGTTAAATGTTTATTTTCTTAGAATGAGTAATTTATATCTCTTGCTGTGCAGTGCACATATGGAGGCTGCCATATTTGTTCCACCATTTTTATACGGATTCCCTGAATGGATAAAAAATGTGAGTGAAGTGAGAACCCTCTGAACTTTAAAACTGCTGTCCAGCTTTGATTAATGAGATTTAGAGACTGTTTGGTATCAGTGATGTCTTAAAATACATTAAAAAGTAGCTACTCATAGTCCAGTCATAGCTACACAACTGGACTGAAGACAACTGGATTCACACACAGATGAAAACATCTTTATGTCTGGGAGAATTTTGGCCCTAATGACCACCATACATTCACAACAATGTTTGGAATATAAAGTCATTTGAAAGAAAACATCTTTTCTTTCAAATACCCATCTTTACCACTAGATGTCAGTAACTCTTACATGCTGTACCTTTAAAATGCAAACATGCTACCAGTTTACCTTGCACCAGACTTAATCAGATGACCTGAATGCTACAATATTATTTATTGCAGGGAGTTAAAATCTTGTCTGAATTACAAGGACCATACCTACGTGTAGCCAGACCAAATCCAGTTCTCGAACAGCTACTATCCTGCAACTTTTAGATGCATACCTTCTCCAACACACCTGAATCAAATCAGTGGCTCATTACCAGGCCTCTGCAGAGCTGAATGAAATGTACAGGGGGAATTTAGACATTTGATTCAGGTGTGCTGGAAAAGGTATTTTCTAAAAGTTGCAGAAGAGTTGCTCTCCTGGACTGGACTTGGGTACCCCCGATGTACAGGTACATGATAAATAGCTTGTGGTTCAATACTGACTCCACAGGCAATTTCCATACATCTGTGGCAAGGTATGCAACAGAGGGCCCAGGCGAGATTTGATCCCCAGACTCCAGGGTGAGAGTCATGTGCGCGAACCAGTCAACCAAAGGCACATCCCCTTGGCCAAGTGGCCAGGGCGCATGATCACTCGGAGGCATAGTGACAGGACCGTCAACTGCCCCATCTCTCCCCCTTTTTCCACAAGCACATCCTCGTGCTCCACGCAGGCTGCCACCAATTTTGAATCCATGGGCTGATTACCAGTATTGCACATGAATCCTGCTGACAACGCCAGAATGTAGCAGGATGAAGGAAGGCCCAGGCGGGATTCGATCCCCAGACTCCCGGGTGAGAGTCATGCGCGAAAAAAAAAGAAAAGAAAAAAGGTAGCACATCCCAAGTTGAAGGGAGAACAGTCAGTCACATTTATGGTCTTTATTGGCTCACATCAAGATAAGATGCTTACATGTTTCAGCACAAAACCTTTATCAGAGCATTTTGCAATTTTGGATGTGCAACCTTTTTTTTTCATTTTTTACAAGTATAGAGGTTGGGCATGGCACTCCATAACAATAAGTTAAAGAGCAGTTTAAATAAGAACATTAAGTTAAAGAGCAATTTCTTCTCCTCCTTACTTCAACTGCTGGACAGGAGTTTTATTTACTGGACCAGGTTTTCCAACTCTGGACACTAATCAGTGAATGAGCTTATCATGCAATTTATAGGTTTTGAAACCAGAACCGCATTAATCCGATGGGTTAGATTCAGTGCATTTATTAAATTAGCCTTTCTTGCCATTGGTTCAAATTGGACATCTATCTAGGCAGCAATGTCAGAACATCTGACCCTGCTGGAAATAACAGGAGCCAGAGATAAATAATAATAATAAAAAAAAAAAAAAAATAATTTAAAAAAAAAAAAAAAAAAAAAAAAAAAAAAAAAAGTGGCTAACCAAGACCTCAGAAACTTTTAAGATCTGTGTAAATCTAATCCTGAGAACAGCAGGACAGAAAAAAGATACTAACAAAAGGAAATGCAATGAAAATATTACAAAGATCAGGAGGCAAGATCCTTACTACACGTTCATGTTTTGTTTAGAAATGGTTTATTGATCTCTATTGAGCTCTACATAAAATGGATTTTTATCTATTTATTTTTATTTCACCTTCATTTATACAGGTTCTCTCATTGAGATCCAAGATCTCATTTGCAAGAGAGATGTTTTGATAAAAAAAAAATTAAAAAAAATTACAGACATAGCAACAAAACAAGCAAGAGGTTTGACTCAGTTAAATAGTTAAATAAGCTAATAAAATGTTTAAAAATTAAGCTGACACACTGCAACTACACCCTTGTTTTAATTTGATTTATTAAAAGAAAACCCAAAACATCTAATTTAGAATTACCAAGTAACACTAGGCCAGGGGTGCCCATGTTTGGGCCTCGAGAGCTACTATCCTGCAATTTTTAAGAGCATACCCTTTTCAGCACACCCGAATGGTAGCAAGCCATTTATTTGATTCGGATGTGTTGGAGAAGGTATGCAACCAAAATGTGCAGGACAGGGCTCTCGAGGACTGGACTTGGGCATCCCCGCACTAGGCATTAACTTCTTTACAGCTTTACTTACTGGCTTGCAGATTCTATAAAGCACCAAGGCATAGTCACTAGCAGCATCTTTTCTCTTAATCACAGAGTAAAGCTGTCATCATCAGAACTTCAATTTTAATGCAGTCTGACTCATGGGGTGTTTACATGAACAAATGTTGCTCAAATGGGGATAAAGGGGTATGATTTAGGAATAATGCAGGACCCAGATGGATGCAAGAATGACAGATGGGAATTTCTACTCCAGATGCATAGTGGTTACTTGAAAGTACACATTTTAACAAAAATATTTGCATGGGGTCATTTAAGAATATGCCGTAATCAATTGCAAACCTTGGCAGAAATAAAAGAATATTTATGCTGAAGTTATGAGCACAAAATAATTAATAGTACCCAGTCTAAAAAAAAACAAAGAAAGACACAGTGGTTAGAAAACAGGAGATATAAGATGAAATGTAAAAAGGACTGAAAGAGAAATTATGGATGAACCTCTTACTTAAAAATGAAGCTTTGTGCTTTTACAAATCAAAAAATACTATTAAATGTTAAACAGAGAAGGTATTTTTATTAGCATTTGAGCAACGCAAAACTCCAACATTTCTAAGTCAGTACACCCGAACTCAAAATCAAACCAAAACATAGAAAGATACTTTATTAATCCCCAAGGGGAAGAAGTGTTTATGGCACAAACCAGTTATGATGTATGATGATGACCCAAAAGAGAGCCTCAGCCTGTAGCAACACCCAAAAAAAATATTTAAATACTATACCAAAACTGAGATGAAATGTGTCTAGAGGCAATAGCTGGTCCTGAGATAATTCAGTAGAAATCCATGAAAAACTAATGATTGCAGATGACGCAAAGGAAAAATAAGATTCCATGGATATGAGGACTATTAAAGCCAACTGTTAGCTTAATCGCAAAAGTATTAATTGTATTATAAAAGTTTGTGTGTGTGTGTGTGAACGCAACGTCCTGATTTTGTCAAGTGTAGTCAAGACAGTAATTTACAGAAAAGATGCTATTAGGACTTCTTGCTATATAATCATTTACATAAAAGCTCTTTTCATTGATTCTTTGTTAGAAATGGAGGACGACAAATCTGAATTAAGAAATATCACATTTTTAAAGCGGATTAAGTTACTTGCTTAATATTTTAACAAATGTTTGGTCTTTTTACTGAGCTATTTTAGGGGTTTATAAAAGAACATAGAAATATCAGATACCTAACATGTTTCTTATGAGAACATGTGTGTGTGAGATCCAGAAGGCTTTGGTAGGCTTGGTACATTAACTGTGATTACTGTCTAAGACAGGCAATGAAAAGTTTGTTAAAACAGACTTCCATGCATGGGATTTTTTTCTCCCTCTGCCAACATTTTAAATGGGATTAAAAAATATCCATTATTCGTTCATTACCTATGAGAGACATAGATATGCACTGTATGTTTAGCTACGTCCATATGCAAAAGGATAAATATTTAAAACATGGTTCTCATCAGCTCTTAAGACTTAATAATTTAGGCAGAAATGTTCAATCTGACTCACCATCTGCAACTTTGTAACTTCATGAATAATTTGTCTCAATTAAACATTCTTTGGGTTTGAGCAGAACATTGCCACATTCAACCTAAAAGTGAGATAGTTGGTAAATAAATGCCAAGATAAAAATGGCAAAAATACAGTTATGAAAAAAAGACAACCATCTTTCTCATTACAGCTGCATTTTTTGGTTTCACATTAACATTTGCACACAGCATTTTAAACCGCTTTCATCACCTAACATTCTTGGAGTACAATATTTTAATTCTGAACTTTTTAAAAATTATTGAACCATACTGTATTTTATGTTTTAAACTGTTCTTTTATATTATCTTTTGACATGTACAGCAGCTTTGAGTTTTATGAAAAGTGCTATACACATAAAATGTAACATTATTTTCATGTAAAGCAAAATACTGATTGTTTTCAATTTCTATTACTGTGTCTTTTGGAAACTACTGCATCAGACCTGATTAATTCAGGAATATTGAGGTCACCAAACTCACTCTCTTTGTAAATATTTGGGCTTCATCTTAAACTGTATTCACACTGAAATCACTTGACAAAGAATTGTTTATTGTCCAAAAGCTTGCTTATAATTTATTTTCTTGCCACACATCCACAATAATCCTGCATCCAGATTCTGAACAGATGATACTAAAAAAAAAAGAGAGAAACTACATCTTGCAATGATATTTGTAAAATGCAATTCATGAGTATTTGTGAGCTGTTCATCTATAATCATCCTTTCTTTAATAAATTGGAATTTTTTTGACTAGCTTTAGCCTACGTGGGTAATACTGAGAATTTACACCGTTTACTCACTCATTTTTGTTTTCTGTTCCATGAGAATATCTAGCAGGACTTGGGAGCCATTAATAACTACAAATAGCAGCAAATCAATTGATTATCTCACCTTTTCTGATTTCTGCAAGTTCTTAGGGAGTCAAAGAGTGAAAACTTGACATTATATTAGTCTTTGGTGGTTAGGCTACAGTCAGTTTTTTCTGCAAATGTCTTTCTCAAGGGGACCAAACTGGTCTTAAAAAATACTTAACATCCAATAACTCAAATTACATTTCACTGACAAAAATCAGCAACTTTTCACCCTTAAAGATGAACTTCCAGTTATCATACAGTATCATGTAAACCAGTGCCACCGCAAGGAGATGGAGATGGCTGAAGAAGTGTGAACATTGCAAGAAATACCGAGACAAGGGATTGTGTTTTATTCTTCAATTCGACATCTGTCGGGACAGTGACAGAGCATTAAGTTGAAAAGTGGGGGGAGGGTGGGGAAGGACAGTAAGGATGGAGTTGTTTGAGACTTTGGAGTGCTTGTGTTTGTGTGTGTGCAGATGTAAGTATGTGTCAGTTTAGTGCCCTCTGCTTCAGAGAGAATGATGTGACAGCAAAAGGGCGGGGAAGGTTATGGCCACAGGGAGAAGATGGAGCACCAGGCTCCTTTTGTTGTTCTTTGCTCTTGGTTGTGTCACTAGTCCAGCTGTTAACTGCAGGTCATTGGAGTGAGACACTACGCCAGGGAGCGCTGACGAGGTTTGATTCTAGGATAGAGCTGCAATAGAAAACAGACAGAGAAGGCATGTTTGATTAATTCAATTTGCTCATGTTTGCCATGTAGTTTGAGAAAAAAAAAAAGAAGAGACATTTCAGCATTTGCTATTCATTCACTGGGCTGCACGGTGGTGTGGTGGGTAGTACTGTGGCTACAAAGCAAGAAGGTCACTGGTTTGAACCCCAGCTGGGGAGAGGTTTGACCAGTGACCTTTCTTTGTGGAGTTTGCATGTTCTCCCTGTGTATGCGTGGGTTCTCTCAGGCTTCCTCCCACAATCTTAAAACATGTATATTAGGTAAACAAGTCCCCCTAAAAGTGGGACTGCCTGAAAAAATAAAGGAAAGAAAATTTTTTTAAAAAAAAAAATTATTTATTTATTATTTAAAAAATTATAATAAATAAAAAAATAATATTTTTAATAAAAATTTTCTAAATCCGAGTCCTGCCTTCTTGTGCTTTTCTTCAATAGTAGTGTCATGCTTGGTCTGCACCCTTGAAGCCCTGCTTAGTTTAGGATGCAGCAGATGGTACGGACTGAAACCGCCAATCCACATCGGTCCAGGTCAGCTTGAGGCTTTAACTCTTCTTGCATTGTGTTGACTGAATAATCAACGACGACCTTCGCATAATTCTTCTTTCCCTCACACCCTTGAAGAACCATAAATGTTTCACGGTTGTGAAACATTTTTGATCCAACTTTTAAAACTGAGATTTTAAGATCTTTGGTTATTGTCTTGTGGCTTCTGAGACACAACTCTTCAAATCAGTAAAACTACCAATCAACAATGCCTTTACTTCCAATTATCAGTCAGCTGTGTGTCGTTTTAGCAAACTAACCAATTAATACACTTAAAAGTTTCTGCAAAAATGTCATCAGATGAAATAAACCAGACCACTGGAACAGAAAAAAACCAAAAACAAAACATATGTTGACTCACTAAATTAAAACACACGTTTTAATGTCCTTACCCCAAGCAGGTTGCGGGGCACATAGCCCTCATTGTCCTCAAGTCGTGCCCACCACCAATCTGTTTCACTGTCGTCCTGCCGCCGCAAAATGGTGATGGCGTCACCCTCCCTAAAAGACAGCTCATCTGGATTCTGGGCTTCATGGTCCCAGAGAGCATACACTGTCCCCTTGTTCATTACACCCAACTTCTCCTGAACACCTGCACAAAAGAGTGAAAACAGCCATTCAAAAAAAAATAAAAATAAAATAAATCTAAATGGATCAAATGTGCCTTTTTTGTAAATCATTTAATAAAACCAAGGCTTTTTCCATGTAACTAAAAACTACCTCAATCAGAGGGACTCATTCGTGCTTCTCACCATATAGAAACTGGGAACACTGGATATAGCCCTCTTCCATCTCCTCACATTTATCTGCTGCCGTCTCCACATCACTGATCGTGCTGGCAAAGATAGCGGCTCCTGATTCAACCAACAACTTGCAGAGATGAACACTGTTGCAGGAAGCAGCGCAGTGAAGAGGAGTCCTGCTCGGGCAGACACAATCAGGAAAAGAAACACGTGCAGTAAATGGAAAAAGATACGACACAAGACATCATTCAGTGCTCATGTGTCAGATAACTTAAGACTCACCATCCGTCACTGTCTGCAGCATTGACGTTCACACCAAAATCCAGCAGGAACTTGACTATGTGATGGTGCCCTGCACACACTGCGTTGTGCAGTGGTGTAATGCCTTCATCATTAGGAGTGCTGGGGTTTTCCACCTGGTAAAATGAAGAACAACGATGAAAAGATGAATAATGGTGCTTCATGCAAGTATAAATTGCACCTAGACATATACAGCAATAGCATACCTCATAGATGATCCTCTGAACCAGATCAAACTCTCCCTCCAACGAAGCATCAAGCAGCAGGGCCAAAGGATTAAACTTTACTCTGAAGCCATGACCAGTACGCTCTGAGTTGGGTTTTTTAAGGTTTGTGCGCTTCTCCTTTAACGAAGTAAGAAAGCATTAGTTAAGCCCTAATTTATTGAATGCAACAAAAATCTGTTTGCATTAATCTCTCACCAGTTGTTGCGAGACCACCATGCCACTCTCCTCCGGAGTACTGACCTCCAGCACAGGGCTGGGCAAAGACACCTCAGAGCCTCCAAGGTTGTTATTGTTGTCGTCATCGTCGTCTTCTGGTCCCTCTGCCTGGGCGGGATCTGCAAGTCCTTCTGGTTGTGAGGGCCCTGGCTCGTTGTCATTGGCATCAGTTGTGGCAGGTGGAGCCTCAGAGCCCAGTTCCTCTTCCCCTGCTGATGGTGGTAGCGCCATCTCAGAGAGGAGGTTGCCGTTGTCTGTATCAGCCAGAGAATCACCTCCCAAATACCCAGGAGGGTTGGCTGGTTGATAAAATGGTGTTCCATTACCTGCACCATTACCCCCTGCTGATCCACCAACACCATTCCCCTCTATACCTCCTGCCAGAGTGTTGAATCTCTGGTACAGCAGTTTCTGGATGTTGGGTCCACTGGGACCCTCTGGTTCTGTGATAGAACTGCGCTTCTTGAGCGGCCTTGGAGCGTTGGCCAGCTTTTTACGGAGCACTTCGAGGTCTGCATCACTTTGGTAGCGCAGTGGAGAATGTACCATAGGCGTTAGTTTTGTTGGGCTGAGAGGACGTGGGATGTTCTCCACACTGGGGGGAGGCGCTGATGGCTCCAGGTGCTGGAAGCTCTCATGATCATCAAATTCTCCATCTACAGCATCCTCAATGCCAGCCTGGCCTAGAAGCAATGGGAAGGCCCCTCCTGCCTGACTGAAAGGCAGAGGCGAGGGAGGTGTTGAGCTGGAGGGGAGAACAGGCTTCCCGTACACTGGAAACAAACAGACACCAGGTATTAAAGTTCAATTTACGAGTCAGTGATGCTTAAGATTAATCACACAATCACTCAAAGCTCTTACCTGCTTTAACAGCAGGCTTGGGTGGCTGGCTTTTCGGTGCTGCCTGCTGGAGGTACATGTGATAAATGGAGCTGGAGTTTACGGTAGGTGGGCCCTTACGGGGCGACTGAGGACGCGATCCTCTGTCTGGGATGAAGGGACGCACTGCCACAGCTGGCGGAGGATCCAAACGCTCGCTCATCCCAGAGGGGAAAAGCGGTGCATTCGGCTGAAAGGTGGGGCTTGGTGGCACTGAGATGCGCTGCTGTATCTGCTGGGAGGACGAGCCTGTGGAGGGGGGGATGCGAGGCCACGCGGGAGCAGGTGGATTTGGGAGCGGGCGAGGGGGAGGTGCATCTTTGCGGCGCTCCAAGGAGCTGGCTGTGTTTGAGGAGGTGAGGTGGGATCCATACGGTGGTGGCTGTGGCTTGGTTAATGCTGGGGAGGTCCCAGCAGTTTTGGAGTCTAGCACCTGTGGAAAAAAAGCACCAGGAAATCAGAGATTTTAATTTAAAAATTAATAATGCCCTAAAATCATAAAATTATATCAAAATCCAGAATTTATGCAGCAATGCGTAACAGGAAGGAAAACTTACTTTTTCTGCACTTGGAGTGACAGGGGAGCCTGAGGGAGGGCTCTTGCCCTGGGTGTCAGTTCCTGAGTCTCTTCTCTCAGGAGGTTTTAGAGTTGCACTGGTCTTGCCTGCAGTGGGCCAACCAGTATCATTAGCTGGGGCACAAAAACAACACAGTAAGAGTGTTGTAAAATATAAAAGAAAAAAGGCCAAAAGATAAAATTCCATGACCGTCCTGATGTTCTTTTAACAACTCGGCACAGTGACAACACATGTCACCATGCAGAGTGTTTTCTTGTTTTCCAAATTATTCCAATATTGCCAATATTTCACACAATGTGTTTACTCAAAAGGTGTTTAAACTCAATATGTAATTTTCAAAGGAGGGTTCAGGATTTTGAGAAGGCTATCCTATTAACCAGACACAACAATGCAGCATTTACACGACTGCTTTTGTATTTACATGAAAATGTCCATTATCGTGCTCTTGTGGTGGACAAACCACACTCCCCAGTCATGTTTTCTGGGTAGATGCTTTATCTAGTCATTTTCATATTATGAAGATCCATCTTGTCAGCCAGCCTTAAAAACAAACCCAAAGTTCAAGGAGGCGGGACTGATCAATAGGACAAAAATCCTGAGCCTTCACTACAATGATGGCAATGGACATTAGCATTTTAGTTTCTCATTATTATTAAATTCTGTCATGATTTAGAAACCGTTAGTAACAACTGTACGTTGAGAAAGAGATTCAGGTAGATTCTGGGATATCAATGGTTTTGTGTCTGTGGACAGGATGGATAAAGGAAAGGATGGAAACAGACAACAGAACAACAAAAGTAGATGCTATGCACTTTGAAAAGAATCAAAGTCTAACGAAAGATGATCTTTCATACGGCTGTCATGCTGGTGACCAATAAGACACCAACAGGAACCATTTTTTATATTCCTGACTTGACAGAACAGGTAAAGGCCCGATGAAACAATACTTGTTAAGAACTTCTGAAACCATGGCAGTGGGCCAGCATGTGCTATATCAGGATCCTGGAAATTGCACAGGAGATGATTTACTATGAAGAGAATTCAATGATGCAGTAACATGTACAAGTTAAATTCCTTGTGCATGGTGAAAGCTTTCTCTCAGCTTATTTGTAATGAGGATGTTATATGAAGTTAGGGTTACAACAGGAAGTCTGGGAATGTTATGAAATTAAAAATAAAGTGACACAACTATGGCCTGCTTTGCATGTGTAAATTCATGAGGCACTCAACTGTTCAAACCTTGTATAAAAATGTACAAATATGCACAGGATCAGCAGTGCTTTCCCAGTTGCAAGTACAGTCAAATGTGCAACATTTCTGCACATGGAAGCAAAATGTTTCAACATGACACCCCACTACTTTGAAGTCATTAGCCAATCCACATAACAAAAGGAAACACTCCAAATAGAATGACCACACATACTCTCTCAACACTGCACAGGCAGCGGGGCTTAATGATGGCATCTGTCAGCAATAGTTGGATTCAGTCAGATTCCACAGCTGTGCTTGTAAGCTTCATATTGTCTGAGACCGCTGAAGCAAATCATCACTGTCCCATCAATTTTGTGGGGTATAAATACAGCAGCTGATAGTTTAACTAGGGAGAGCTCAGTCTTAGGATTCTATTATCTGATGAATTGAGGAAATTAGCAATTTATTGGGGTGAAATTAAGATTATATATCTGATTAATGACCATTATTTGATATGGTTAGAACTTGGGGGTAAAAACTTCAGTGCATGCTGAGGATCCTGTGCTACAATCGAGAGACACGGTTCATCAAGTGCCACTGATTTGCTCATGCAGCACTTGTGCACTCACGGGACGTGCCGTCAGAGCCAGTGGAGGCTCCAGGGCCCGGGTGTGATTCTGGGAGGGACGGGGGTACCGGGTCCACAACGATGTCTAAATCAGACACTTTCCAAGGGCCTGGAGGCTTTCGCACACCGTCTGCCCCGAAGAAGAGTTGCCCCCAACCCCACCCCCATTCAAACAGAGACGTTACAGAGAGAGAACAGCACAGACACATGAAGAGACCAAGAGAGACAAGGGAGGGAAAAACAGTTTACATAACACAAAGGAAGAGAGTGAGGTTATAGAGGAAGGAAAAGAAATCACAGAAATTAGATCCAGGTTGAGAACTAATCAAGAGCTCAGGTAGGAAAGAAACAGTTTGGACTTAGGAGGAAACATCCAGCTGTTCATCCTGAATGTGTCCACTATGTAGTGGTGAGGCTGGTTTTATGGTCTGTCTGAACTGGATTTTTGATGCTCAGGTGGTAAAGGGCACTCATTCGCCTGTGTCACACATCTTTATAAGACCAGTTATTTGACATCCCCATCCACTTCATGCCTGGATTAATCAGCTGTGCAAGTGGATTTTGGGACAGAATTTTAGTTCTGACAGACCATAACCCAAATCACAAACTTCTGCCTATGGCAATACAAGTCTTAAAGCTGAAGTTTCACATGGTCTTGCACTATAGGTGACAAACACACTAGAGGCTTCAACAAACCTGATTTAGGACGACCTTGGTTGGCTTGGTTATTAACACCTAGTGTTTGAGGCTTCAATGGATCAGGTGGCATGGTGTAGCCCCCATCTTGTCGATTGGGTACAGGAACTTGGATATACGGCCCAACAGCAGCAACACGACCCATAGTACCAGGAGCTGGCTGGGGAGAGGGAGGACCATTGGCTCTATTTAGCTATAAAAAAGAAACAGATTAAATGTTAAAAGTGAAGAGAGAGAGAAAAAGAAAAAAAAAGAGAACTGCCTAGTGATATTAATACCACAAGGGAACCTCCAAAATTTCTGATCTGGAACCGTGCTGTCTAAACTGATTAAATTTTTAAAAATATATATATTTTAAAAAAAAAAAAAAAGGAGAAGATGTGTCAAGTCGTCCTAGTCTTACAGGAAGGTTCTCTTTTTGACGTGCCTCAGCTTTTTTCTTGTAGAGGCGTTCCCGCAGCTCGCTGATGCGCTTATCCATGAGTGTCACTTCCATGTTGCGCTTGTTCAGTAACTCCTTCTGCTGCTGCAGCTTGCTGTTTTGCTCCTGGTTCAATTTGTTCCGTATCTGAGGTGGATGAATGCATTTGTAAACAAAGATAAAATATATACAGTCATCAATATATAGTGGAATCAGTAAGAATATGCCATGCATTACCTGGAGTTCTTGGTACAGTTTACGGAGCTCGAGCGCTGCAGCACCGGTTACTTGTCCACCCAGGCCAGTCTGTATGCCATTGAGCTTTCCTCTCCGCAGGTCTTCCAGCTGCAGGCTTAGTTGCTCCACCCTCAGAACTGCCGCCTGCAACTCGGCCTGCTTTTCTTGGAACAAGCTGCTAACCTGCTCGATTTCTGCCGCTGTATGTGACAACAAAGATGAATCCCAAGAGAGATTACCTACTCAGTAAAAAGCATTAAACAATATCACGTGCACCAACAACTGTGCACATGACACAGAATTCATGGAATTCATAGAAATAAAAACAAATTAAAAGGCTATCAAATGAAATTTAAAAAAAAAATACTTAAATCCCAAAAGGAAAATTCAATATTGTAGTAGGTTTTTTTCCCCCCTCAACAATAAAAAGTACAATAATTAACTAAAAAAAAGTTTTTAGAAAAGTGCATGCTGATACAGAAGATATTCTTGTAATATGATGTGCAATAAGCCCAGCTGTGATACTCAAATATGTCGACATATGTATAAACATAGTGAATCAATGCTCACATCTAATTCAAACTAATAATTTACATATAAAAGTCTACAAATATTGGTAATTATAAGTACACATACACAGGTTGCCATTGATGACCTTGCTGTAGTCCACCTGGCCTCTCATTGCACGAATCTTCTTGAGCTTTGCTTCTTGGTTCTCCACACGTTCCTTCAGCCTCTGCAGCTTTTCGCTCTCTGACACAGTTTGCTGCTGACGTCGCTCCTGCTGTTTCAGGTAACGCAATCGTTGCTCCTTTACAGGGTGACAGAGACTGGTATTAAAACAAGCATGCCCACTCAGGATTAAACTTCTGAGATGCTCTTATGACAAGTTTAATTAAATTGTATCTGTTCAGCACATTTTTGTATGAATAAAAAATGACACCTGCATGATGATAAAGCATCAAGGCGCCACCCCAAAGCCCCCAAAAATATTACCAAAACAGACATACCTCAAACTAGGCTAAATCAGTCTACTGTGTGTGTTAAATGATTAACTGTGCTGTGTCAAGACGGTCTGAAGGCTGACGAAAGGGTCAAATGACTTCATCTCTACCCAACTGGGAATTGCTCTAGTTAGGGTCCTAAAATAGGAAATGACAGGCCCAAGTTTCCAAATGCCTGCAGGGCTTTAAGAGGGCCTATTTTTCAGACACCCCAACAAAGACAGTAAAAGGTCTTTATCTGCAGGTCTACAATGGCCTCATCTTGCATGAATAATCAGCAAACCACAAGCACAGAGGACTGAAACTAAGAGTGACAAGATAGACCCAGTTGCATGGGGGTCTTTCACTATAAAAAGGGAAAGCAATGTCAGACTAATACTACCACAGAAATTGAATACGTTAAAAACAACAAATATACAATACGAATAACTGAGAAAAAGGGGGTTTAAAAAAAAAGGACCGACATTCATATAAGAAAATAAAAAAAAAAAAAAATCACAGCAGGAACTCTGCTTTGTTAGCGAAATGTAAAACCATGAAGAGCACTATGCACTCGATGCATGTATTCTTACAATTACTGAAGGATAATTTCTGACAGAGCAGACAATCTCTGCACCAACACTCACGCTGCATCCCATTTCATTTGTTACATAATGGGGCTGTCGCAGTTTCAGGTCAGGACAGACCATTTGGATGAGACTAATGCATCAGTAGTCCACTTGACTTCCAGCAGAGTTGTCAAAGGCTGTGTCCTAAAAATGATCTCAACTAATGGCCAGTCTGCCGTTTCCCGAAGTAACTTTTCCTACTTGTCAGCATGACTGGCAGAAGAAAAATCAACCAAGCAATCTTTTTTTGTTGTTTTTTTTTTCCCCCTTAAATTGTACACAAAAAAAAAAAAAAAAAAAAATTATAGTTTGTCACTTTAAAATCAGTTTAAGCTTGAAAACAAAAAGTCTTATCAAAATTTTTTTCCCCATCTTATTAGGTATACTTAAAAATGAATAACTGAGAAAGACGGGGTGAAAATAAATGAACATGGGAAAACTTACTGTGTGCTTAATCATTTCAACAAACTTTAATTTGAAGAGACTTCTCAATCTATACGTTTTAATTTAGACTACATGAAGAGTGTACACTCCAAGACAAATTTCCTTCCATGGACAAAAAGTAATTTTTTATTCAAAACAAACAATAACAGCCTAATCTTTAATGCGTCAAACATGCGTCTGCCTACTTTTCCTCAGAGGACTTAAGCTGCCACATAAAATGTGGAAATACTGTGATGCAGTGAGTTTTCTCTGCTTCCATCAGTTATAGATTTATAAGCCAAAATGCAGGATTTTAGATAACATCATTTCATCTATTTTTTTTAAACAATGTTTTATAATTTATTGTTATTTGCACTGATGTCGGCACTGAATGCTGGTTTGTGTTTCTGCTGACTGCACAAAACTTGCTCCTCCAGGACATAAAAGATCTTCTAATCCAAAGGAAAATAATCCCAAATGCTTCCAAAGCAATGGAGAGGCAAACAAATGGACAATCAAATCTGGCTCCATACAGTCCTTGGACATATGGAAGTCCCCTTTCAAGCAAATGTTCATCTTTGGAGATTTAAAAACAAATCCATGTTAACATATTTCTGGTTTATTTTGTTTTTTCCACTAAAAGCATATGGATTACTTCACTTACTCGTAGGTAGTTTCAGAGACAGGAACTCTTATCTTTGCTGATAGAGAAGAGCCAGTCTTACTAAGCTTTCCTTTTAAAGCTTGAAAATGATTTCTTTAACATGACTGATTTGAGTTGGCTTAGAAAATCTTCAGGATTGTAGCTGTTCAGTGATCTTTATAGAAAAATCTAAATCCAAACAAGCAGTGGAAGGCAAGTGAAGTGATCCAAGGTGTGGTAGGCAGGCTACGATTGATTGGATATCAACACAGTCTATAACGCCTTTCAGCAAAGAATTTTGTAACGATACAACAAAAAACACATAAAAAAATTCAAGTTATTTAGGTATTGTCCAATTAACCTACATCAATGCTGAAATATAAGACAATTTCACAAGATAAATCGACAATATCTAAGCTTAAGTTGACGCTATCTAAGGAATTAAATATTACTGCAGTGTACTGCTTTGTTGGTAAAAATTGATATACAATATAATACCCCAATATTCAGCATCTGAGAGGCAAGCTAATTAGTAAGACAAGATAAAAGAGTGGAGGTGTTACCTTTGCCACAAGCATCTGCTGCTGAGCTTCAATTTGTTGCTGTTGTCGTGTGGCCATCTCCTGCAGCTCTGACAGCGTGAGCTCCACACGCTGATTCCCCACCTACACAAACGCACACAAGATGGTCAAGACAGTAAAATCTGAGCAGAGTGATGCTGATGTTGACACCTACTGAGATGTTACAAGAATCCCTGATGCACAGTGACACAGAAGAGGGGCAAGATTTCTAAACCGTTCAAACAGTAAGGGTGTGGCTGTTAGTGCGGATGTTTGGTTTTGTTCTTTTCTTCAGTGAAAAAAAATAAGTATATTATGCACAAAAGGCTAAAAGGGCTTATCTTTCTTACACTAAAGGCTATTTGATTCAGACGAGGGCATGACCTGACATTCTGTTTCCCCTTTGAGCTGCTTTGGGCAGGATGACACACTTTAAGAGATGCACTGCTTTTCCTCCAGCCACAACATTTAGCAGCTACGAAAAGCTAAAAGCTGTCCTTAGACTGTAAGAGTTGATGAATAAATCTTTGTTTTTAACGTCACTCAGGTTGGCGGTTGGCATTTGACGGGACAGTACGTCAGAGACAAATCTGAAAGATATTTAGTGCACAATAATACATCGAGCATCCAAAGTTACATAAGCTAAAAACATTATATAAGAATAAAAGTGCAAAAATAAAAGACAAAGAAACAAGTTATGCAAAAAGCTATTTGCTGAAATTATTTTAGTAGATGTCTGATTTTGGTAGCCTCAGGATAAAAAAGCATGAGACTTTGAAACACAGTAAGGGTCTTTCCCCTTTTAAAAAAAAATCCTCATTGTGATGGTGATGATGAAGACTCAGTGAGCAAGACATTTGAGCCTGTGAGGGCAACGTGCCATTTGGTGGCATAGGCTTCATATCACATCGCATGGGGAAGGGAATAAGAAACTGTGACAGCCAAGCTACCACCAAAGGTCAATAATAGATTATTCAAGTACACGGAATCACCAGAAGGCAAATTTTGTTACACCAAAATGAAAAATAAATCCTATCCAGCAATTAGTTACATTAGATATCCACTCCCGGTTCCATGTTCCAGATTACTGTTAGACACATGCATATGCTGCAGAAAAGTTGACCTACTGTTGATAAAAGTTAGTGGATGGCTAGTGACTGAATCAAAAGATATGGTATATGCTGCACCATGACTAATAAATCCCATATTAATGGTTTACACTGGAAAGGGAAGCTGATGCACTAATAGAAAAAACACACATAGTTGACAATGACTCTTTGGTTTGAGTAATCATCTCACAGCTCTAACTGCAACACGAAATCTTGTAGAACTGTAAGCAAAGGAAAAAATGTAAGAGAAACACAGACCAATTCAACAAAGTGTCCTCCACCTTCAGGTTACAGCTTCCTTGCTTTTCAGAAAGGGGCTTAGAAGGAGCTGTTGCAATATAAATGAAAAAGGATTCCCCTCACAAACACATTGCATTGAAGTTCTCTCCCTTATCCATAATAAAGGATCTATGTGATGTTCAAGAGGTTGCAGAGTAAAAGAGGCTTTGCTAGTGCTTCTCTCTCCAAACCACACTCCAAACTGTTGTCTAAACTGGCAGCATATCTTTGAATATAAGAACAGAAAGAGTCAACACACAACTCCGTAGTACAAGCTTCACTGGAATTCTTCCAGACTTTGCCTTTTGGAGGGATGCACAGAGGGAGGAGATGAAGCCAGAACTGTCACAGTGGGTTATTACTGGTTCAGAAAGAGGCTTCTTTACTCGAGAAGAGATTTGTTAGAGGCTTACAATGTGTAAGTGTATATATTACAGTTGGAGATAATCCTAAACATACATAAAATCAGTGAAATTGAAGGTGAAATAAACACGCAAAGAAAAAAAAAAACAAAAACACTATGTGCTGCCCTAACTTGATTCATACTGCCGACTTATTTGAATAAAACATGTTTCATTATACAGAATCATTTCAACTTTTACTGTACTGTGCAGGGAAGCAACAAAAGTATACAACAAGTCAAACATGCCCTCCTCTTTTTCTGCAGCGTTGCCCTCATGACTCAGGCAGCGTTCCCCTACCTGGCATTTGTAAAGATGTCTAGAAATACTCTGAAAGGGGAGGGGTGAGGCGAGGTAACTCAACCGCAGCCGGAGCTGAGATGGGAAGAGCGGGATAAGCCACTGGCACACACACACAGAGCCACGCTCAAATGCACTCAAGCAGCGCTGCATCAATGACAATTCACCCAAGGGAGAAACAGACACATACACACACACACACACACACCATCAGATAGGGGGAGTTGGAGAAACACCCAACTGACTACTCTACCAAATCCCTTGCATTTTTCATTATAAACTTTGTATATAGGCATGGTTATAAGATTAAATAAATAATCCGTCCCCAAAACAAGCAAACAACCTTTTTCTTGAGCCATCAATGCATCCAGATGCTGTCAATACTTGCAGAGACAGAAATTGTTATCTATAAAATCAAGATGCATGCATCAGTACTGTACCCTGTTGAGGTACCTCTGTTTTCTGGAGAGTAGAAGCCCCTCAGTGAACAATCAGGTCTGCTTGGTAAGAACATCCTCTGGGGCTTGGGCAGTAGCCCGTGGAAAAGCAAAAGGAATTATCTTCTTAGGGGGCCATTATATCATTCAATGGGCTGACTGATATAATCCTCTAAATCAGATATTAGGAAGAAACTTGGACATAAATGAGCCCTGACCCTTGGGAGGTAAGAGGGACCAGACTTTCCAGCTGGCAAAGTGAAAGGCACCCAGAAAAATCAATAGTTTGTCTTTAAGCTCAGTGGCATTAAATTTGCTGTGTTTACAACAGATGTTTGGAAAGCTACTATCTGGATCCTCAATCCAGAGAGTCATACTTTATTGGTTAAATGAAAAAATCTTTGTTGTTTCTGTGCTTAAGCACATTTATATTGCAATAACATTGTAAACTGTCAGCATTAAACAGTATGAATAAAGAATCTAGAGAAAATCCACTGTAGTTTTGGTTATCGATACATGTCTTGATGACAAGAAATGGCACACCTCATTCTGTCTGACTTGCATCATATCAGTCTGCAAACATTAAAAGTTGTCAATAACTGTAAGCTGTGAAGCTTGAGGAACAAGACTGAACCAGCCACCTTAGCACAAATAAATGACCAAACAGGTGATTTAAAAGAAAATTCTTCTTCAAAACTTCAAAATACTAAGAGCAAAAGGTCAATGGAGGGCCACTCTGTTGCTCAAATGGAAAGTCTTCATCCCATGGATGAAGAATTCCCTGTCTCTCCGATTGTTAAAGTAAAGGTCACTAGAAACCACCAAAAGGAAAGGGTGAAAAAAAACCCAAAACAAAGCAGAAAGATTATGGCACTGAGGTATAAGAGTACCCAGAAGCTATTCCTTTTTTTCCCCAAACAAAAACAGCACTCCCTCAATCTCCTGCTGTGCTGGTTTCTTCCTTTAACCCTTAAGGTTCAATTAGCTACAATTCCTCAACCGCAACACTTTGACGGTGCAAAATCTGGGACAGATGGACAGACAGACAAAGGATGCTGTGCCAGAGGCTGCTCTTATCAGAGTCATTCACATCTCCTAGCAGACGCATCCGAAAGCTAAAGAGCTGAGCATGACTAACCCAACAGGAAAACACAGAAACTGTCTGGGCATGGAGTAAACCTGGGACAAGGTCTGGTAATGGTCATATGCTCACTTATATTCCGACTTTTTCTTACTGAAAAATTCTTATTGTGCTCTATAGGAATTAATAAGTGATCTATTTAAATATGATAAAAGATAAAAATGTGACATCTGGATTAATCAAAAGCTTAACTAGTGCAGGCACACAGCCAGTACCAAAATACAGTTTCTTCTTGAAAAGTTAGTGTAAATTGGAGACTTATTGTTTATAAATGGAATATAAAGCTTTATAACAGTGTGTGTATGTGGGCTCTATAATAATGGCTTACTCAGGAGAAAAACAGTGTGAATAATTTTGACCATTTCTCACCCCATTCTCATTGTGCTTCTCTCCAGGATTTCCACTTCTGTGACTCGTTTGATCCTGAGATTGCTGACTCCCTGCAAACAGAAAACCCCCATAACAATCACAAATTCAGGACGGTAAAATACAACACATACTCACAGGCAAATACACAAAACTACAATTTAAAAAGACACACACACATCCTTGTATCCCATTTTTGTGCGGACATTCATGGACATAATGCATTACCTAGCCCCTTACCCTAACCATCACAACCGACTGCCTAAACCCAACCCTTGCCCTACCCCAACCACAACCTAATTGTGACAGAAACTCTAAAACCAAGTCTTGACCCCATAAAAAATGGGTTTTCCTTAGGCTTTTTTTTTTTTTTAGTGAGTACCAGCCAAAATGTCCTCACATTGTTGGTTAAAAGCGCAAAATGGGTCTCACAAGCAAGCTCCCTTTCCTGAAGCCATCTACTTGATGGTTTTCAACAAGGGAAATAAAGGAAGAATTTGGTGGAAATATGGAACTTTTTCATTTTTAGAAATCAGCAGGCATCTGATTGTACTCAAGATCAAAGCTTGGCCTGATACCTCTGAAAAACAAGTCACCAGTTAATTTAATGTGTACTTAAATTACATGGAACTTATCATTTTGTTTTCTTGCACATAGCTAAAGAAAAGTTTAAGGACATTCTGCTTCCCTTTTCAAATGACAATGCACCAACTGGATATAATTCCAAAAGTTTAATGTCAATATTATGAAGGTAAAACCTCTTTCAACTTGCTTCCCTGTAAAGCAATCAATTAAACTTAGTTTTTTATTCAGAATCAGCTTTAAAATACTTAAAGGATTAGAGGTTAAAACTGTTTACAGATAAGGACTGGCTCAAAGAAAAAAGGAAGGAAGGAGCACACACACACTTTGTTGCTTAAAGACGGGTGGCCACGTCCAGTCTTTCAGAGGTACTATCCTGCAACTTTTAGATGCATTCTAGAAGCCCTTCTTCAAAACACCTGAATCAAACAAATGGCTCGTTATCAGGGCTCTGCAGAGCTGAATGATGTGCACATGGGCGAATTAAGCCATTTGATTCAGGTTTGTCGGAAAGGGTATGCTCTAAAAGTTGCAGGATAGTAGCTCTCGAGGACTGGACTTACGCAGCCCTGCTTTAAGATGTCTCTAATCCTAGTTTGAGAAAAAAGAAAAGCTATCAGGACCATTTTAATGAGTATCAGCAAGAGTGAATCACAGGAGAACAAGAGAAAGCATGCAAACATGTACAAAGACCCGGAAGATTAGAGATGGCAGACTAAACAGAGAATAGATAAACTGAGAGTGACACCAGTGTCCATCACCAAGAGGCCAGCCAGATCTCTTCACATCTACTGAATCCATCCTCTGCTGTGGATTCAGAAGATGCAGGCGTGTGTGGAGACACAACAGAACAGAAATCACTCCATCACAGCACAATACACACCTTGATCGCTGCTCTCAGCTGGCGAATCTTCATGCCGTAGAAAGAACTTGACTTCTTGTTTCCGAGGCCCCCACTTCTGCAGATGTTCATACATCATGTGTTCAAAGGGGATCGCTCGCTCTGAAAAGCAGATGAGTTAAGAAAAGAGGGATCTAATTATCTGTCAATTCCACAAGTTAAAAATAAAATATGAGTGCCAGTTGCAGAATGAAGCTCATTAATTGGCGAATAATTCAGTAGGCTATATGTATGCACAACTCCACTACTTCCTGAACTTAAGCCAGCTCCTTTGTTTCCTGTCATTCATGACTGGACAAACTGACTAACCCAGGTGTGTTTGGCCATTGCCATCATGGTTACTGAGGCCAGGCACACTTGACTAATAAACTTGTCCAGTAATGAAAGAGACAGGAAACAAAGGAGCTACAGTACCTTAAGCTCAGGAAGTAATGGAGTTGTGCATCTACCCCATTGTTCAGTTCATATAATGCAACATTTGAATATTGAAAGAGGTTTTGAGTTAACTAGCTTTTAGACTCGGTTAAATCAGGTCTCAACTTTCCTCACTCAAATGAAAAAAATGCATAAAATTTTTAATATTTTTCTTTCCACAAACCAAAATAGAACGATGAATAATCATTCAATCTATAAATTCTTAAGATGGTTTTCTTTTACGATCACTTTTCTTCCATTTTTTTGGTTTGTTTCTTTAGCACAAGCTACATCAACATGGATGATGTGTATGAACAATTCACTTTGTGCAGAATTAAAATGAAATTATGACATCTTAAAAGGGAGTCCATTGAGATCATCGTGCAATGACAGGAGCTTAATCACTTGGTTTAATTTAAAGGTTATAGTTTAGTTTGTACAAAGAGAAGACAAATAGTAAGAAGTGGGAAAAAAAAGTGATGGAGATGGAAATGACAGAGGTTTTACAATGTATTATTGCATAACCTGGGGTAATAAAGCCATTGGCTCATATGTTGTTGAGCAAGGGAATGGGTCCTCAGCAAAAAAATGCTGATAACACTGGGTGTGTCAGCACAACGATGTGATGGGTACAAATCGCTTGTACAGAGTAGAATCTGTTGTGACAGTGCTGTGGACAGTACTGGCACGTATTCCTCTTTGGCCCATGAATTTGTATTCAACATGAATCTTACTTGGTATTACATGCCTCTCTCTGCTTCATCACTTAGCTAAGTCATGCATGGCCCTGCTGAACACCTGAACTCATTAATAAAAAGGGTGTGTTTTAAATTAATAACGACAGCTTAGGGCTTTACAAAATGACATAACCATGCATAAAAAGGAAGTGTCAGGCTCAGCAATTATGTGGCCTCAGATAAGGTCCTTTTTTTTTTCCTTTATATGCAATACTAGACATGCCCATTATTCTTCCCCCTGCAAAATGGTGGAAAACTGGATGCAGCTTTTCTTTCAATAAGTAGCTGCTCATTGCTCTCAGTTTTGGGTGATTGTATGAACATAATCAGGTAAACAGGCTGTAAAACAAGCAGAGCACAGCTTTCCAACGCTTCTTACCGTTGCCTCTCCAGACCTCAGCCAGATGGCAGCCGCTCTCACCGGGCTCTTTGCAGAACTCGACGACATCGCGGCATGTCGTCTCGGGCGTGATGGGTACCTCAGTCACAGCCTGTTCCCCATCACTGAGGTACACCGTCAATATCATCTGAAAGAGGAATGAAGTAGATAGAGGCAGAATAACTATTTTAAATTACTACTAAAACAAAGTAGAAATCACAAAATATGTTATGCATGATGAAGTATGAGATTTAACCCACTTTAATGAAGCATACCCTTCTGGTAGTAGGTTTTATTGTCAACCATTCAGAATAGTTGGTTTAACTATTATGCATATCTGTGTCTGCCATGATTATGATTAGGGCTGCTCACAGAGTTTAGACTAGAACATCAATACAAGTCCTTGCAGGTCCTTGCCTGCACTTCTGTCACCATAAAAACAATAACATTTTTCAAGTTATTAACCATCAGTTTGAATCACCCAACTATGGATATCTATAGGATTTTTGGTTTCTCCAAATGAATAACGATATCAAATATAATCTTAGAAAAAAAAAAAGGACAACACACACACACACACACACACACCCCCCACACACACACACACACAAATGAGGTATCCTCGTGATAATATATATATATATATATATATACATATATATACATATATATATATATAAAGTTCAAAAGAGATTAATCTGCTCCTTTGCACATTAATTCAAAAACAGACTGGGCAATATCCTCAGCTAGAAGGGCCACTGAGCAAAATGTCTGCAATGCATGCGTGTGGGTTTGACCTTTAGATAAATCTATACAGCAAGTCACAGCAAGCCTTCGATGCTAAAAATAAATTATGCATCCAAATGTAACACATCCAAATGGACCCATGTAATCTTCACAAGTTTAATTTTCTAGAACACAAAATACTCAAATATCCAAAAGCTTCATTTTCTTCCTGCCTAAACGAATGAAAACATTAAGAAACCAAATAATGCCCCTGGATTTTCTCCGCTCCCAGTCACACAGTAACAAAGCACTAACAGATTGTTCAGCTTACCCAAAGAGTTTTTTTTTTTGGAGAGTTCTTGCAGGAATCCTTATCAGCCCTAAATGGTACCAACTGTTTAGATTTCTACTTCTTACTCTGCTCCACTTTGCTGTGGTTAAGATGATTTACTAGAGGGACATAAATGCACTCTCTAATTTATCTGCCCTGCTTTCAACTACTTTAGAATAGAAATTTAAGAGTTAAACCTATTTTTATTTTCCGTCATCTTGCAAAAAAAATCAAAACAAGCAAATTATAATCTTATTTCTATCAAAGGAAGAGGACAAAGAAACTCAATTTGTTCTTCTAAAAGTTTGTTTGCAATAATAAAACTTAAGTGAAAATTGTTCAACTGAACAGCGTTTAAAAACATCCACAGAGTTGAAATACTTCTGCATGTTTGGAGTATATATTTACTCCAAGGGTACATTCCATTTATCTGAATCCCTGACAGTCTTTCCTCCATCATCTGTTCTGTGTACGTAGAGCATCTGTATCATGTGGTCACTCCAGTTGGACTAAATTTTACATTTCACTGCTTTTAAAAACCATTAAACACAAGCACAGTTTATTCTAACATATCAAATGTCAGAAAACTCCATTAATCATGTGATAGCACATATGCCCTGTACAACTGAAGGAAGAAAGCTGAAAGCAAACCAATGAATGTGAGCAAATAAATCCCGACAGACAGATGGTTCATGTTAATATGTCATATCTAAGATGATTCAGTGACTGCTAAGTACTGATTCACTGATTTAAATACTTCTGTATGGCTTAGGGAAAACATGTTCAATGTTTAAATTACATTTTCAACTGAACTTTAACAAAAACACGAGAGCAGCTTCTATGATGATTTGTGTCATATTTAACAATTTCATAAAATAAAAAGTCATCTCAGCCTCCCCAAAAATTCAAAATCCAGTGGATTCTTCCTTTGTAATGAGTTGAAGCATTGACAAAGGAAAAAGAAAAAAATCAAGTAGCTTATGGAAATGGAAAAGATGATCAACATGAAAAGTCAGTGTTGAGGCACATATACTGCATGTTTTCCACTTTGTAGAGGCAGGCAGATTCTCATGGTTTCCTATGGCTCTGATTACTCTGGGGGAATTGAGGAGTGCCTTCCTGTGTCATCCATCAGGCCTCAGTCAAAAGAAAACTAGGACTGTTTGGGGTGCACAGAAGCAGCAGATCTAATAAAGTAAGCTTTGGAGGGAGGTTAAAACAGAAAAACATTAGCTGCATTTAAAAAGTTCTTAATCTTCATGTAAATTGGATGCAAAGTGAGTTTAAATTCAAACTACATCAACCCCCCCCTCTCCTTTTTTTTTTGTTTCGTTGTACAGTATATGAAATTCAGTTTAAACTCTGCTCCAACAAATGTAAAAAATGGGTTGGTCATAGCCAATGCTACTTCATAGTTTGTCAATTAAAAACTGAAAAGAAAAAAAAAAAAAAGTTGACTCATCCTGCACTGAGGGGCTTATACTAATTTTGTATCCAAGGTCATGCACTCTTGAATTTTTTAGATTTCAGGACAGGTGATGCAGAATGGTGACTACAGCATGCTCACATCAGTGGGACTTTACAGGCAGGGCTAGGCCATTTAACCTCTTGTTTTCATGAGAAACATTTAAAAATGCAGAAGGAAACAGCAGTGTGCCAGCTGTTTCACTGTGGCTTTAGCCCTCTGTACCTGGGCAACCTTTGCACATACTTCAATATTTCAAAAGGTGCCACAGTAAGGAGAGCTTGAGACAAGAAACTGCCCCGACCCCCCAGAGTGCAGGGTCAGTCAGTGTACAGGAACACACTGCTGTCAAATCAACTGACTTTTCCTGATGGAAAACTATCAGAAAAAAATGTTATGAATATCCAAACTTAGAGGTGCAAAACTGTACATTCAGCTTTTAGGTCCATTTACAGAGCAACACTTACTGCCAACGCATATGACTGTCATATATAATTCAGCTTTAGTCACTAAGCTACCTATAGACTGACTTCAGAGGATACTCGGGGACAAAGTGACTCATGCTTTGTAGCGAAGCAACCCTCTGATTCACTGACATTTTCAGCAGCAGCCTAAATGAACCAATGATCACTTGTACTTGAGGGACTGTGTGGCTTCACTTCTGACTATGATTCTAAATACCACTGATTTTTTAAAAGTGTAGAAAAATTAAGAAATAATAATAATAATAATACAAAAGAAAAAGTGCCCACTAAAGTATAATCCAGCATCTTATTTTGGCTTTACTTTACATATCTGAGAGATATCAGTATTATTTCACACCGCTTTTTTAAGAGTACTGATAAGAACGTAAGTAAGTATAGAGACACAAATGATGGATGCCATTTTTGGATCTGATTTAAGGAGAGAACAACAAGAAGAAAAACAATGAAAACTGGAAGAAAATGTATGCATTTACAATAACCTTACACATAATGACGAGCTGCCTGCAGCGCACGCCAAAACAAAGCCTCAATTAATCAGGTCATACAATCAACCAATCAGGCAAATGAGGTGGAAATGTGTACTTCATTCAAACTGATCACAAAAACCCCCCATAATATTTACTAAATTACAACATATAATCAAAAACAAATAAAAAACACATCAAACTAACAGGATAGAAAACAATCTCTCGTGATCTTGTTGAAGACCAGTGGAGAAAATACCAACCGCCCTCACTAAGTTGCGTCTGCCCATACTCCTGTTTCTCTTGACCGCCCTCCGTTTCCTCTTCATCTCCTTCTTTGGTGGCCGGTGATGTTCCTTTGCCCAGATGGGGCTCTCCTTGGAGAGGCTTACAAGGCCACGTAACACTATAGTCACAAACCTCTTCATCATGGCACTGCTGCTTCTTGCAGTCATGAGACTTAATTGTTATGCCATCCCGAGCAGATCTCTAAACCCGACGGTGGTGCGATCATTAGAAAAGTGCTGCAGAGGAGACTTGGAAGGAAAAAAAAGAAAAAAAAAAAAAAAAACTAGCTGGATGTGCCGCTCAGGATGGGAGGGGGGAAGAGAGCGAGCCAGAGTAAAACAAACAGCGAGAGAGAGCGCGACAGAGAGGGAGTCAGGGGGAGGTGGGTGTGGGCAGAGGAGGGTTATGACAACTGCCTCTATCAAAAAGTAAGCCTAGGATATGTTGGTGACTCCCCTGCAAGTAAGGAAGGTTTGGGTACATCTGTGACAGGCTACCAGGTCTGTCACAGGTACTAAAACCTGAGTAACATCTAAAAACAGTCTCCCAGAACCTGATGATCATCTGAGGGAATCTTGAGCAGATTTCCAGCAGGATGAGTTACACAATAATTTTCCCTTGCAAATCCTTACATACTGTATATAGGGCACAATAGGCAGAAAACTTTGACAAAAATGAACTAAAATGAGAGGGAAAAAAATGACAAAGAAATTACTTTACATAGAAAACTATGGAATAGTACAAATAAGGCTAAAAGTAACTTCACATTTATGGTCAGGTCCACAAATATTTAAAGAATGACTGATTTTTCATAATTCGGCCTATGCAAGCCAAAATAATTGGGTTTGTAGTGACGCTCCTAAAATTAAGAAATATAGATTAAATATCAGAAGTTAGTCTAATGTTCAGATGATGTTGGTTAAAACACAGACAGATGTTGGGGTATTTACAACTTAACATGCAGCCACAGCATAAACTTCTCAGTCCCATCCACGACTATCATGTTAACTTATTCCAAGGAATTGATAGCTCATTTTTACATTTTATTCAATTATTCCTCATGCCTTATTGTGTCTAGGCCACACAAATATACAGTGTTCTTTCAGCCCATGCCAGACAGGCTTGATAGTTCTGTTTTTAGCAAGAAAAAAAAAACATCCTCTGGTGGTTTAGGGTCACACGGCTGTTTCCATTCGTTCAGAAAACTAAAAAGAGGTACACAGCCAAATTTCCACTGGATTGGGTGCTGGATTAAATGACAGTTGATGCATTTTTTTGTTGGTTTAAAAAGCTCCAAAAAAGGATTTTGTTTTGCTGTTGTATGTTTTGAGCACCAAGCCCTTTTTCGGATTATGTTGTTGAAACCTCATAAAAGGAAAATGAAAACCTCCATAGGAGGTCTATGACAGAATTTTATAATTTCAGACACATTATTTTTATTACTGATATGGACTAAACACTTCATAAAAGAATATATCAATCTCTGTAAGACAGACACTTTTTCCAGTGCTTCCAAAACAGGAGCAATACCTTGCATCACTTAATGTTGGCTCAACCAAGGCCATTATACATTTTTTTAATTGATTAATCGACACATGAATTTACACACAAGATTCCTGAATACAACATGAAAGTTAGGTACATTATTTGATAAAAACATGTGGCATGCGATTGTCTAGTCTTCGAGTTGAAATTAGTAACAATCCCTCCATTTTTTTTTAATGTGAATTCATTTCTTTGCCTTTTAATAAAGTTCATGGGTTGCATTTGCTGTTTGTTTTGTGTCATTGTCAATCTGTGCTATGAGGCAGCATGAAATTAGTTTTGAAGATCCTGGCTGAATCTGAGCAGAAATTAAGAATTGATGCTACAGCTTCTATCAGCCATCACATCATCAACAAAGATCAGTGACCCGTTTCCACTGGTAGCTGCATGTGACCATACCACAGCATAGCTTTTTTATTAAGTCTCATCAGTCTGGTTTAAATGTTCTGTTTGTTTTCTCAGTTAAAGAACTGGGCAGTTTTTTTTTTTTTTTTTTTATCTACCACCTGAGTGCTCATTTACTTTTGAAGTAAATTTGCTGCATTTTCTTCAATTGTGCACTGACTTGGATAGATATAGACAGGAGGTTTTAGTTTACGTCTCCCTTTAGCTTTAATTGAGACTTTGGAAAACACACAGAGAGAATTCCTATAAATAGATGTCAATAGTCCAACTACTGTGACTCTGTAACAGTCAATGCAGTACTTGTATTGCAACTATTGAATTACAGCAACTGGTTTATACTTTAATCACATCCCGAGTCTGCTTCATTCAACTGCAGTGAGAAGCCAAATTTCCAAATGTGCACAAATTCTTAGGGCCTTATATCATACTGAAATAGTTACTCAAGGTTCAAGAACCATTTCCAGTATATCAGAAGTTCAAATGTGAGGGTTTGGTGTGACTGGCCAGCAAGATTCAAACACACTTCAAGTTATTCCTAAAACTTGTTTACATTCTCAACTAATAGCTCATCAATTCTATGTGACACATCCATTTAATTTCATTAAAATGAGTCTTAAAAAAAGGGGGGGGGGGGGGGGTCACTGTGTATGAATTACATAGTCTGGTAACTATCAAGTGGCAACTCCTTTGCTATTTCACAAAGGGAAAGTATTTGCTTTCCCTAATACTGTAAAGAGAACAAGAGGAAGATTCATACTTTATAAAAAGGATCCTTTTGAATGAAAGCTGACTCATGCACATTAGAGGACAGCATTTAGAAAGTCTGATTAATAGTGAATACTCCTCCAACCAATAAAAAGGTAAAGAAAAAAAAAATCTAGGGGTCTTAAACAAGTGCAAGTCCTTAAATAAAATCAATAACTGACTCTTAATCTGCTCATATTAAGTTTAGGGGAAAGGCTCAACAGGAAAAGTCCTCCCCATTCAATTATTTTACCTGTTAAAGTGCTTTATAATACATCTGTGGTGATCTGTTTGATGTTTTTCAAGCCTAGGTCTACAAAAATGGGAAAGTGACAATAAGCAATGTTTGCTTTTTCTGTAAGGCACGCTCTGCCCAGTTCCACAGTGTGAGATTAATGCCACTTGACAATCCACTCAGCTCTAAAGTTCCCCTTAACAACAGAGCATTAGTCGACGCAGCCACACAGACCTAGATCTGCCAGGGTCTCATTGGCTGCTGGAATCACGCGAGAACCAAATGCCTCGTTGCCTCTCAGCTCTACTGACTCTTTGACTCTCATAGATTGTTGGTGCCACAGGATACAACTCTCACACAGACTTCAGCCCCGGTCGTTTCTGAAGATCTGACAACTAAAGCAAACATAGTGTTACTTTGTCATCCTGAAAAGCCTCTCTGGGGTCATATTCTATAGCTTTTTTTCTTCTTCTTTTCTGTAAAATGAAAACAAAGCACTTTTGGGACACTGCATTTTCACCTAATGTGCACTCACTTGCAAAGACGCTGGCCAAGAATGGATCACCCCCAATGATGACACCTTATTGAGCATACTGTAAACTTATCCTGCATTTGAGTTCATGTTCTCCTCCCTGATGACTGAAAGGAATGTAATAGCTTTCCCCACAATTCATCGCTGCATTCTCAGCACTAAAGATAACAAAAGAGGTTCCAACAAAGCGCAACTCAAACTCCTATAGAGTTGCCACTCAGGTATTCTATTCAATACAGCATAGAGCGTCTTGAACAATAACG
>JALJCO010007139.1:170000-292500 GCA_023101725.1 Atherinomorus stipes
GCAACACTGGAAATCATTTGCCTTTTAGTGTGTGTATGCCTTTTTGTCCCAACTAAGCAACATAATTTTTATGTACTGCTAATTTCTCTCCAACTGACTCTTTAAGCTATGACATCATCACCATGGCTGGATTCAAGACTCGTCATGTTGGCTCTGAAGCTCAGGCTGTTTCGCTGAGATGTGTTACTCCAGCGCAGTCACTTTAAGTCCAGTTTAGCAGCTGCTGCCTCAACTCAGTCTCAAACAATTTCCCAAAGAAAGAAAGTCTGGTGGAGCTATTTTCTGGAGATGCTTCATTAGACACTCTGCCTGCAAGGACAATCCCATTTATTTAATTAGAGAGGAAAGATTAGACTGAGAGAGGAAAGAAGTATAACATTGATGGTTTAGTCACAGCAACTTGTAGAAATGGCAAAAGAAAAAGACTCAATAGAAAATGGGGCAACATTGCAATAGCATTTTCTTTGATGAACTCTGAGCACTTACCGTAACAAAAGAGTCTGTCCCTGGCAAGAACTTATACTCAAAAGACTGTGAGAGTTTGCTGGTGGGAGCTAGTACATGGAGATGAAGGTGGCCCACGGAGATGAAGGGAGGTTTATGAAACCCAAACCTGGAGAAGAAAGCACATTGATGCATGGGTCAGATTATCAACACTGGAATGAGCATCTCTGCATCTCCCTCCGTATGACAATGATTTATTGGGAATCATGCTTTCTTTTTTTGGAGGAAAAGAGAAATATAATGCTTGTGTCAGTGAAACCAAGGCCAGAAGCTAAAAACAGACAGGTAAAAGCCCTCATCCTGAAAAGGAAAGACAAATGAACAATAAATGATGAGCAGATGTGTTGTTTTTTTCTCATGTATCTTATTTACATTTTGCCTCACTGTGTGATTATTTTGCATTGACTTCTTTTACATCTTATGGTTATTTTTTTAAAAAATTTAATTTTTTTTTTTTTTTGGTTTTGTTATATTTTTTGGGTTTTTTAGGGGGTTTTCAATTTTTTTTTTTCCATTTTTTAAATTTTTTTTTTTTTGGTTTTTAATTTTTACAACAATTTGGGTTTTTTTTTAGTTTTTTTTTTTAATATATTTTTTTTTTTTTTTTCTTTTATTTGTTTATATTATTTTATTAAATAAAATATTTTGGTGTATACCAGCCTCTGTTTTTTGGGGATTTAGACTTTAATAATTTACAAATAAAAAAAAAAAAAACAAAAAATAAAATTGAAAAAGGGTTCTTTATCCACTATCAAAATATCCAAGATGTTTTAGTTGTAGGTCATACTATTGATTGAAATGGTGCACTGCAATCAATGCGATATAGGAACACAGCAGTTGCAAACTTAGCTTTTTTCCACATGGATTTTTTTCCTCTTTTGGTACAGCCCTTGCACAAAATCTCTACTTGGGTGTCTCTTTTTTTCTTCAAAGACTTTTTCTTATATAAATCATAATTTGTATGAAATAAAACTCAGGAAACTCAAATGCTAATTGTCTCCACCCACCTTACATCCTTCATATCAGTGATCCCTTGCTCACAAAGTACAGTCTTCCCCAGTCCAACCATTTTCTCAACTGTTGGAAACATGACTTGTTAATCTTGTCAAAGATCTGATAAGGTAAAGCTAAAATCCACTCTTACAGTCAATATTTTGCAAGCTTGAAGTGAAAAAAAAAAAAAGTGGAGGCAGTTATGACAGTAAACGAAGCCCCACTCACACTCAAACACACTGACCTATATTCAGAAATAGATCAAGGAAAGTTAATAGTAGCAGAGGACTGGATTGCACAAGTGGAAGAAGTCTGCTAAAATTCTGTATGGAACTATAAAAGTAGCCATAAGAATATTTAGAGCATAAAGTCCAATGTGTTGTGGCTAAAAGACACAAAGCAGAAGAATGAAAAAACAGTGGTACAGATAAATCTCCAAACTGACCGAGGTTGATGTGTTTTCTGTTCAGCGAGCGGCAGCTGTGAATGTGTTCTTTGGGAATAACCAGGTAGTGATGAGGAGCAGCAGGGCAAATATCTCTGAAACATACCAGATCTTTACTCTGTAGAGGAGAAGAAAACATCAGACAACATGACACAAGTACAGATCAAAGCCACTTCAAATGTGAGAGTGGCAATGTAGCAACAGTGTAATTGTGGTAGTGATGTGTAAACATCAGTTAACAACATCCAATCCATCAAAAACTAGTGAGAGAGGTAACATTCTTCTTGTTTCAACTGTCTGCATTGAAGTAGAAGATTGACAAAAACTCACAAAATCTACAGCACAGTCCACAGAAACTGCTCATAAAGAACACTGGAACATCATAAGGAGTAATTAAAATAGACCAGACATCCACACTCACCGTGTCCCAAGCATAACAGGCTTAACCCACAAAGGCCCCACTTCTGACCCAGAAGCTTTATCTTCAGTCTTTTAGTATCAGGTATCACAAAAACTACCAGGAGTCTATTAAACTTAAGAGATAAAAGACCTCAGAATGAGTTATTATTGTAACATTCTGTACGGAAGCCCCCCTTATCCAGTTATTTGTCAGACTGTCATTCATGTTCAACTTTTCACCCAGTGCCCCAGTAGCCTTCTTCATTGGAATTCTTATTGTTTATATCAATAAAAGTACGTTTCTTAGTATAAATTCAGTTGTCTCTACCTCTAACGTATTCTTAATAGTTTTTTGTTGTTGTTGTTCTTCTGAAACAGATGACACCTTAAAGCGACAACTAAGTTCCAACTCTTATTCTCACTTCTGAACATCTCGCTTAATTACTTACTTTTCTAAAATTCAAGGAAACAAATAAAGACTCCGCTGTGAATTGAAATGTGCTTCAAAAGCCACTAATTACCCCGCACTATGGCTGAAATCTACAACAATTTCCAAACAAAAATAAAAACTGTCAGAAGTGTTGTACCCAGTTCAAGACGACTTCCTGGTTCGGACGAATACAGAAAAATAGTCCCTTTATTAAAACCCTTTTTAAATACTTCTTAACAAGAATTTAGAGGAGTTTTTACCTGTTTAATAACCTCTGTCTCCGTGTCTCGGTTGTTTGCAATAAGGCAGAAAATACATTCTTCATCAAAATGTTCATTGGAGTCTTTCCCGTTTCTCGCCATGACTTGTACGAAGTAGCCTATACGCCCACCAAAGATCGTCTACCACAGTAAAGACCTATTCCTCCCTTTTATTTAAGCACTCAGGTCAAACAGGCAATAGGAAACCCTCTTAGCAACAGAGTGATACATCATCGTGCCCAAAGATCTTTGAAAAAATGACGTCCTCCACAATCATTACATCGGGATCTTGCTGAATCTTCATAACTACAGCATTGTTAATAGACCAATAATAAGACAAACCAACTCCTTGTTATTCATGTATATACTTAACATTTATTTGGGTTTAAATGTGGTTGCAATAACAACACAATAAATAGATCATTGGTGGTATCACAGAACACAGCAGTTTTGGATTCACAAGAAATAATACTTAGGGAGCATTCACAGTTACAACACTGAACACTTAAAAACAACAAAGTTCATTATCACATGAAGCGTTTACTGGCATTAGTGAATAGTATGGCAGGTAGTGGTGTTGGACATTTGCAGTACTGCATATACATGCACTACAAGCCTGTGTCACATACAAAGAAAGGACATAAATGAACATTTCATTTCCATGTTAGTAAATTCAAATGTTGATTTAGTGGCATATTAGAGTGCAAAAACTGATGATCCCTTCTTAATCCATTCTGAAGTAAAGAAGAGGCTGAGCTGTGGTTTGAAGAGGCAGCTTACCTCCTGTAGTTATTGGTTCAACAACATTCAGTAACAATTTTACAGTTAAAATTGCTTCATTACAAAGGGCCACAACGCAGCATGGGCTGGAACCTGTAGTGCAAATCATGATATCATGTTAAACCTGACTGACAATGACCAAAAAGAACAAACAAATAAACAAAAAAATGAAATAAAAGGTAAAATTATGTTGGGCTATCAATTACTGAGTAAACAACTGAAACCTTTAGAGAAATATTAATATAAAATCATTTCAGAAAAAAAAAAAGTTTTTATTTATAACAAAATAAAAAAAAAATGCAAAAATATTTCTTTTATAAAATGAAAAGAGCTCATAACGAACATGAAAAAAAAAATATTTGGTCATTGCAAACATTTCCTTTCTCTACCAGCTGTTTTGGATCGAACAAAGACGGAAAAAACTATCTGCAGTTGTAGGGGAATGAAATGGAACTCATTCATGTCATCTAAAACTCAAACTAAGAGAACAAGACAGCCTTCAAGGGAAGCAAACACTTCCATTGTAAACAATTTGCAACTTAATTTGATAATAGAGGATCTAAAATCATCTCTGGCAATTTCCTTCAAGTTTCAAGTTCATTGCGTTATATATAAAAAAAAAAAAAAGATTACCATTCTAAATTTCTTCATTACATAAATCTGTTCATTCTCAAGCACACAAACTATATATTTCAGCAAAGTTAACCCAACAGCATTGATGGACTCATTCTTTTTCAGAGACGTAAAACCAGCTCTTTTTGGAATAATTGACAGTAACCTCAACAGTTTGGCCTTTTTTTTTTTTTTTTTTTTTAGCTCTCCAGTCACAGAGTGGAAAAAAACAGCCCTCCTCTCTTCTCATTGTAAGCATTTTGTAAGGCAGCCTCATGCTGGAGAAGCTGGAGCTGTTGTCTTATGTCTAAGGCAGCCGATGAACTGAGATCAAACCATTTTTCTTGCATTTCCACCTTTTTAAAGATGGGAAACTGGGCAGAAACATGCCAGACTAACTGCAGGTCAAACCCACCTCAGACTTCAGAATACCGACATATCGGCTCCACAAGCTGTTTCTGTCTCAAAGGACGCTCAGAGTCATTTGTGGGTAGCTATGCTTGCCTCCAAGTGTTGCATAATAGACTTGGGGTGCTTTAAGGTTTTGTGGATCAGAGTGAATGTGGAAAGAGCTTGAGCAGATGAAGCTACTCAAAGGTCCAGACCTCCAGACTGTGGATGTTGAAGTCCTGCTGGGAGGAGAGTGGTTGGTTGTTGAATGTGGCGCATTTATTGGTAGTGCCTCGGTATAGCTCAGCATCCAGCCAAAGACCAAGATGGCCACTGCAGAAGAAGAAGCAAAAGGTTGGAAAACCCTTCATAATCCAACTGTTTAAATTAATGAGACAAATAATTTTAAGGGCATCATAACATTATCTAATAGATGTACGTACCCTCCTCCTCCCATCTGCAGAGAATCTGTATCACCTTTCACAAAGTAAGAATTCTCCCCCGTCCAACGGTATACCTGTAAAAATATAACTTTTGTCGGAAAAAACTTTGTTCTACAGTTCTAAAACAAAGATGAGCTCTTAAACTAATTTAGCACAAACCTTAATCTCAGGACAAAAGCTGAAAAGAAAAGTCTCTCCAGTCCCGTAGCAGTGTTCGCTCACTCTGAAGGGATGAGTTGAAAATGCCCCAAATATCTGTGAAGAGAGACATTTAAAACATTTTGTTTTAATTCTTTGAAAATCTAAGTAATAGTCACGCTTGGGTTGTTAAAACTCTCATGTACATTTCTAGTTTTCCAGTTTCCAGATCGGCTGGAGCACAAAAGTTTTGTTTGTACCACAGGGGGGCGCCAAAGTTCAACAGCTGTCACTTAGTTGCTCTGACGCACTGATCAGTTGTGATCGTATTTTGATCATAAATTTAAAATGCAAATAATCACAAAATGTTAGTGCTTAAAAAAATGAGCCCTAACTGAAGCAATACCAAATTGCGTCAACCTATCACCAAAAATGCCTATAAAAAATGCTGTTATGATGACATATGATGGGTTTTCACCACATTGCCCATCTCGCATTTTTATTCACCTGGTGATCCATGTCTTTGATAACCAGCAGAACAGGACTGTCCACATCTGCCAGGTTCCTGTACAGAGTCTTTAGACTGGTCCCATGTTTCTCAGTACTGTAGACGAGTCTCCACGGATATCCCTGCACACGAGCTGGCAAGCGACAGGCAAGCTGAAGGGAAAATAATCAGACAATAAAGTACTGACCACTCTCTAAATCCCTCATCAGTAAATTATTTATCTGTGATATATTTTACAGTTACCTTTTCAATGTGTGTATCTTGCAGCAGATCACTGCTATCAATGAGAATAGGCAGGGCATCCACAGACATGTCTCTGTCATAGCTACCAAAACTCTGTCTACGTTTGGCCTCATCGAGGGTGATGATCTAGAGTACAACAAGCCTTAGGTGTCAATGATGCAAAGACAACAAAGTACATAAACACAGAATAATGTGACAGAAATGTTGGGGGGAAAAAAACACACAGAAGAGGGGGATTGGGTGAAAACTGCATGGTTCCCTCACCTCCCAGCTGCACGATCCAGGGTCACTGAAGAAGTTGTCAATCATGTCCAGCTCATCTTTCTCCACCACAACAAAGCCCTGCTCACGAGCCTCGTTCCCGTACACATCGGGAGACCACTGAACAAAAAATGAATACAGATCGTGCACCCTGGAAAACACATACACAGCACGTTTTTACACAGCCAAACTCCACACATTCAAACTAAACAATATGCATATATTCCTCTGAAAACTAGAAAAGCACTTGGAGAGCGCAGACTTCCAGCAAGGAGCTCAGCTACCCTGATATGGTCCTAACTTACAATGATAAAAAAAAAATCCTCCAAAAAATTCCTGGATCCAGACAGTGATCTGGATAAACACCAAATTTTAGTCAGTCTCTCTTGTGCCATTATCAACATTCCCTGAAAATTTCATAGAAAACTGTTGATAGCATTTTGAGTTATTTTGCTAACTAATAGACAAATGGCAGCAATTACAGCACCTAGTGAGCGTTATGATCTCACCTTTCCTGTGGTACGGCAAACCAGTACTCAGGCTGCTTCTCCCGGCTCCCAAATGAGCGAGCAGGGCTGGAGGTCATGCCAATGACAAAAGACTTCCTCATTGGTTTTCCAACTTTGAAGCAGAGGAACATGGGTGGGTTTTTGCTCCTCTCCTCTGATGAGAGAAGCATGTCTACCCAGAGATGGAAAAAACACAAAGAAAATAGAGTTCAGCTACTTTAGACCAACATTTTATTGAAACTCCAGCGATCACAAGGAGTTGCCAACAAATTTCCTTCACTTTGGGGATGTGCGACATATTTAACCCATAAATATCTCAGTAACATCTATTTATATGCAACTTAATATTCATATTATGTACCTTCTATTGGAGCCTGCATCCTCTGCAGCAGCCAGGACTTCATCTCCGATTCATAGTTTTTCTTCCGTCTCTCCTCTTCACTGGCTTCGTCCATCTCCGCTGGTCTGTCTGCAGAGCTTTGTCTCTCCAGACCAGACCTCCCATGAACATCAGAAGCCTCCTGAAGACTCATCTTCCTGATCATGTTATCGTCTATGCTCTCTAGCAGCTTGTCAGCTCCTTCAGATTTTAAATCTTTGGTTTTGGTTACCTCTTGGATTACAGGTTTTTGAGGCAAGTCACCCTGTTTTTCAGCATCTAAGGAGGATTGTATCGACTCTCCATCCTCGATGGAGCTGTTCTGAGCTACACCTTCATCCTCTTCGTCATCCAGCTTCCCTTTAGTTTGACCAAACATTAACTTCTTCTGGAGGTCTGGACAGCTTGTTCCAACAAGTTCATGGTGGTCTCTGGTGACAGTGCTGGGTGTGGTGGAGGACGTCCCCTCTGTCTCATCTGTGCTCCCGTTAACAGTCGGCTCCAGCTCAGTAAATCCTTCATCTGATGGAGACTTCTCAGTCTGTTCACCTTCTGTACTCCCTGGGATTTAAAAAAAAATGTGTTTGTAACTCCAAAAATATTACTAACAGGGTAAATACACCACCAACATCATTTGGGGAAATCTTACCAGTTTCAGAGAGAGTTGATTCAATGTCATCCAAAACTATGGGCTGCTTTGGAACCATTGCTTCATATCGGCTGAACGGGTTCAATTCCTGCTCCGACGGCAGCTGCTCCCACTCGCCAGGCCTGTACACAGGACACAGATCCTGGGGTAGATCTCTGTGCCATCACGAGGCACCACACATTCCAAGGATGGAGGGAGGGGTAAACACGGAAGAAAAAAGAAAAAGAAAATGTCCAACAAAAATTAACATGACATGCAACTTAAAAACAACAAATGTGATGAAAAATGGAAACAAACAGAATGGAAATTTGTACATATTAAAAAGCTAAAAATAAAGATGGAAAAATGTAGAGTTGGTGTAACAGTATGTCTTTTTTTAGTCAAACTGTGTAGATGAGACTCAGTGATGACAAACTAAGGAAAGTGGGCGAGGGAAATGTAGCGCATTGACGCGATTGTCAGAAGTCAGGACAGTCTAAGCAAAACAGAAACTGCAATGAGGAAGAAGAGCGGAGGAATAAGGGTAGAGGCCTGAAATAACGGTTAGAAAAGAGGGAAAATGTAGCCAGTCAGTTTGTTAGGTGCTCTTACGATGGGAGAGCGTCTTTTAGCTTCATACGCGACACGTCGTCATACAGGGCCACAGACACCACCTCCTCCATGGGACAGATTAGACCATACTCCTCACAGCCATTCTCGATCACCAGGGGGTCTGACTTGTGGGGGTCAAACATGATGTTGTTGGGCGTCACAATCAAAACACCTCCAACTACTCCCTATAAAGAAAATGCAGGCACGTGAAAGGCAATAGTTAATGAAGATCTAAGGAAAAAAAAAAAACTAGTGGATAAAAATGGAATTCAGTTGATATTTTAGTTAAAGAGAAAAATTTAATACTTAATACTTGTTAGGAAACAGCAACTCCTTGAGCAGATAAAATGACAAAAATTATGAAAATCTTATCAGCCAAACAGGATGACTTAAAAATATCCCACCAAGACTTAAAATGGTTGGAAAAAAGGCCAAAAATAATATAAATACTTAAAGCAGAAATCTGACATGCATAAAATGTTATATAATCAGTACCAAACTGATGATTAATATACATCTACATTTTCCCAAACTTTAACAGCTTTTCTCAACCTCTCACCATGCCATCAGTAAAGTATTTGCAGCTCATTTTGATGAATCTAACAGTTGCTGGGCTCTCGTCCTCCGAGTTTGGGGACAGCTCACGGCGGATGGACTTTGCTGACCGGCAGCTCTGAGTGCCATCCTGAAACACGCCAAAACAACTGATCAGAGACTTTTACATCATGTTTGTTTCTACATAATGGAGATGTTGCAGTATATGGGATATACCACCAGGAATAAAACAACATTTGCATCAGTACTCCAAGATACATTATCAATCTTATTTACTTACATGCGATGGCTTGTCAGACAAGCCATTAGTGAGGGAGGGGTCAGATGAAATCGGAGACTTTGGGTCAGTTTCTGATTGGCTAACATCAGGGACATACAGCTTCTGCAATAATGTTGTACAGCAAATAATCCATAATGAGGAGAGGAGAACAACATGATGGGATGCTGTCAGTGAGTCACACTCACTTGACCAGGGTAGATGCTATGAGTGAAGAGCTTATTCAGCTGGACCAGCTTGTTTGGGGTGATGTTGAACTTGAGTGCGATGCTGTTGAGGGAATCATCAGGTCCGACCTGTAACAAGAGATTCTGCCTTTGAGGATGATCACACAGATCAAAACACTGCTCAAGGCCAGCAACCTTTCTGATGACAGGTTTTCAGGAAGTTATCTAAAAGGTGTCGTCAGCGTCGAGTTACTTACAATGAATTCCACTGTGCCTGGCGGTTTCTTTTTCTCCATCTTTCCCTGATTGTTAGTTTTACTGCCATCACCTGAGGGAAAGAAAAAAAAAACTGCAAGTTAAAGAAAAGTAAAAAACACCAATTAAGCAGTATTTAAAGAGAATAGAACTAGGGGGCTCCCGGTCTTAGGAAAGGTACAATTTCCCCCAAAAATTTTTACAATTTAATTAGAGCCGCGATTGGGGAAAAAAGGCAACCGGATCTTCACTCTGGTCCAGCAAAGAGCTGGTTTTGAGAGCCAGGAGCCAGTGTTTAGGTGGTGGGAAGCAAAAGAACCAGTTTATAGTTTGGTTCTGGTTCGAACCAGCACTGGAAGCAGCTCGTAAAGCAGTTTCTGTTGTCGCAAGATTCTTTAACAATTTAACAATTATCTATCAGTCATTTCTTTGTTTTTCTACCTTTTATTGAGTCTTTCAGAGTGCTGTATGTGTGAATATGTCTGTCAGTGCTGCTACTAGAAAACAATTTCCCAGAGGTACCAACCAAAGAGATGAATAAAGTTAATCTGAGGTCTGAATCTGATTCGCGTCAGGTTGGCCACAGAGAGAGTTGCAAGTGCCGCTTACAGGCCAGAGACACCGGGGGAGGAGGGGAAACATTGAATCGCTCTGTAAACACTTTGTTTAGCCCCACAGGGATTCTGAAAAGCATTTATTGAGGTGAAAAAGTTACTGAGTTCTGCTCTAAGTTGTTGAGTTACTTTAACAAATGAAATCACCATCCAGTGAGGGCATTACAGAGACAGAGATCCCTCTAAATTTCCTGGGTTTCTTGCAATTCAGTACCAATCATCCATCTTTTAATATATTGTACATAGTGAAGCAGTTATCACAAACACACACACTGACTCTTGTTGCAGACAAGTTTCACAGTCAGCATTTCCAACTCTGAAGCCTATAGTGCACCGTTGCCTGACTGCCTCATTCTACCACTGTCCTTTTTGTGGAAACAAAGGGCACAAGTACACATTATACTTCAACACTCCAGCTATGTGTTCTCATAACAGGACTCAGCATCAAACACAAGACTGCTGCCTCTCCTCTGAACACTATTCATCCACTGGCTGTACCAGGTCATATCTGACACTGTACTTTGCATAATACAACAAGAAAGTTTTGATTTATTGCACTGCAGCGTATCCTATTTGCAGAATGTGTGGCAATAAACCCACTTTATTATGGACCAAAGCTCATATTATCAAAGTTTACGCAGGTAGTTCACCCATTGCATGAGACAGAAATCCATTATCACTGTCAATTCACTTTGTTTAGTGAAGACATGCTGGAAACAAGCTCAGCTCAAAAAAACAAGAAGTTAACACTAACTGCGTTTACATGGACCCAAATATAATGATTGCTTTTGGTTTAAAAGCTCTATCGGAATGAAAATGTTCCATGTAAACACCTCTTTCCGAATGAAAAAGTGTTGAACAGAATGAATTATCATTCGGTTTCACAGGGGTAGAATATTCCTTTCCCTCAACCGATCGTGGTATCATGTAAACGCTGAATCAGAAAGTTGAGGTTGCGTTCTTACAGCGTAAGCTTCGACGAGACATCAACGTGCAACAGTGACGTTTCCCGACTTTAAAAGATGGCAGTGAACAACCTAATTCCCTGGACAACGACAAAGTTTTTTTTTTTAAACTCAAACTCCGTCTCTATGCCTTTTTCTCTATTGTTGGCAGTAGGAGCACATGAGTATCAGCTGCTGCTTGATTAAAGTCCTGCAGAAATCACGATCGTGGCAATTAGTTTGTAGACCTCCGTCTTTAATAAATAACGTGATGTAACATCATTCTGAGCATGTCAGACAGGATTATTCTGAATAAATGTTTGTGCATGTATACACCAGATCGGAATGAATTAGATCCCATGTAAACAGCTGCCCTTAAATCCCCAATTAGAATGATTTAATTCCAAAAGGGAAAAAAGTCTCCATGTAAACATGCCCAATGTAACAAGCACCAAAGACAGAATACAGAAAATGGTGCTTAAGTTTGAATTCCTCACTTGATACTTTAATAATGCCTATCATAACCATTCTCTCTCCAAGTTATATTAGTTTGAAAGCTAACTTGAGAACCTAACAATTACAGTGTGCAGATATTAGTCCATTATGTCAAATCCCATTTGCTCCAAATGGACATAAGACATAATGACATGAAGATACAATCATAGGCTGCAACTACAAATAACTCTGGCTCACCAATTAAAGCCAATTTCTGTTAAGAAATCCTGAAAGGCCTTTCTCCTCCTCCGGATCATACCAAGTGAAAAAGCCCCCCCCCTCCCCACACTTATAGAATTATATCGATGTTTAAGTGCCCTCTATGATTTAAGACAAGCAAAACCTGTGAATGCCATCAACTGTAAAACAGTGCCGGATAATGATTATGCAACTTCCTGCTTTTAAAACTGCTGAGGTTGTTTCCCCACAAATGATTCAACTCAGAGGGGCCATTGTGTTTCTCAGCCACAGAATAATGGCTGCATATAAAAGAGGGAAATTGTTAATACTGGCAAGTGGAAAACAACATTTCAAGATGTATTTAAAAGAAAAAGAAAACAAACAAACAACAAAAAAAAAAAAACCCAGTCCTGCAACGGCTGTATTAACCCTTTAAACCTTTCTTTAAATAAGTCTTTGGATGCATCAGAAAACTTACCTAGACCTGCAGGTGGCTTTTCTGTTACTATCTGTAGGGCTGTCTTCTTGTTGGGATCACTGTTACAGATGATTGCAGAGTTCTGCTCATTTGGACTTTTTTCTGATTGGCTCTGCTTGAGCTGCTTCCGCCTTTTCAGCCTGGTGGGATACAGGAAAAAAAAAATCTTTACCAACAAAGCAGGAAAAAGGAGGCTGACATTTTTGCATTGCAGAGTCAATAGGAGTGCAGCTGATTTTTATTTGAGATCTGCAAGTTTTGTAGAAGAATTCAACAGAACAAAATGAAACATTTAGCTTAAACCTTTTAGATTTTCAATCTCTGGACTAATGTGTGAGTGAAGCAGAGCAGTATTACAAACATCTGGCACCAAACTGGAATAACTTTTCATTTTACACTGTGGTCTATTACAATGTACTATAATCTGTAATCAAAAGAGAGCACAAACTTTATATTTCCCATTAAAAAAAAGTTTAGTCTATATTTACTTTGCTGTGTCAGGTATACCGTCTGCTCTGAAAGGCTTTTCTTCCTGATAAATCATTAATAAGTGAGGGACTGATGGGGTACATTAAGGCAGAGCACTGCAGAGCTCTGGAATCTAAGGTTAGTGGTTCACCTCAGGTTAATGTGCACTTCCTAAGAAGATATAAGTATGAAGAGAAAAGATATGTCCAAATGATTTATGAAATACGTCATGGAAATTGGGGTATACTGGCTCTGCACAGCCCCAGGCAAATAAAGTAAAAAAAAAAAAAAAAGTATAAGAGAAGCATCTTTAATGTTCAAGTACTTTAATGGAAGAAGATATTGGGTCAATAAGTCTGCAGACAGATGGAGCTCGGGCTTCTCCTCCTATAGTTCTTCTGCCTCTTAAACTGATGCAGCTGGAAGTAAGTTAAAGAATCTGCAGACACACTCTGGACAGCACCATCTGTTTCACTCAGGGGCATTTCTCAGATCTCCTGATCAAAGACTCTCTTTCCACCCAGTATCTACTATTTAGCCCTTCTTCTCTCTCTCAAAATGTTCAGTTTGTAAACAGTGCATAACGTGCATGAATAGTAAGATCAACAAACTGATCATGGCGAGCCTGACACAGTTATCTGACTGTAACCTGAACAGAAAAGACTGTCTTAGCAAACAGGTTTGAGATATGAAGCCAATGAGGAAGTGATTTAATGTGGAATTCTAAACACAGCTGTAAGCTGATAAACATCTATTTTCAACAGATTCCCATTAAAAAAAGTCCTCTCGTTTCAAATGAAAAACTAAATTCACATATTTTTCTCTCAATTGTGGCATCATCTATCGCCACTCCTTCTGGCCAATGAGGAACTGACAAGCAAATGGAAGTTTATTTGGAAAAAATTCCACAGTTAGATAAATATTGTGCAAACAAACCCATTTTTGTTCAGTGAGGTTTAACTATCGCGCTCAGGCTCCATCCTCCTGCCCGAACACGATGCCTGATGGAAACAGATGAAGACAGCCAAATGCCAAACCCAAGGTTTCTAAATATCGGTTCAAAACCACTGGGCAAGGTCACGGTGACGACATCCACCCTTTCCATGCAGTCTATAATTCAGTCAATAATCAAAGCACACATCAAAAGGCCAAAGCTTACAGAGGTTTAGGATATAATAACATCTTGCTTGTAACATCAGCAGAAATGGTCTAGACCAGGGGTCTGCAACCTGCGGCTCCAGAGCCAAAAGTGGCTCTTTGGACCTTCCACAATGGCTCTCAATGACGTTGACTAAAAATGATAAAGTAAAATCGAAAAATATGCATAATAATAAATGTGGGTTTTAAGCAGTTTTTTATTGGAATAATTACACTAAATTTCCACAACTAAAAGTACCAGTATTTTTTTTTTAAACAAAATTTTCCACAAATATCTACATTTTATTTATTCATTAACCTTTTATGTATTTGGGTAAGTCCCACTGAGACAGAAACAAAAAAACAAAATCCCATAAAAAAAAAGTGTCTCTCTTCTTTCTTTCTTTTTTTTGCAAAGGTTTTTTGTTTTGTCTTGATTTTTTTCCCCCAAACCTTAAAGTAGAAATAAAACTGTGGCTATTTGAAAATGACACCAAAATTCATATAATAAGTATGCAAGCATTTAATATAGTAAGTATTTTTCAAAAATGACAAGTTGTCTTTTTTTTTTTAAACGGCCATGAAATATTTGCGGCCCTGGACGACTTTTATTTATCTGAGTTGAGGCAAAAATGGCTCTTTGAACAATAAAGGTTGCAGAAACCTGTTCTGGACCAGTGGTGGGAAACCCTGGTCCTTGAGAGCCGCAGTTCTGCAGGTTTTATGTGTCCTCACTCCAGCACAAAATTCAAATTAAATAGATCCAACAGCCGATCAAGTTCTGCACAATGACTTGTGTGTGTAGGAGCAGGGACTCATGGAAAACCTGTGACAGCCAAGGATCCCCACCACTGGGCTACTGGACTATAAAATGAGTTCCCTGCACTTCCATATTTACTTAGTAATCCTTTGTTTAAATAAAACAAAAACACATGAACTTAGTTTAAACAGACAGTACATAGATCAATTATCATTCCTAGTTAAAATGACTGTGGTGCAGCTAAAACACATCTAGTTACTAAATATGAATTTTCTTTATGAAGGCTTAACATGTTTTTACATCTTTGGATGTTGACACAATATCAAATTTGGACATTTAAGATGCTCTTGTAAAAAAAAGTTTGAAGTTAACGTAATCGTTCCCAATGACTAAGATGGAGCTTACAACATCTGATCCATGACTAAACTAAGCCTTTTCTGTTTAATCTAAAATTGAGGTGGTAAGCTGTGTCTATAAATTCTATTGGGATTCCAACTTTATCATCTATGAGGTAGAAGTTGTTACGATAAACATCAGATGCACTGGCCATCATCGCCATAAAATGAAGGTGCTGCTCTTTATTTACCAGTTTCAATTTTGAATTATAGCCTTGCAAATAATAGCTTTTGCTGCTGTTGCTAACCACAAACCAGTGAACTTAATCAAAGGCCAGTGAGCTGACCCTAATCAGCTGTTCTCTAACCTGTACAGAGTTAAAGTTTGTCAAGTCAGCTTTCTGGAAAACAGCTAAGGGACAAAAGGGAAAATGAAATGACAAGTTTGACATGGATTTACTTTTTCCGTCACAGGGCTACAAAACCCTAACGGCAATGTGCTTATTAGACTAAAAAAAATGACAACAATATTGCATTTATGACAATTAGTTCAGCCAGCTTGAAATACTTGAGACCATATTCAACCACATTAGTGAACACAGAGCTGTGGTAGTAATAGTCATTCAGCCTTTGTTTAATCTGTATCTGGCCATTGCACTTTTTTGTTTATAAATTCATTTGAGCAAAAAGGCTGCAGCTCAGCCAGGCTGCTAAATAAATGTAAACTTGTTCACATTGTGCAACAAATTCCCCAGTGAACTGATATTTACGCTCCTGAGCATTCCACATTAACAATGTTGCTTTTAAGCTGGTCCCCTTTGATTTTACGGTTGTTTTGATGGAAACTTAATGCCATTTTTTGTTTTGTCCTGCCAAACCCACATAGGTTTCCCTTTTCAACTTCATCTGTGTGACACATTTCTGGATGTTAATGCACCAAAATGATAAAACTGTTCAAATGTAGACAGAAAAAAATGTTAATAAAGTGTTGGATATTTGTACTTGAGATCTCAGAGCTTAAAAGGAGTGAAAAAACATCAAATATGACCAAGTCGGTGTGTTACTATGCTTACTGGGACTGTATTCGTGCCTCATGATGACCTTTGCTCCATTTGTCAGGAAGTGAGGCAGAATACATGGTGAACAGGAGGACACACAGTTGTGACAGCAGTAGCTGTGTTGGGTGATAAGGATTATTTTTGTTCCTGACATACCCACTCTGTCCAAACACAGGGAAAGGCAGCTGGACTTAACAGCAGTTTCTCAGAGCCTGCATGAGTTTGTTGATATTATTTTTTAAAGAGAAAGTTCATACCTGTATTAATTTAGCCTTTGGCCTTCACCACCATCTATCCCCCCTTCAATGTTCTGGTATTAGTTGCTGACTTTTAAACCTTGGGTTAGAAAATGGCTGCTATATGGTAATTATAACAGCCTCCAAAGCATAGCTGTAATGTTAGAGAACAGCCTCGGCCTGCTGATCTTTTCTTCAGCCCAGATAAAATGAGCTGTGCATAGTGTACTATAAATGAAAAAGTAACAATAATGGATGACGATAACTTATACAGAGAGCTGGTCTCTTGGTTCTTTAAGCATCTGTTGCCTTCTCCAGCTAATTTCTGGTATGTGAGGGATTAAAAAGGCAAAAAGGTATTCTTGCATTGAAGAGGCTCTTTTTTGTATTTTTTCTGCTACAGTTACAACTACTGAAGGAAGCATCTTCTCTCTTTTCGCTCCCAACACACATTAAGAACAGGGAGGCATTTTTGACATGACTGTAGAATGACTGGCCAGATCTAAAGAACAGTTAATAGATACCAGTATAGATATTTTTTGAAGCCCAGGGTTTGATGAGCCTTTATGATATGAGGATGACTCATCTACCAACTGTGAACCAGCTGTAACTGTACGCCTCATCTTTTCTGCACTGCAAATGCAACCAGAGAAAAAGCTCATCAGGGTGTGTGGTCCTAGGGAGCTGCTCAGTCTTAATAACTCCGGATCAGGTGGCATTTGTTGGCAAGCACATTTCTAATTTCCATCCATTCTGAAAATGAATGCAAGAGAAGCCCTGTAGCAGCAACAGCTTCTACCACTTCAGCTTCAGCTCTGTGCACTCATCTGTTGCAGTTCTTCATCTGAGTATTAATTCAAATAAAGAAGCTTGAACGACAAGAGCTTCAACACCACACTGCTAGCTCATGGAGATGAGTTTATAGCCATCATTACAGTCAGAAAAAGAGGATGCCATTATTGTTTACATCCAATCTAACATCTGCATAAGGTTAAGGTTGATGGTTTCAGTTCAGTCTCAATAAGAGGTGGAGTTTCCTTTTACTATTATGCCTTTACTAGCAGATGGGACAAGTTTGCATGATGCGTTTGCACTTTGCAGGAACACTGCCCTGAACTCTGTTCACAGAGTCCAATTAAGGACTCATGCTGCTTATCTACTGATTAGAGGCTGAGTAGTGATGCAAACACAAGTCAATTATTTTCAATAATATCATATTTCCCAATATTAACCAATCAAAGCAACAAGGAACACACAAGACAAATGTCTGGTTTAAACCAGACTGTCAGCACAGCCAGAACAAGAAACCTGAGACATAACAAGAGCATATCAAGCTCAGTAGGCACCACTGCATTACCACAGAACATCACACAGTCATACTTAATCCTGATGGCAACCGTACACAAAACAGGCAGCTATTGTTTGTCAAGAAATTCACTTATAAGACTCACATATCTCAGGAACAACATTTTACGCATTTTTAAGAAAAAAAAAATCGAAAAACAAAAAACAAGCTTTAAATTTTTCTCACATTATGGTTTACTGTTTGTAAAGGGAAAATATGTAACAGAGTGAGAATTGAGGCTTTAATGCACATTTAAAAGGTAGATTATACATAAGCACACCCTTAAATCATAGTTATCCACTTGGATCAGTCAACAGCACTTTTCACCTGTGTTGACGTCACAGACTGAGCGTTGCAATTTGCTGATAGCCTGATGGGTTCTCGTCACTCTATACTCTATAACCGTGATAAGCCTCTTTCCACACATATCCCAATATCGTGTTTCACAATGCTGCCAGAATCCAGTTTTAAACATCCTCCCAGTGCCTGCATGAACACTGAGGCATTACTTTGATTAAATGGTGCAGCTCAGAGGCAGGCACCCTCACAGAACTGAAAAGACATAATTAGCAAATGCACTGTCACACTAAAACATCAAAGTACAAATGGCCATGCAGCACAATGGAAAAGCCTCACACTCCCCTTTAACAAGTTGTGCTTAAGATGAAAGTTTAGTTTAGAATTTTACACACCGGAATGTGAGCTATTACCTTCATGAATCCAATAAATGCACCCATTCAACTTGTTGATGTTCACATGTACATTTAATGAGTTTTACAGTTATGGGATGAGAATTATAGAGTATTTCCAATAAATTAGATGAATAACCCTGACAGGGAACTAACATTGTAATTGCTGTCTATTCTAAATTCAGATAGGATTTCTGTGCAGCTGATAAACCAGCTTTGTCAATGCAACCAAAGGTTGTTTCGCTCCATCTCTGATCCATATTCTACATAAAGGTTTGCAATCTGTTCAATAACAGTTGACATGTTTGTGGGATTTCTTTTTTTTCATACAACTTCTGACTTCTGGGGATTTATGGTGCTGCACATTGTACAAAATAATAAATCACAATAACAATACTCTAAAAAAATGTATTGGTTATATGTGATTTGGTGCTTTATTAGCAATACTATCTCCACATGATCTTGCACACATGCGTACTGGTCAATGATAGATTAAAACATAAGTATTGGGGGCTAGAGCAAATTGCAAGCACTTATAATGGGCTACACACACGGAATCTCTTACCTGGCAAAATATCCCAGCTTCCTGTCTCTCTTTTCCATCAGGCCAGGATACTAAATCTTCATGCAGTCAGTCTGTGCATCCATGCAAACATCCACTCACTCACAACCACTGCGTGTGTCCAAGCCAGCAGACACAACTATGGGGAGATCACCTCTCACGCTTTCTTCTCGCCCTGCAAATGAAGTTAAAAAAAAAAAAGAAGAAGCAAATCAGAAAGGTCTTTGTGCGCCATCTCACTCAACAGCACTCACTAGGCTGCAAAAACCTAATAACTGATAGCTTAAGTCATAACCCCTTTAGTGGAGGGCGATGAAAGCTTGTCAGATTAGCCAGCTGGCAGTGGCAAGCATAAATGATGTAAATGCACCACTTGACAGCAACATATTTTGTTTGTGTCGGAAACGTCCCTACAGTCTGTTCTTTGCAGATACAAGTCGGTAACCCAGTTGATGCAGTCAAGTCTCATACAACCGCATTAAGCTGAAATGAAACCAACGATTCCAGTCATACACAGTGACAGAAAAAAATCGCAATTTACCCACGTGTAAATTGAAAGGGTTATATAACAGGTAGATTGTTAACCTTAGAGGAAATGCGAGATTTGAAGCCAGACTATCCTAGCTAAATCCTCAGTTTGTAACAGCTTGCTAAATGGTAATTCCTGCATAAACTGACCACTGACCAGCCATTCTCCTCCTTTCTAGGTGCAGCAACAACAAACACACTAATATCCAGTGGTGCTGGTGTCAAAACCGCCAAAGATATCGCCAGGGTTAAGCAAACAAAGGCACATCGAACAAGGTCCAGTCTCCTTCCTCTCGCTGACCTGACAGCTGATGCTAACAGAGCTAGCTAGCCACTTTGTTTACAGACAATAGCAACCCGATGGTAAGAACAACCTTGCAATCCATTCGTAAAGCTTCTTACATATCATGAAGTATTCCTGCTCATTCAAAATAGCTTAACGGTGCCACCAAACAACGACTTGCAACGACGCCGTTACATGCTGTATTTAACATAAAAAACAGGTAGCTGAAATTGCTCAGATACCTTGCGCGCATCCCAGAGTTGCTACATGGAAATGAAGCCACCTCCCTTTGCAACGCCCTCTGGTGTTTTCAGTATTTTCAAAAAACAAAAACATACAAAAATAAAAACAAACCAGCTTGCCATTTTCTTCCTCTGAGCAAATGTCGTAGGGGAAGTTTGCATGTAAATGCTTGATGTTGGTTAACAGGACTTAGCAACGAAAATCAAAATAATGTCCTCCACGGTGGGTATGCGTACGAGACGAGTAAAATTTTTTCTGTCACATCATGCTTGTATCTTCCCTGGTGGTCTAGTGGTTAGGATTCGGCGCTCTCACCGCCGCGGCCCGGGTTCGATTCCCGGTCAGGGAACACTGCTTTTGGTTTTTCATTTCCTGTACTAAACGGCTACGTCTTTTCTTATCCATCATGCGGGTAGCTGTGATTTTGTCTCTACTTCGTTTTTTTGTTCAATTAATCAACGGAGAGCCACACAGCTGTTCCAAGGGAGATGTTTCATTACTCTTCGATACTTTGCCAACTTTGACCACCAGGTGGCGACAACATTCAACATATAGCCTAAGAGGGGAAGGAAAGTATATAGTCAATGTAAAGGTTCTAAAGATTTGCTATCTTTTACTCTTGGAAAAAAAAAGTTAAAAACTGAAAACAAAAGCATTCATATTTTTTTCTTGGTTTTTGGAAGTCAAACTTGGCAATATAAAGCAGTGGCTTTTCAATGAGAAGAAACATCCCTATTAAATGCAACATTTGTTTAGCATTTTTTTCTTAGGTTTGCATTGACACACTCATATTTGAATGTAATCTGGTGTTTTGTCTGGCACTCATTTTGGTAAATTCATACAAATTTACTTAGTTAAAGAGCACTGTGAGATGACAGAGACCCCACTAAGTTGTGAAAAAGTCAGAGACCCTGGCAGTGGCCCTCTGATTGGACGTCCTAAAAGTTAACCAGTTCCTGGCTGGCTGTGTATCTTGGCAGTTATTTTGACAGCTGCTATCATTGTGAGAGTGGAGATAAGTTGTCTTAGGGATCGCCATGGCGCCGGTGTGTCCCTCCTCCGGCCTGCTCAGACTCTTGTCAGCCCCCTCTCTGCCCCCTCCTCTCCTTACCCAGCCAGGAGCAAAAGATTGTGTGGGGAGGGGGGTGGTTAGGAGCAGGGTTTGTGTTGGCAGGGACCATGTGGCTCTGGGTATCATCGTCCCCTTTCAAGACCATCAAAACTTCCATGTGACTCAGAAACAGGACAGCTCAAAAATGCGACTCTCCACCCACTTGTTTTTTGTAAATGCTGTCTTTGGATTTAATGTTCTTTCTTTTGTTCCCTTTCTTTTAATGCCCTCAATTTTTACTGCGAGTTTGCCCTGAATTTGCTTCATTCCTCTCCTGCAAGCACAAGGATGGCTTTAAACAGATGAAGAGGAGGGACAGAAACCATGCTGAGCCAGAGACGCACATTGTCACAGACTTTTGAGCACTAAAAAAAGAAAGACAAGGATGAGCTCCAATAAACTTTTGACTCTTGACTAATGTATTCAAGATGTGCTCATCAGACAGAGCTACAGTATAATATAAGTCTAAGTCCAACCTGTCCACCATGTATTGTCTATAGTCTTTATGACTTGTACAATTCATACAGCAAACATTACTCAAGTGATGCAAAAACACTTTTGTCAGTATCTCATTCACTTGATTCTGGTGCCACAGTTAATGATTAAAATAACAGCAGAGACTAAAATACTTTCTTGTTTTGTTCATTGTCTGCCTAGTTTTGATAATTTTCTGCAAATAAAAATGATATCTTGCTTGTATCTACTTTAACTGCTGTTGTCACAAAAGTCTGACCCAGCTCAGGCCTTGGATTGATTTAAAATCATTTAGTTCAGACGTCACACTTCTAGCTTAGACTACGACCACTGATAACTTCAAGTACACCGTGGCAGCAAGAAGAAGCAAAACCTAAACACTGAAAAAAGGATATGTCACACAGATGATAATTAATAGAGTATATGGGGTCATAATTCATTATAATGAGCCAAAATGGGTCAAAGAAGTGAAGCTATATTTTAGAGAAAAGTGAGCTTTATCTCTAAGTTTACAGGAAAGTGTAAGAATGCTGACACTGTGTTGGGCAATAAACCAATTAGGACAAGAAATCTTCAAAACAGTTAGTCATGAAGATAAACAGTTTTTAAAAAAAACCTGTCAGAATCAAAGACCTTACAGTTTACCATGACACATATAAGCCTCCCACTGAGTTGGTTGACCTAAAGATTGAATTGAATTAAAGTGACTGATAATTTATCAACCCTAAATGCTCAGAAACAGGTGGATAATTTGATTTTTTTTTTTTTTCAAAGAAGTTGCTTTAATTTACTTTTTGTCTTTTTGGCATCTTTGGATGATTTTTAGAAGTTTTGATTCATGTCCATGTTTTAATGTTTACATTTTCACAGCTTATTTTAGATCATAGGATTCCTTTTCTTTTCAACTGGCCTTTTTGTTGAATTGATTTAGTTGGTAGTTTAGTTTTGCTTCAAGATTAGCAGGTAATTGGGATCAAATTAAAATATAAAAAAAAATCAACTAAAAAATTTACATCTTTTGTAACTCTGGAATAATTCAGTGAAGTTTATAATGGGAATTTTGTACCCAGTTAAAATGTTACCACTGAACTTTGGCAAATTTATGGACTCCCATAAAGAAAGACTCATTCAACAGCCATCTTGCACCCCGTCTCTTCTCTCAGCTCTCTGCACCCAATAAAAGTCAGTCTGATATGGATTCGTCTTGTCTTGCTGTCATTTTCTCTCTTTCTTTTCCTCTTCCTGTGACAATGTCCTCTCGCTTTTCTTTGATGAATTATAAATGGTGCATGCTCCAAATGGCCAGTGTGTTGATTTCTATTTACTGGCGTGTGACTTTGTGTCCAAAAGCGAAACACAGCTTTTACATGATGCTCTGCTTTTAGTCATAATTTAGACTAAAAGTAAGCAATCTGTATTAACTTATAAAACAAACCTAAGCTGCTTATCAGATGTTTGCAACAATTTAACAATACTAGTCTTAACTGGTGAAGACATACTTCATGTTTTAAGGAAGAAGTTCAACATTTTGGAAGACTTGCTCATTTACTTAACAGAAATCATTAAAGGTACAGTATGTAAAAAATCGAAGGTCGATGGCAGAAAAATTTTATACATAATTCAAAACTGTGTTTGTATTGATTTGTAATTGCTTCACTAGAACAGCTGTTATATGTTTATTTTCTTAGAATGAGTCATTTATATCTACTTGCTGGGCGGTGCACATATGGAGGCTGCCATATTTTTTCTACCATTTTTACTACGGTGTCCCTGAATGGACAAAACAATGTGTGTGACATAAGAACTCTCTGAACTTTAAAACTGCTGTACCAGATTTGCTTAATGGGAGTTAGAGCACTGTTTGGGATCAGTAATGCCTTAAAAGACATTAAAAGAAAAAGTTACTCATAGTCCAGTCATAGCTACACCTGAGACCACTGGATCCACTCACAAATGAAAACATCTTTATGTCTGGGAGAATTTTGGCCACAAATGGTCACCGTACATGCAGTGCTTGGAATATGAAGTCATTTGTAAGAAAACATCTTTTCTTTCAAATACCCATCTTTACCACTAGATGTCAGTAATTCTTACATACTGTACCTTTAAGCTAAGGGGTAGGTAAAAAAAAAAAAAGATTAATCGATTCATCACAATATTTCCCTGTGCAATTCAGCATCGAATCGACAGATCCTCTGAGTTGATTCACCTCCTGACCAATGGGGGAGGTGTGCGTGTTATTTACATTGTATGGACGAAGGCCACGTTAGATCATACAACACCAAAATGGCAATTATTTTGTATTTTCAGATGTTTTATTACCCAAAAATATAAGGTGACATGCTAACATGCTACATACATGTACAATACATTCACATGATCCATTCAGCATGATAATTAAAAAAAAAACTACTCTACTTCTGTTGAATCTATATCAAAGCATTTAAATGAATATTGAATCAAGTCGATTTCAAATTGAATCGCAACCCAAAGAATCGAAATAGAATTGAATCATGGGGTTCTTAACAATAGGCCCTAGATACTGCTAGCAACAAAGCTAATAAATAGCTAGAGAATAATAGTTGTCCAAAGATTTCACACAAAACTTAAAATGTGCACTGATAGATCTAAGCAAGCAAGTTCTTTTACTTTACTAAATAGTATAGGAAATACAGATGTACCGGTATTACAGTCAGTATGTTTACATGTGCAGTTGAGTTCAACCAGGCCATTTAATTGGACCACTATTCTTGTTCCCATATACATGCATGGAAAGTTAAACAAGTTACACCATGCCTGATGCCACAATGCTAAGAACTGTGTGAAAAATTATTCAAGATCTTCTGCCACTTATTCTTTCTGGGAGACCATAAGCAGATTTGACATGTCTTCAAGTAACTTGAATGGTCTTTAGTCAGAGATCCGTGGTCCACTGAGGGGACAGATATCTTAAAATTCTTCAAATATTTCTAAATGAGCTTTCATAGTTTTGTTGCAATAACGACATTCATCACACTCTAGGTGGTCTAGGGCAGTCCAGAATGACTCAAAGACCACCTTCTAGGTTAGTTTGAGGTTAATGACCCCCAACACACACACACTCTCTGCATGCACACACTCAAAGAAGAATGAAAGTGATGAAACATGGCTTGAAACAGCTCTATACTGTATACCATCTAGTGCCACTACACCTACTGTCAATCTGCCAAGTCAGCTGAGGCACTGCAGCCATGACCTTTGACCCAAGAATTGGACAACAGGGGAGAGGTTATCAATGTTAGAGTTTTGGTTCTTAAAGCTGACTATCCAGACAGAGCAGAGGCCACACCCTGAGGAAGGAGCAGACGAGGTTTGAAACCTGAGTGAAAGATGGACAAAAAGCTGAATATTACCTTCTCAAAAACACACACTCCCTATGATGATTTTTTTTTCTTTTGATCATGTGACTGTGGTAGGGGAGCAAACAGTCCATGCTTGTTTACCTTCCTTATCAGCGGTGTTGTAACAAGTGGAGAAACACACAGACTGACCTCAACACTTGAACACACATGCAAGAAACATCTCACTGGGCAAATGCAAAAAAAGCTCTGAAACGTAAGCTGCATGGATGTATTTTCATTTCCTAAACCGTTTCGGATTTTCTGTTAATATTTTTTGACACACTGCAGCTTACGCCAACACTTTAAAAAAAAAACATGAATACAGATCATGAACTGTGACTTCACATTACTAATAAATCTCCCTCAGCACTCCTTAACTCTCCTCTGATCTCATCTGCCATAAAACGAGGCTTGTCCTGTACAGTAACGATGACTTTTTAGGGGAAAAAAAGAAAGAAAAATCCTGCCTGTGCTCAACTAATTGTTAAAACTATGAACCCTATTCAATGCAAGCTAATAAATAACTGCAATAAATTCCAATATGAATTATAGCAGCGTCTCCCCGTTTGTGACGGAGCGATAAGTCAAATTTTCATTTACTGTAAGAGCAGTATTCCTGCAAGATGTAAGAGATATAAGGTAACATAAGCGTGTGCTTACTGCATTTGAGATGCTACGTGTGTGCACCTTTTGAAGTGCGCTCTCAAGTGTGCTTATGTGCCTGCGTGTGCTCATACATGCACTCCCACTCTCACGCTCAGACTATGGTTAGTCCAGGCCAGCGCCACATCAGTCCATCATCACAGATATGGCTTGTGGTCAGATAGCAGGTCTGGCGGCGCACAAGACATTTTGTCCACTCTGTCATGTTTACTTATAATGATAAGCTTTGATGGATTCTCTTCAAGCTATAGACACCACAGTGCACACACACACACATGCACAATGTACTTCACACATGCACGCCTGTGAACACACCAACAGAAAAAACAAGTTAAGACTGTGTTTGACAGCATACTTGCAAATAGTCAGTTCAGCTCCCCCAATTTAGGTAGAAAAGTGAATTTAAAGTCAAATTACTCTTCCACAGAGACTATCATTAAGGAAAGCTTTTTTTTTTACTTAATTTTTTTCAAGTACAAACTGAATATAAATCATCCAAACTTTAGATTCAAATCCAGCTAAGAAGCAGCCTAATGCAATCATTTTCTCATAGTGGTTTAGATGCAGTTTTTGCACTACGTGGTCTGTTGGTCAGCTTCCAGTGTTTCCACTGGATTGGTTTACTTAAGTGTGGCCTGCAGCCAAACCACAGCCTGGCCCCCCCGCAACTGGGCTGGACCAATTAAAATGGCTAATGAGACCTGAACTTATCATGTCACTCAGAGGGCAGAGATGGAGTCACTGAGTCAGTTGACATAGTCAGAGTGCAACTAGATGCTACATAAAGCTTGATTAAACTTTGTTTCCCACATATTTTAAGACTTGTCTGAAATATTGAAACTGAAACGTGGTAAGCTCATCTGAATTCTTCCTAGCTTTAACATCCTGTCAATGAAAATATCCAGAAAACGCAACAAGATGACTCTGATTATATCATAAAGCTTTGCCTCAGCACCCCAGCTACATTACACAGTAGTTAAATGATCATTTTTTCAACATATAGTTTGCTTTAGCATCCCTTTCTTTACTTTAAAAAGTTAGCCTAGTTGTTGCTTGTAGTGCCATTCTTAAAAACCCATTGATTCTCTATTGGTAAAATGAATTATAGTGATTGATGTCAAAGATCAGAAGGAATTATTTGAATCTAATGAGAACTCCAGGTTGCACTTTGCACCGTTTTATTAGAGAAGGGCAAGAGAATGAATGCATCTGGACATTAAAGCAAAATGTCAACATGACAGCAGGAGGCTGCAGGGAGATTTAGCTGTTACACCGTTCCCTGTTGATGTTTAAACAGGGTGTGCAACAACTTAACCTGTTTTTGCATTACATCTTAAGTAAAGCAACATCTGGCCAAGCGAGAGCGCCTCTGGATCTGCTCTAAAGTCAATATTGTCAATATAACAATATTGCTTAATTTGTATCAGAAAGGCTAAAAGGAACATTTGATAAAAGGAGATGTTAAGCAGGAAATATCAAGCATGGAAACATCTTGCTTTGGACACAGATAAAAAGCTTTTTAATGTGAAAAAAGTGAGAAATTAGCATCCACATTCAGAAAATGACCCAAAGTGTCATAAAGAACAAGCTGACGTTTTTACAGTGGCCTTCAGTTTCCCATAGACATATTACTATCAAACCCCTCAAGTTGAAATATCCTGCAGGGGATTCAAATGTGTTAATCAGCAACAGAGAAAAACATCATAAATGGATACAGAAAGTGTCTGCAAGCTGGCATACAGTATCTGTGTAAGGTGTTGCAGAGTGTTGCCAGTTTGTCACATACATAAAGGCTCTAGAAATTAAACAATAATTTGTAAAATTCTTGCATGTGTGTCAAAAAAAATTACAACTGCATGATCAGTCATAATCCAAAATATTAAAACAACCCATCCAATCAAGGTACTCCAGAGATTCCCTAAAGTGTCCCTTACCAAAACAAGTATCCCTTAAGTACATGTCATTCAGTATACTCAAGTATTGTAAAGGTATCAAAACTGACATCAATGTACTAGCAATATACAAAAGTATATTTCTTGGGACTAAATTGGACCACTTTGAGTATTTAAAAGTACATTTTAAAGTATACTCAAAGTAATCTTCATGTTATCCTGCTACTCACACAAAAACTTCAAGCTTACTTTTACTTTTAGAAAGTACACTTTTAAGCAGACTAAAAGTAATATATATGACATGAACCGTTTTTTTTTTTAAAAGTGTGAGCAGGCTAGTGCCTAAATCTTACAAGATATGATTTAAAAACATGATAGAATGTACATCCAGCAGTATGCCACAAAGAAACCAGTATGTGTGAAAATATACTATTAATGTACTACGATTAAAGCATATTGTTCAAAAGTTTAAATATAAGTATAGGCTAAATATACTTAAACTTCTGGTATATTTATTAGTAAATGGAAAGTAAACTTTAAGTATATTTCTGATGAGTACATAGACAGTAAACTCAAAGTATACTGTCTTATTTAAAGTTTAAAATGAGTAAACTTCAAGCATACTTGCATAAACTACTTTTTGGTAAGGGGTGTCTCAAATCCTGCAAGTTTCAGAGACGGTCCTCCAGGAATCAGACTCCTTTTGGTTTATCTCACAGCTTCCAAGATTTGGACCAGTTTGCTATTTTGCTAAATTAACAACAACTGGTTTCTGATTTCCCAGAAGGTCATTTATGGCTAAATGATCATCAAAATACAGCAATAATACAGATTATACAGCTCTCTCAATGTAATGGGCCTCAGTTTACGAGCCGCTTCATGTGTCAGTGTTAGTACCAAGCCCACGATCATCATGAATGAAAGACAAGAAAAAGAAGCGATGAAGAAAAATGTTCAATCACTTTAGAAATTATAGACCTCATTCAGTGACACTCGAGATCCAAAATGGATCACGTCTTGACTCTGGCAGACTCACTGAAAATGTCCCCACAGACACCTTTTAATACACTTTATGAAACATTTATTTCTTTATGATGAATCCACACTTTCACAGTCTAAGCTGTAAACTGGTACCAGTCACCTGTGCCAGTATGAAGCTGCACTCTTCTCCCTAGACATCAAAGTATTTAACTATAAGAGTATATTTCTTCTTTTGGCTCGGCCATTCACCTCTCACTCCCTCTCTCTTACTTAGATACACTTAAGATTATAAGAGTACGATTTAGGGAGTGTGATTCCGACTTAGAGAACATGACAGTATAAGGTGGAGAGGAAGAAATAAGCAACTCAGAAATAAGGGTTTCCTTCTTTCACAGATTCTTATTTAACATCTCACCCCTCCCCTCATTCTGTCAAGGCCGCTTGTTTCTTCCTCCTACTTGCTTGACAGAGAAGAGGTCAGAGAAAGAGACAGAGACACACACACACAAATGCAAAAATCCAGGACTGACCGACTGCAATGGTTACAAATCTTCACCGCCTTATCGAGGACAACACACTGATAAGTGTGTCTCCACTCCCCATCCGACAGATCCATCTCCGAAAACATCTGTGACACGTATAGGGAAATGTGCAAAAATATGTGTGCGAGTAAGCGGCAGATTGATGGTTCATCTCACTCCTGCGACTGTAAATGAGCCAAACATGTCTTAAATAGTGGGATAGAGGTGTATTTAGCAGTTTTGGTATGAATATTGATGCTGAGGGATGAAAATTAACAAGGTTTAGATGACATGAGATACGAACATGCCTGTGTGTGAGTATGTGCATGTTTTGGGAGTGCTGCACCTGCAGCTAATGATGTGAAATCTCATCTGCTGCAGCCATCCATGCTGGACTCACTCCCCTCACATCACAACTTGCACCTGTTGACCTGCACCAACAAATACACACATTCCCGCAGTGTCTCTCTCACACACCCTTGAAAAATTCTGGCATGACAACAGGCTTTGCAACTCTCGGGGCTAAGTAACTTCATTAACCTAATCTGAATTTGTGAGCAGTGCAGCTGCACTGTTTTTATGGAGACACATGGGCTGATAAATGTCAGAAAAGGAACCTCAGCTTTATTATTAGTGAAATGAAAGTTTATTTATATCTACACAAGATGTAATACAGCTCTATCTATTTTTAGTGACAAAATTATTTTGGGAAAAAGTTGCAGTTTCAGATTTAGTTTGACAATATGAAACTTGTGATGCATTCAGTGAATTTATGAATTGTTGGGAAAAAAATAAATTAATGAATTAAGATAAATAGCACAGGAAATGAATTGCAGCAGTATAAACTGCAGTGATACAATCTTGGAGCATCTGTTGAGCTATAATCTTATTGAAAAAGTGTTTTCAGTTTTGTTGCAGCACTTTCTGGGATGGTGTGTGTGTGTGTGTGTGTCATCATCATTATTGCATTAGCTGCATTTTGCACTTCAGGGCCGCCTTTACAAAAACAAATGCGCGCTTTAATGAATTAAGCGCGCCTCCTCGCCTCTGTGTGTTCTTGTGGTGGACGTGCAGGGCCACTGGGTCGGGTTGGGCTGGGTCCGTGGTTCCCACAGCCTATGTGGAGGCAGCCTCTGCGGCGTTATCAGCCTCTGTCTCCGGCCCCCCAGCACCAGCGGGCCCCCCTGACGTCAGCCTGAGGCCTGATAACGGGGTCCGTGGCTAGCAGCAGAGGGATGGCAGGGGAAAAGGGGGGCTGGAGATGGAGGGATGAGGTGGAAGGAGAGCGGGCGGTAGGGAGGGAGGGAATGGGGTTACACTAACAGAGTCAGCGGTGGATAAGACCTTCAGACAGATAAGACAAAGTAGAGTGTGGAGCCTCTTTTGTTTTCCACTGCTCCTCCTGTCTACCAGCATCTTCCTTCTCCTCTCTGACACTCGCTTTCTCTTTCTTGATCTACTTCAAATCCTTTTTTTTTCACACAATTTATAAGCCTCTCTCCTCTGCTACCCCTCCTCTCCTCATCCAAACAGAAATATTCCTGTTAGCAGGCTTTAGTGCTATTGCAGCCCTTGACTTGAAGCACCTTTTCTCCTTCTGTTTCCACCTTCTGTTTTTGTTCTATTCCGGTTTTGAGAAGACGGGCTAAAGGAGACAAGTTTTGACCTGAACTTCACACTTATTCCTGTTCTTCTCTTTCTTTCTCGCATCATTTCAAACCACTTTAGCCACCTGCCCCTTCTACAACCACCTTTACATGAACTCCGACTGAACTCTTCATCACCTCCACAATCCATTGTTTTGATGATGTCACCTCACCTTTACCTAACCTGGATTTTACCCCTAATTTGCCCCTCATGTACAAACAAACAGCCTTCCCTCTGCCTGCCACATCAAACTGCAACTAAGCCCCATGTATGTGCATATTAAACACAAGCTCTGCAAGTGTGTGTGTGTTCCCTATTTGCTCTTTAGGCCTTTGCTAGCCAGCGGACTTTGGCCGACTGCTTATCACAGGGAGAGGTCCTGGGATCCCTTGGTCTTCACAGCTAAAAATACACTTGCAATTGCTCGCACTTGTGCACACTTTCATTCTCATAGGGAGGTTTCTGATGGATAATAGAAGGCTGTCAGCCACGAAGCTGGCCAGCATGGTCGTTCGGTGATGTATTTTGCATATGATGAAGGCTCAGTTAATGAAAGGCCCTTATAAAGATATTTATTTAATCATTTTTGCTTTCTTTTATATCTGACATTGAAGCAGGCAAGGCTCAGGAGATTTAAGTCCACATATCAGCATAAATACATCAAAGAAATTAGATAAAAAGAGTTTTTACAATTTAAATTCTTATCATCTGTAGTTGAATGTTGTGTGATGTGTTTGCAATGCTCTTCAAACAGTGTGAACGAAGAGTCCGAAGCAGCGCTCAAGCCTGTCACATATGAGAACCTGCAACTGGGGAGTTAATAATTTATGCAAAAACACACTCCTGGTTAATGGTGTGTGTGTGCGTGAGTGAGAGAGAAAGAGATGCCCAGGTGACTTGCTGAGAAAACTTGTTTATGTGTGACTCTCTGACCTGACCTGCACAAACATACAAAATCCATCAGATCCTTTACAATAGCACACAAACCTAAAGACGCCCATAAAGTTGTTTCAGTAGTTACTTACATAAACTTGTCCCTCCAACTCACAAAAAAACGGCTGAAGGGAAATAAAAACTAAACAAATTTGCAAATTTGATAAACTTTATTTTTTCAAAAATTATACAGCAACGAAATATGAAATGTTGAACATTTACCCTGCGCTGTTGCTGAAATAGATCAGGCATTCCCTGAAATACATCAGGATGGTGGTGTATGTTCCAGCACTCATATACCTTCACAGATAAGTTATCTGTGAATTCATGAAGCATCCACACACTGTCACTGATTCTGGTGTTTCAGCTGTTTGCAGGTGGCAACCCCAGGACAAGTTTTCCCTTCAGCTCAGTCAACTGATGTGCAGTCTCTGCTCACTAATCCTACACAACCATTTTCAATGCATACTGCATTTATAGCTGTTTTTAAAATGCCTGAAAGTCCATAAATCACAAATATTCAGTACTAGTTTTATCTCTTGTGAACAAGCTTTTCTCCAGATGTTTTTAAAAAAAAACTTTTATAAATATCTTGAAGATACAATCCACAATTTTGAAATGAAATTAAATTAAAAATATCTTATTTATCCCGGAAAAGAAATTCTGTTGAATTCAATTTCAGTTCAATTCAATTTTCTGTTATGTTAAAACATCAAGTTTTTAACACAAGTTTATAAACAATTCATCATGCCTGAACTTCCTCTAATTTCTTGGTTGCATCATAATATAAACATTGATATATTTTTCATAAAACAATAAAACCTTTCAGGTGAACTATAAATTTGGTATGGGGTTTAAATGCTGCTATTATTTACATTACATGCAACCTGAATATACACAAGGAAGTCAAATATTACAATCAGCATTTGGACCCATTGTATTATCTTATAAGAATTGAAATAAATGATAAAAAAAAAAAAAAAAAAAGACCAAAGATGCACAAAAAGTTTTGGGCTCTCTGTGTGAGAATGAAATCAGGAAAACAAAATGAAACAAAAGCAAAAAAATAAAAAGAAAGTTTTGGTGTGAAACTGAGAGAAGCTGTAAAGTCAGCGAGTCCTGAGGAAACCCATACTGGGATTATTTAAAGGGATAACTTCAAATTTAAAAGTAAAGGCCTTTTATTTTCAAGTTAAAAAAAGAGTCAAATTTAAAGGACAATATGTGAAATCAATGCTAATCTGGATGATATCATAAATGAATAAGTGCAATCATTTAAACATTTGACAGTGGTGAGATGAATCCTGAGGTCTTTATGATCCATTTGAGTCAGTATTGATTTTCACTGTTTTGACGTTATCATCATCACATGAGTGAACATCAATCTGATCAGATAAAACAAGACAAACAGGTGACATCAGCAGGAACAGGAGCTGAGGAGATGAAAGGCCTTCAGCAGAAAAGAGGAGCTTTTCTGCTTACTTTGCAGAGTAAACTGCCAGCGAGGAATACCCCAGAGTACAACTGAGTGACAACTGCATGTGTTTGTGTGTTTCACCGGCCTCATATCGTTCCTCTCTCTGGGTTTTCCTGCTTCTCATTTGAAGTGTTCTTCCTGGAGCCAGGAGTCTACAAGCCTGTGTGTGGGTGTGTGTTTGCGTGTGTGAGGAAGGAGGGCCAAAGTAAGTCACCGACCCCAAATGATTGAGTCTCTGCCCCAGCCAAGACGGGGACAGTTTTCCTGGTGCCTGGTTCAGACACACACACCAACACACACACCTTCCTCAGCAACAGTCTGCTGCATACCAGCATCTCTATCTAGTCCCTCAGCCAACACCTCCTCATTCATACACACTGACAGCAAACACACACCGAGCTCACACAGTTCCACCAACTCATATCAAACACACACACACAGTTATGGGTTCTGGCCTCTTTCACTGACATGTAGCCTGCATGTGCAAAACACACACGACTGCACATCAACAGAGCAGTGGATGAACCCAGCTTGATTTTGAGGTGGTTCTGTAAACTTTTCACCCTGAATTTTGACAGGTCTGACAGCGAGTTGCACTAGATGACTTTTCAAACTGTTTATTTCTTCTCTTTGTCAACAACAGAGAATTCACACCAGTGAACATGAATACATTAACTGGACTGGAGACATAAAACATGATTCATCTGTGACTCTGATGCCACTTAATGCCTTCTCAGACTAACAAAGCCCCACCTTGATATTATTAACCAGCAATTGGTGGTTGTGTTATCAGCCAGTTACACATTGATGGCAGTTCCCCATTTCCACTAAGGCATTATTGCCCTGTTTGCCTTTAGTCCTACTGGAGAGGGAGGGAAAGAATTTACAGTGTAATTAAATAGATAGATAGATAGATAGATAGATAGATAGATAGATAGATAGATAGATAGATAGATAGATAGATAGATAGATAGATAGATAGATAGATAGATAGATAGATAGATAGATAGATAGATAGATAGATAGATAGATAGATAGATAGATAGAAATTTTGATTGACACAGAGAATTTTGAGATATGATTAAAAAAAAGTCCAGATATTATTTGACACGAATTATCATAATTGCTTGTATCATAATTGATAATAATTATCATAATTGCTGATAAATATCTACATACATTATATTCCCATGCTGGCTGTTTTAGACTACATACCAGTGAAGCATAATCAATCTGTAGCTATGACAGCGTCAGTCACTTTTTCGCTACGTTTTTTTTCCGACTAGCCTAATAATCTTCCAGCCCAATGAAAATCACACATTTCCTAATGTGTCCTTTTTGTTGGGCTTATATCTTTTGTGAAATTCGAGCGTTATTCTTTACATTTTTTGTTTTAAAAAATGCATTACTTCTAAAATATATTGCCATATGGTTGAAACAAAAGTAGCTCTGGTTTAGCTTCTAAAGGCCGTGATGCATTTCTCCGGATTAATCAAGCAGTGCAAAGGAAAATGAATTAGTTCAACCTGAAACAAAAGCACCAAAGAGAGAATGAATAAATGCAACAGCACATATTAGCAACTAGGCCTACTAACATGCAATAGATGAATAAATAAATAAATAAAATAAATAAAATAAAGGAAGAAAAAAAAACCCGTTTAATAATTCTGAATTTATTCCTATTTTTCTTCTACCTTCCCTGTTATCAGGCTGTCATTAGCACTCTCACACACAACCACAAACACTTTTAGCTGGTGTACGAGCTACATAATTCAATGAGCGGCTGTCAGTGGGAAGTAGCCGCACAATGAAATGGTCTCGTGTGTTTATGTTCGCTGGTGTCGATGACAGGTATAAATCTGTCGTCTTGAGGACGACAGCCGCCGGACACTTCCGACTGCGGCAGCACCATTTCTCATTGTGTCAAAAAGTGGCTGCTAGACCCTCTCGGTCGCTGGTAGCTATAGCTAGGCCTACAATATAGTAGCCTACTTGTAGTTACTACATACAGAAATATGTCTCATCCTCCAGTTTAGGTACTAGCTCTGTGTCACGGATAATATTGTGCCGACTGATAAGTGTGTGCATTATAGCTGATATGGTGTAAATGATCACTAAATTGAAGAACGGATTATCTGAACATTTACGAATAAATAGATAAATAAATAAATAAATAAATAAATAAATAAATAAATAAATAAATAAATAAATAAATAAATAAATAAATAAAAAAAGAAAGAAAGAAATGAGTAATACGAATTAGCATCATTAATAATATGAAAAAGGAAAGGGTCGTTTTAAATTAAGCTGAACTGAAGAGAAAATGGATTGAGGCTCTATTTCGTGAATCGATTAAACTTTTTATTTAACCAAACTCATTTAGATGGAAATCGCTTTCTATTTAGATGCAGATATATCACAGATGTATTTCAGTATTTCTGGCAGTAATTGCTCAGCTGTTCACAACAGATTTTGAAGGTTTGGAGAACATCAGTAGCCTGTAGTGAAACATTTTCATGCAGCATCAACGAAGGAGTATGTATGCAAAACCATAGAATTTGAACGAATTCAAGAATAAAATATTTTCTCAGTTTTGGAAAATATCTGCTGAATGAAAATGTGACAGTAACTTGTTTGGTACAATGTTTTAGAAATTTATTTGGCAAAACTTAGTTTGTATGTGTGTGTGGTGTGTGTCATGTGAGAGAGAGAGAGAGAGAGAGAGAGAGAGAGAGAGAGAGAGAGAGAGAGAGAGAGTAGATAACAGCTGGATCTTGATTACAAGGAATAGTCTTTTACTCCTCCTCTCTTGTTTCGTCTCTTGCGCGTTTAGCCCCCTTTTTTAATTTTCTGATTGCTACAGTTGCTTCGCCTGACTCATCACATCAGATTTTAAACAAGACCGAGCGAAACTTAACGTCTTTGCAGCGATATGCAGTGATTCTTCAGCCAAACTGCATCACTGTTATTTAGCCTTTCTATTAGAACGGATGTCCATCTTAAGGTGAGGATATGTACCAAGGTATTATGACAACTAACGGACCCCCTTCCTATGAAGCTGGATTTCTCCACAACGCGTCAGCGGGCACCTCTCCTGTTTATGTGCCCACCACCCGGGTCGTCACCCCGATGATCCCTGCGCTGCCCTATCTTCAGACACCCGGTGCGTCACAGCAGAGCAGCCCGGCTTCGAGCCATTCTGCTTGGGCGCAGCCGGGCGCTGACTCGGTGCCTTCTTATAACCACTCCCCGGTGTCTCCGCGGTTCACCTTCTCCACCAGCCCGCCTCTGTCGTCCGGGGTGGCCACGGTCCGGGAGACGGCAGTTTCTTACACCAGCCCGTTGAACATCTCCGCTAACGGAAGGGACCATTATGGAGCAAGGGCTCTCAGCGGCTCCTATCACAGTCCTTATTCGGCCTACATGAGCCCCAACGTGGGAGGAACGTGGCCGGCGTCACCTTTCGATAGTTCGGTTCTACACGGTCTCCAAACAGGCGCTGCGCCAGGCACAACGCGGCACCCGAACATAGGTGAGCGATATAGATTTATCCAATTCATTTATAATTTCACAGAGCAAATAACTTTTTTTGTTGATATTTTTCCCACACTGTGTTTTTTTTTTACTCCTGAAAAGCGGAATTAAATGGAAATAATAGGCCTATTTGCTCATTTCACAATTTATGGGTGAAATAAAAGATAGCCTATGCAACTGACAAGAGAGAGCGTTTTATTCAGCCTGCAAGATTTAGCATTATGAAATATTCAAGGGTTTAGTAAACGCATTAGGCCCACACTTTAATCTGTAGTGAAAATGGTTTTTAAAAGTCCCTTAAATAGGCATGTTAAAAACATATTAACAGACAGGCTAATTAATGTTTTAGCTAATAATATGAAGAGAAAATACGTGTTAAGTTCAAATGTCTTTTTGAGCATTTTCAACCACGCACCAGACAAAAGTAACGAAATAAGCGCCGTGACGCAGTGATCTTTAACGAGCCTGTATAAATGACTACAAAATATAAACATTTATTTACAGTATGTATATTATATGTGCTATAATTTTTGAATACCTTTTTGTATCTTATTAATTAACTGAGTAAAAAGAATTATCACTGAAGCACTGACACCGCTGTCTGTGTCACGCATGGAAATATTGTAGCCTACTGTAGGCTAATGTCTCTCATTTGTCAATTCCAAATGTAAAATAAATTGTATTAAACATTTAACGCGGGGCAAGTGAGTTCACTGGAAGGGTTCATTAGATACTTAAATAAGATATTTGATCTAATCATGCCAAGTCAAAGTCCCAGCTATTTAACATATAATCAATATACGTGTATTGACCCTCATTATTGGGTTGATGGGAACTTACATTTAACTGGAGCTGAATTGAAAGCAGTTTATAATTGCATATATGCCCTTGTAGATCATCTGATTTGATTGTGGTTTAAAGAGAATGCAAAGGACAGATTTTTCTTTTTGTGAAGATAAAGTGAAATATAGATTTACGTTTGGAAAACCTGATCGGCCTCAAATGTAGGCCTAAGTCTGATCAGTGGGTTTCTGTTAACCCTGCTGGGTGTGATTTTGGCGTTTAGCAGCAAACTTAAATGCACTCTAATGACAGAGATTACATAATATAGCTGTTTTGATTGGGGTTGTCAGTTTTTTAATGGCTGTGGTTACTTGTATTCTTTGCATTATTTTTTCTTTTTATGATGTCTACGTCTGCACTGCTGCAGGATGATAGGAGACCAAGTCTTCCATGCCATCATTTTTATTTAGCTGCCGGGCATTATTGCAGTTCAGTGTTATAAAAGATGACATATCCGTTATTATTCAAATGAACAAGCCACATGATTACATCCTCATTTTACACTTCATTGTCTTTTAATTATTAATGAAGTGACCTGTGACTATTTAAAGTTCCATCTACAAGGCTGTTGCCCTGAGCAGAAAGAGAAAAGATCAACTGTGCAATAGTGTGAAAGATAACAGCATTGATCCAATCTGACCTCCTCATCTCATACAGTCACGCTCGTCTCTGAAATTAATCTCGTCCACTCACTGCTTTTGTTTACAACTGTTTTCTGTCATGTGTCACTGTTTTGCAATCATAGCTAATTAAATCCAATTTCAACTTTTGATTAAGTGACAGTCAGCCGGCTGAAGTCTTATTTGGTGGCTTAAGAGGAGCGAAAGAAATTCAAATCTGCCTTAACAGGGTTGATTTTTGTGTTTTAGTGGGGGAAATAAAAAGCATTCGCTGACAATATTTTTGTGTTTAGAGCAAAGAAGTAATTACTTTGAAGGGTGTGATTTTTTTCCGCCTCTAATATGATCATTCTTGCAACTTATTCAATTAACTTGGAAAAATATGATGCAAAATTATTCTTGCCCCTGTACAAGCATATCATTATAATTTCTTGGACAACTCTTACCTCAGTTTCTGCAATTTTTCATCTGGAGTTATTAAAGTATTTTTTCTTTTAATTTCAAAATAATACTTCGCTATTTCCCTGAAAGTGATTAAAGTAGGAGAGAAAGAGAGGAAGAAAGGAAAACTTGCTTGACTGGTATTATATTAGTGGTGGGTGTAAGTAAAATAGAATAACTGAAAAATTGATTTAAAAAGGCCAAAATAATCAGAGTTTTGGTTTTGAAATAAAAGTGAACTAACAAAACAATAAATAAATGAATAAATGAATGAAATAAATAAATAAATAAATAGATAAATAGATAGATAAATAAATAAAAAATAAATAAATAAATAAATAAATAAATGAATAAATAAATAAATGTTCACTATAAAGGCTAACCTATGAGGGAGGATTTATTTGGATAAGGTTAAATAAGGTCTTAAAAAGTATAAATTTTTACAGTATTTAATTATATTTCATTTGGAGTTTTGACAGCACATTATTATTGCTGTTTTCTCTTGAAAGAATTGATTTAGTGTTCAAATTGTAGATCATTTTGATTGGTAAGAAAATGACCTTACTGGGTTTTTCCTTGTAAAAAATGCTAACTTAAATTAAAAAAGAAAAATGCTTTCAATTAAACACAAAGCTTGAATCCTAATTAACTTGAAGTAAAAAAGTAGTATTTGATGTAATCAAAATGTAATATCTGTTGCAGTAGTGTGTAGTAGTGAAGTAAGATCTACATCATTCCCACATAAAATGTTTTTTTTTTTTTTTTTTTTTTTTTTTTTTAAAAAAAAAAAAAGATCTCATGACCAGAAATATCTGTAAAGATTGTTAACACTTGTCATTTGAGCTTGATACAGTTTTTATTCATTTACCAATCGTGAGACCCCCCTCCCACACACACACACACACACACACACACACACTTACACATCAGCCCAAAACTGTACAGACAGGAGTCTGCATTTGTTACATTTGAATTAACCTTTTATGTCTACTTTCACCTTTGCCCTCCTGAATTGTTTATGTGGATGTTTTTGAGCTGCAGCCTGATAAAAACACAGACTGACACAGAGGAAAAAACATAAACTTCCATTTAGATAGAGGTGAACGCTGCAGGATTTCTTTTGTGTATTGTCTTGTTTGCTGTGTTGTGTTGGCTAAAACTGCCCGGCTCAAGGTTAGTTCGCCCTGCTGACGCTCAACCTTGAGAAGGCCTGCACATGCACAACTCCACTTGCACCATGCAGCAAGATGAGCAACAGATGTAGGCCAGATTTTTACTATCTGAAGGGGAGTAATTATAGTGAAGTGTGTGATTAAATGCTCATTATGATGTCATTTAAAAGGGATTTTACAGGTTATGTGTTGCTGTTTTCTGCAGTTCAACAAAGTGTTCTCAGTCTAGTCACACATTACAGATATCTGCTGAAGCCTGCGGTGGTGGTGTGACTCCTTTAAGAGGGGAGAAAAGCCAAGCTGTCACCTCCACTCTGCAGATTGATGTCTCCTATCCTGAATGGCTAAGTGGTTCTTGGGAGATACTTCGTTATGTGGCAAACAACCGGATGAAGATTACATTTATCAGATGCTGGGGTCTCTGAGAGAAAAAGAGAGAGAGAGTTGTGATCGACATTTGAATTTGTTGGAGCTTTATACCGTCTCTATTTCCAGCCGACTTTTATCTGAAGGGGAGCTGTGAGATAAGAAAGGATTCCAGGCTGCTGTTGTGTGGGCCCTTATGGCTGCAGCCTGCGTCTCCTGCTGGTGTATGAAGGCCAATGCATTGCTAACATGTGTTTCAGGATTCATCTGTGGCTTAAACTCAGCTGGAGGACAACAACACAATCAGTCCAATATGCTCTCTGAGTCAGAGTCATTACGAACTTAGTTCACCTCCCTTAATAATGTTTAATGGTTGTGTAATACTTTGATTTGTCATCAGATTTGTTTGATGACTTTGCTGAGGGGCGAGAGTGCGTGAACTGTGGAGCCATGTCAACCCCGCTCTGGAGGCGGGATGGTACCGGCCACTACCTGTGTAACGCCTGCGGACTCTACCACAAGATGAACGGCATCAACAGGCCTCTCATCAAACCCCAAAGACGGCTGGTGGGTGACAGCACACGGAAATTTAATCTTCTCCTTCATCTGCTCGTTTTAGAGTCCCATATTCACTTCATTTAATAATGATAAAAAAGAAAGAATATAAACCATCCTCTCTCTGTTTTGACATGTTTTATCTGCTGTAGTCTGCCTCTAGGAGGGTGGGCCTGTCCTGCACCAACTGTCACACCACAACTACCACCCTGTGGCGACGAAATGCAGAGGGAGAGCCAGTCTGCAATGCATGTGGGCTCTACATGAAACTCCACGGGGTAAGAAGAGGAAAGAAAACATAGATTTAATTAGACAAAATTTTTGCAAATACCCAAGGACATAAAAACTTGTTTGCTTTTCTGTCCTCTGCTGATTTCTATTGAACGTTTACAAGAGGAAAATGACATAATTGAAAATAAAGAGAATGCTTTTTTCCTGATACTGTGCAGTGCTGAGGTGCATTGAATTGATAAAAATGGTGTGAAATAATTTCTCATTTTTTCAGCAGTTATGAAAAATAGGGTGGGGGGTCAGAAACCAGTAATTTACCTTGTTTGTTTTTTTTAAAGTGCATCTTTAACAGAGTTTCCTACTAATTTTTGTGTAATTATACTCCAATTAAAATGGATCAATTACACAATCAAATTATTCCAATTTATAATAACTGTATTTATATTAATAATTTATGAACGTAAAGGCCTGACTAAGGATATTTCACAGAATATTACTGTAGTTTGGATTTTATAACAATAACAGAGGGTTGATACAGTTTTAAAGTATCTGCCAACATATTTATTCCTCTTTTTTAGTATTTTCACAAAACCCCCCAAACAAAAAGATTTTAATCCAAGACCAGTTTTTAAAGTAATGAATCAAATATTAATTAATTTCCATTAGTTTGTGTAGCTATTAGGAGTCTAAAATGTACACTTCCTCTCAGTAGTGTCATTACTATTGTAAAATTTATTATTAATGTAAATATTCACTTTTTCTTTTCAACATCTAAAATTATATGAGCTGAACTAAAGAAAATACTACAAAAGCATGTCAAGGTGCAATAGGTAATCCTGATGAATGTGTTAGTGATTTAGAGAGGGTGAGATCTGTTTATTAAGAGGGTCTGTTTTGTGTTGTGACACTGTTCATCTATATGAGAAGGATACTAATTTAATTTTTGTATTTTACAGTTATCCTAAATTTATTGATTTATTGTAGTGTTCTTCTAGATAATAGTTTGTAAATTTAAAGCATCTTTTACAGAGTCCCTACTCAGTAGACATCTTTTCTATATATATATAGAATATATATTCTATTATTTTGGCTGTTGTCTAATTGAAAACAGATTTTGCAAGTATTCATACCAAGCTTTGAAACACGCATCTTTCTTTTTTGTCTATTTTAACAGGTCCCCCGACCTCTGGCTATGAAAAAAGAAGGGATTCAAACCCGCAAACGCAAACCAAAGAACCTCAACAAGTCCCAAACTGGTGGGTTAAAGTTCAGCTCATTTATTCCATAAAATGAGGGAGAAACTTTTGCATCACATTAGTGAACAAAAACATGTATGTTTGTCAGCATATCACATTCATTTACTATATGTGCATTAACTTTTGTCCTGAACTCTGCAGGGACTCCAGGAAATGAGGGGACTTCAGTTACACCAAGCAACACTCCCCGCTCCTCCACCACCAGCAGCAGCACAGAAGAGCCCCGCCAGATAAAGACGGAGCCAGAAAATCATAGCTTGTACACACACCATAGCGCACACACACAGGTAAGCAACCTCATGGCTGGGATTTTGAGGATTTTTGCTTCCAATAAGCCACGAAAAGAGCAACAGAAGTTAGTGATCATGTCAGCCAACCTTGCAAACCACGACTTGGATAACTGAAAGATTCTAAAACTTTTCATTTTCCCTCCAGATTTCAGCCCTACCAGCCTACATGTCAGCTCAAGGAGGGGCCATTCCCCTCAAGGTGTCCCCTGGGGGACACAACGGGTCCTCCAGCTCTAAAGCGAGCCCTGGAACAACTTAATCCTAGCTTAGAAGACCTGCCACCCCAAAAAAAAAAAAAAAACTACATAAAAACAAAATAAAAAACCCACCACTCTCTACTGCTGCTGCTCTCAATCTATTCTTTCCTCCCCCCCACAGAGAAGGGAGGTGATGGAGAAGAGAAGATTTTAACAACACAAAAAAATACTGAGTATAAAAGAGAGGAGGGAGAAAAAGGGAAATATTTTTTCCCCTCCCAGGCAGGGGAATAATATCAAAAAAAAAAAGAAAAAAAAAAAAAAGAAATTCCCTTTTTGGGATTTTTTTCAAATTTGAAAAAAGGAGAAAAAAACAGAGAACGGGGGAAAATTTAAAAAGAGCCAGGAAACAAAAAAAGGGAAACACATTTACCCATACAGATAAACCACCACAATGCAACAAGGATAAATCGATTTTATTTTACTCCTGGTGCTTTAAAAAGCTTCTGTAAGGGAGTTTTCTGTGATGTGGCCAAAGAAATGATCTTACTTAACTTGCAAACAGTTTGCTATTGAATTTGGCTGCAGCAGCATTTCAATAATTATTTGAGAACCTCAGTTGTAATGAGGTGACAGGAAAAGGTCCAGCTGCTTGTAGCTCCAAAAAAAGACAAAAAAAAAAAAAATAAAAAGAAAAAATAAAAGACAAGACATGGTAAAAACAAATTATTTAAATCCAGAAATAGCTGCATAATCAATCTAATGGACATGCGATGGCAGATTAAACACTTCATTTATGAATAGGTCAGCAAAGATTACAGTGAGCAGCACTATCCAACTTACCTGAATAAAAAATGCAGTCTTTTTTTCAGAAGTTTTAACAATTTTCTGCTGTAAAGAGGCCTTCTGTAAGTAAACAGCCAGTTATACTCACTTCTAATCACTGACATCAGTATCTGTCAAACTTTTTACACCATGTATCATCTCAGAAAACATTTAGATGCCTGGCACCCTCATTATGATTGACACTAAACAGTTTTATAACTAAGTTCCCATCGTCTTGCATGTATGCAGAAAGTAAAGACATTAGAAATGTTTGCTAAAAACATATTTTATCAAAAAAATTAAGCTAAATGTTTAAGCTGTTAGCTCACTTTTTTAATTTGCTCACATTGAAATGGAAAACATCACTCCTGATTACTTGTGATACCTCAGTAAACCTAATCTCCCACTCAGTGCAATAAGGACAGCTCCCTCATGCCCTCTAATTTCTGATCACTCTGCGCATTTATCCTTTGAATCTAAGCAAACAAACAAACAAAACATGTCACTGCTGACAAGACCTACAAAGCACAACTCATGATAAACTACCTATGCAGCTTAAATGCTGAGTCTGATGAACGCAGACACATAGCTCCCTCTGCTGCTCAAATGTGCCAATACAATCCCACTAGTATTTATTATACCAGGCTGAACTCAAAACCACACGATCATAATTGTCATTTACTATGTGATAGTTGTTTGATAAAATGTTCAAAGGATTAAAACTGTACAGTATGTTAGCAATGCATTTAATTTGCTTGTGACAAGCATGGAGGTAACCAGTGTAAATGTGGGATATTACCACATGTAATTACAAAACCAACAAATGTATGTGCTTCTATGTAAAAATGCCACTCCAGTATAATTATGTACAACATCATTTGTGACATATTGTAGACAAAGACTAAGATTAATAAAGACAATGCATTTTGACTGCATATAAATGGTATATAAAATGCAAAGGTGGTGTCATTCAATCTGTTTTCAATGCATAAACTGTGATTTTTTTTTTTTGACTGATTTCCTGGTCATCATCCTCACCTTAAAACTGTAATTTCCCAATTTGTAAATACATTTCTGTGCACTGCAGAATTTCCTTGATAAAAAGATGGATGGTACATCGATTGAATTCATCTGTCAGCTTCTCTCTGATAAACTCTGCATACTTGTCCTGGACCATCTCCCTCCAGCACTGCTCCAACCTGAGTCTCATTTCAGCCTGAACAGCATCACATAGTGAGCTGGAAGTGTAACTGAGCGTAAAAGTTCTTCCTTTTTCTAAATATTGTTCAAAACTTTCAGTTTTCCCTGAAAGCAGAACCTCCATGGCTTCAAATGCAGTGTTCAGCTCCTGTGTCAGGACTTTTTTTCTCATCCTCCGGTTCGGACTCAAAAATAGAGTTCACAGTTTTGAAGTAACTTTTCCAGTCCTGCTTTTGCACAGTTCTCACCAAAGGGAAGTTTTCTTGCCTCGAGTGTAGCAAGTGTTTAGCAACAGAGAACACCGATTCACACAAAGGGCTAAGATCAGGGATTTTTTCAAACACTTCAATATAACTTTCATAGTCTGCACTTTGATTTATGCATTCCACTTGCCTGTAGTTTATATCCTTGTATAGGTTTTCTTTTGTTCCTTTGAAGCCCCAGCATCTCAGGAAGCCGATATGAGTCTTCACCCCATATAAGCTCCACCATTCCTGAGCTTTGTGAACGAGTGTTAACATGCACGGTTCAGAGTTTCTGGCCAAACAGGGGCTGTTTATAGTGAAGACATACACCTTCCAGTCCTCAGAGGCGTCCCCCGTCTCCAGAAGCTCCTGGGTTTGTTTAACAATTATGTCCTCACTGTGCTGGCCATTGTTGTAGTTGGGATAGTACGGACCATACATGATGACCTCCTCTTGGTTCTCAATAACTCCCCAAGAATGCTGTTTATCCTCTGCACCACATTCATCAGTGATGTCCTGGTGAAACGCTAAAAACTTACTGTTCACCGAGTCATCGAGGAAAGTACTTTCAGTAGTTTCTTTGGATTTGAGATGCTCTAAAACTTTCTTCACAGAGTTTTGGGTGTCAGCCCAGGATGCTGTCTGCTCTGAGAGCCTCGTGCTGTCAGTCAGATGACTGGTCCTCTTGTTCACATAAGTGTCACACATACGGGTGTAACCACAGTTTGTCCTGAAAAAAAAAAAAGAACTAATTTCAATTCATTTTCACCATGTAGTTTAAGCTTAAAATCTGTCAACTATCATTAGAAATATATCTAAAGTTAGACCCATTTTATTCCTATTCTGAACAATTGGTTCATGCTTTTATCTCAGGTTGGTTAGCTTATTGCAACACACGTTTCAGACTAATGAAAACAAGCACTTTATAAACTCCAACTAACTCAAAATGCAGCCGGAGTTTTAACTAGAACCAAAAGGTGTGAACACATCAGATTTCAGCATCTCTGCAGTAGCTTCCAGCGGAGAAAAATTTAATATTGATTTTAAAGCTTTGTGCAGCTCCTTCTTATATGTCTGACATGCTCACTGAATACACACCAAACAGATCCCTGAGATCATCAAATATCAATAAAGGTCTCTGTATTAGAATACAGTCAGAATCACCTCATGGTGCCTTCAGCCAGTCTGGTCCCACTACAACTTCAACTCAGGTCTGCTACAACAGGATCTTCTTTTACAATATATGCAGATTTAAAACATTTTTTTTATGACAAGCTTATGCGTTTCGTTTTAATTTGCCACCTTGCTTCCCTTTATTTTATGTTTTTTATTCTTCCTTGTATTGCTTGTGTAATGCCGTGCTACACGGTGTGAGATGTGCTATACAAATAAACTTGACTATCAGTCAAGTATAAAAACAACCACTTTACCATAATCAGAGCGCCTTCCATTTCACAGCCGTTTTCAGTTCACCCATACTTGATCATTTTCATAAGTTATGGTATTATAAAACAATTTAGTCATTCTTTGTGCTTGATAAATGGTTGCATCATCTCCCTGGATAACAAAACTTAAATCAGCATGCCAACAAACTGCTTTAGAGAATGAGAAATATTCTGTAAGTGTTGGGGCTTACAGTACTAAACTTTCTGAAAACTAGGAAGAGAAAAGTGGAAAAACCAACAAGCAACTGAAAGCAGATGAAACAAAAGCCTGGAAAGCACCACAGACAAGGGGACTCTTTCTTTTATCTAATTCAGGCAGCTGTTGTATTTTCTCATGTTTTTGCTTCTGTCTTTCCTCTTTTTCTTTGAAAATAAAGGTTATATAAGGAATGAAAGTTGTTCAGCTTTTCCTTCAGTTTACAGAAGGGACAAATATGTTGCACCTTTAACCTGCAGATATGAATTTATATATAAATTTAAAGGCCCAGGTGGAACTGAGAGTTGCCAATGACTTAAATTCTTTACTTGTTGTTATGTATGCAAAAACAATGTTATATACTTACGGCTGCCTGTTGTGTTGAAGGGCTCTGTTTCCAAAATTCCTTTTCCTTGGTGGAAACTGCCCTCCATAGTCATCAAGCAGAGGACGCTTACGGCTAAACCTGCATGAAAACATACACTTTATTTGCATACTGAACTAGTGAGTACAGTATGTACAGAACAACTTGAATTACGCTGTCAGCATCACAGGAACAGGTCTGCAGGGCTGCTGTAAGAAATACTGTATTGCTGAGAGTTCAAAGAAGCCTGCGTAAGGATTACTTTACTGCAAAATGATTAAGTTTGACACATATGGGACACAGCTTTACTTTGCTTGTAAGTCACTGATAGTTTTATGTCAATGTAAAAAGTGAATGTACTCACAAGGGGAAATCCATCCAGAGTCTTCACAAGGTATCTCAGGAACTGACAAAACAAGGGTCCTGCTTTTTCTGGGTGCAGGCAGTCATTGCTGAGTGACTTCCAACACTTCTGACAAATTATGTCTTCCACTAAAAATCCCTCAGGAGTTTCTGACAAGTACTGAGCTCCACCTCCAAATCATGCTCGCGGCTCTATAGGTACACGACCTGCACACTGTTGCTGTCTTACCTCATTCAGCCAAGTTTCTGTCTGTGTTGTCAGCTGTAATAAGATAGCCAAGTTATCAAAAGTTACCTGTGCAGAGCAAATAAGTCCATTTTCTCTGAAGATGTGGCAAGCTCTCAAAAACAAAAGTTAAAGGAATATGTACAGATAAAGAAAATAAACAGATAACATTACAACTAAAAGTGACACAGGGAAAATCTTCCTTGAAGTTGGCTGCAGTTCAGCGAGGCCCTTGAGGAGAATCCACTTAATCAAGACTGTACAAGTAGGTCTGGACTTGTACTGATATTTCATGTGTAAAAAAAAGGTTACATAGCAAGGCCTACATGGTGATCTTCCATTACAATCTACTATCATATAGCGATTTATATATTAAATCATTCAATGCGTTTGGTCAAACTGGAGGGGAAAAGTGAAAGTTCTTTCATGTCTGTCCAAAACTACCTGAGGAACAATCAGACATGAATAAACAAAAGAAGCTGGAGACTATATACTGCATCAAAGCTATTTGCTGTCTATTAATTTGCAAATTGTTGTGTCCTCACTGCTTATAGGATCTCAGAGAAACGTGGTAAGCGTGCACAGGTCTAGCCAACCTGGAGACTCTTGGTGTAAACAGAGATATGCTGAGAAACATGTTAGACAAGATTTTGGGTGTGTGTGAAGTGTCTGTCAGTCATTTTTGGTTATGGTTGTGACAAAAAATAAGACTGTTTTATAAGAGCATGTGGGTTCATTTCAGCTTAATTAGACAGTCATAATATATGCAGGAGATGTAAGGCTAAATTATATTAGCTCAGTTTACTCAGGGTTCATAGCACTTAGGGTTCTTGGTTTTGCCACACACATATTTCAGTCAATGTCTGCTTTTATTGACAGAAATACAAACTTGTCATTATATCATTTTGAATTTCTGACACTGATGATGCATCCAGTAATGGTTATAGATGTAAAATAGCAATTAGTCTCTTCACATATTATTTCTTTTGAGCAAGTGCATGAACTTGAATCATCTGTTTAGTTGTTGCTCTTCTTGGGATTAGGGTGCAAAAAAGAAAAAAACAATCATCAGTATTCATTACACCATGAGGCTGTAACATTACAACACCTGACTGTAATGGAAGCACTGGTAATATTATTTGTCTTTTTTTTTTTTTTTTTTTTTTGCTACAGTGTGTCATAAAAGATTTATGGTAGCATCAGAGGCCTGCGCTTTTTTTTTTTTTTTTCTTTCTTTAAAGTTGACTGTTAAACATGCCACAGCAGGTTAGTTGAATTCCTTCCATCATAAAATTTGCATAAACTATATTCCACCTCCAAGAGGGCTCACTGTTGAGAGGAGTCACCAGATTGGGTGCAACGTGGGCATGTGAAGGTGTGGGCGTGACGATTCACAGCAGCAAAAACTGGCTCTTGGATTTTCATCTCTGCTGGCAAGGAAAGCGCCTGAGCTGGTGTGTGAAGAGCAGCAAGATCAGTAGCTAGTTGGAATCACCTCCACTCACAGTGCCATCTCTGAGGGGAACCCAACTTCAGGAGAGGGCAAACAGCATTAATCAGTTTAGTTTTTGAGGCGTTTTATCCCCCCCCCCCCCCCCCCCCCAAAATAAATTAATTGGAATAAATTCTGCAATCGTCCCATAGCCCACCTGAGCATTATAATAAAGGAAATAGGAAAAAAAATATGACAATGAATTAGCCAGAGGAGTTGAGAATTTTAAGGGTGTTTATTAGGTTACAAAAGTAGATGCTGCTACTGTATATGGTAAATAAATGATTAATGAAATTTAAGAGGAGATGAAAGAGCAACAAAAAAGATGAAGCAGAGTCCCATTTCAGAAGATCCCAGAGACTATCATGGTGTCCTGCTCTAAGCTCTGAAAGGGACCTCGGTCGTTTCTCCAGAGCAGGGACGTTTTGATGTAGGTCTCTCAGACTTCCTGACTCCGTGAAAGGCCACAGTCTTGGTGGGTTTTTAGATAATGTCAGCTGAAGTCTTGATTATTATTTGTTCAGTTCTTGCTGGTTCATTATTAACCAGATTATGAATGTCTGACAAATAAATGATAGGCTACTGCAGGTCACAGAAACCAGTGTATGTCAGATAGAAGGTGACCAGTGAAATGGAATGATCAAGTTTGACTCAAGCAAAGTCCTGATTTTCTCTGTGTGATTCGGACAAAATATACAAATGAAAGTCTAAAAGATGGGAAACATAAATAGTCACATTCAGACCGTCGAACTGGCTTGACTCTATTAACTTGTTAACATGCTGTTTAGTAGGCTAATAAAGCTGCTCAGCTTAACTGAGACTCAGACAAGCGTTACCTCACTCATAGCTGTGTGTGTAACTAAAGCATCTACGACTTCAAAAGTTTACTTTGAATGATTTAAATTCACTAAAAAAAAAACATATGACTATTTTTAAATCAAACTTTTCAATTCAAAACATTAGGCCTACAACTAAATACAAATAGCTTAAATGCCCACGTTATATAACTCATGCAACATAGGCTTCTGTATTAGTGTGGACAAAGTCTGGCCAACATTGTCCTTCCTGCATGAATCACAATACAATATTATGAACTGGTTTGCTTTCTCCATCGGACAACTAACGGGCCAATCACAAACCGCGCTTGGATGACAGCTTTATTGGGGCGGGGCATCACGCCAGACGCTCTGGTTTCTCATTGGACCTTCTACTCTAAAACCAGGACTTACCAGCCAATCAGTGGCATCAGTCGATATGACGAGTTTGTCACCGAAAGCGGGTTTCACTTAATGGTGGTCTCTCTACTGCCGCATCCCACAGATTCCATGGAGAGCATCTCATCAGGTTGACATATCAGTTTGTCAGTGTGGCAGCGGAGCAGCTGAAGCAACATGGACATCTTAAAATCACTAGGACATCCGGAGGAGATATTTAATCTGTTCAAATTTAAGATGGGAGGATGCAGAGCCGTCATGCCAAAGTTGGATTATGTGAGTAAAATGTTTTTCAAAACATAGGCTGAGAATAAAATAGGTGCCAAGAGAGATGATGTTTATTGTAGATACACGTCCGAATTTGTCGAGCAAACTATGAAACACGCCATGTTCCGCTTTTCAGAGCATCAATGCGTGCAAGTTGCTCTGTAGCACCGCAGAATAACATAGGCCTATTAACAACTAGGTCTCACCATGCTTACTGTATACGATCTGTATTGCAGTGGATTGACCTATATGGTATGGAAACAGAAGCAGCTAATTGGACTTTGTCAAATTAGATCTGCGGTCTCACCCCTGTTGGCTTACTACACATAGGTAGAGATGACCATTGACGTGGGATTTACGGGGCATAATGAGCTTGGAGGGTTCACCAGTGAGGAGAGATGCTGTGCGCATGTTTGACGGCTAATCCCTCAGTTTTAACACCAATGTGACCCGGGGAGAGAGAATGAGCCTGCGCTTCATTATTATCATCATCCTTCAAAACGATATTCACTGCAAATGTCACCATCATTGCAGAGATTTTTTTAAGGTGTTGCATGGCAGGTTTTATGTTCCGATTAAACTACCCTGCCAAAGTGTAGATTTCTTCTTAAACTGCACATTGTTGAACAGTGTGAAATAACTTTGCATCACTTAATTGTGGCCTTAAAATGTGCTGGGTCGCTCTGATTTAAGGCAAAACTAGATAAGATGCTGTCAGGACAATGCTCCCAGCCAGGTAATCGACATGCTACAGTCAGGGAGATATGAGGGACCTCTGCTGCTGTGATGTCAAGAACATCATTGTGTGGAATGTGATTTTAGCACTTCGAATGGTTGTTGGGAGGTTTGGCACCACTGACTACATAAAGCGTAGACAGTTTTATGATAGTATTATGTCTGCCTGTTAAACGTGTTTGTTTTTTTAAAAAATAGGTTTTGCGTTATTTTCTCCATGTCTAAACTGTAGCATCTCTGACAGGTTTTTCCACCAGCATTTAGTTCCTGCTCGTGTAACTCCCCCTGTCTCCCACTAGATGTCATTAAATTTCCCTTCCTTCTGCTTTTTGCCAAGATTTGTTGCCCAACAAAAATGGAGCATGCACGCAGGTTTCATAATGCATAGACTCGCAATTGATTTACGTTTCCCAATTCCCAGTCATGATGACAAAGGTCTTAAAACTAGACTGATTTTTGGCCTGTTTTACATGCGAAAATATTTACTAGTTGCACAACGCAGATAAACCCCGTGTTTAAACAATCGTTTCTTTATTATTATTTTTAAAAAAAAAAGTCTAATAGTTATAATTTTCCAATGCAATCGGCTAACACATCCGTACTTTAATTTAGCGCGTCGGGACTAACTCGGGTTAAACCGCTACCTTTCCTTGCTAAACGCCGATTAGGAAACAGTTGCAGCTGCCATTGTTTTGGGTAGAGGTGGGAGGAGTGTGCGTGATCATAACAGCAGAGCTATAAACGCTCTGCGCAGGCTGTGCTCATGTAATCCAGGAACTAGCTTGTTCATAGATCAGCAGAGCGACCGATTCAACCCTCCTAAACGTCCTCCAAAAGATTTCCTACACGCTCGACCCCCTCAGCTTGCTTGTCCTCTACATGGACTTGGTGTTTGAAACTGCCCCACCAGGCGTGGCGTCCACATGGACCGTATCGTCTTATAACTACAGGGTTGCTCTTTTTGTCGCGTATCTCGTATGGCCGGAGCTTGCTGCAAGTGTCCAGTTTCTCTGTCCGTCTTCAAGCGCTCTCTCTCGGTAGCACCGCGGGGCTGCGGGTCCGCTCCTCGATTCCTCCTGCAAAGCTGGAGGCTCGGGGAGCGGGGCCTGCAAGAGGCCATCCGACCCTGCAGCGCCCTCAGACCCGCGGGCTTCTACAGACAAACAGCTTTTCTTTGTCTCTCCTGCCAGGAGTCGATGAGTGTGAGTCTGCGGACTTGTTACGTGTATCTGAATCAGACCAGCCGGAGCTTTGCAGCCGTGATTCAGGCGCTGGACGGAGAGTTGAGGTGAGTCAGAGCTTTGCTGCAAACTGAAATGGCCACAGGTGAGGGGAGGTGTGTCCACGCTGCAAGCACGTTTTGTCTGGCGTGGCCAGAACTGGCGGGGGGCGTTGGCTAGAATGTGGCAATCACTTGAGCTACAAAATTTGGTGCAAAATGGAAGAAAAAAAAGATTGAAACCACCAAGTATCTCAGACTTCCAATAGTTTGATCCTTGTTTCATGCGTTCTGTCTCAGAGCTGCGGAAAAGGGAATACAAGTGACGCAAACAGCAACTCCTACGCATGCCTGCAAAATTAAAGCGTTTTATAACCAACCCCGACTGAGGATACGCTTTAAGTGCAAAACAGTGTGTGAAGATGTGTGTAGCTGCAGCACTTTGCACGGTGTTAAAACATATCTGGGTTGTAGCAAAGCACAATCCATGATTGCACCGTATAGTATTTTTCATAGGCAATTTCTTCATTTGTAAAATGTGGAATTGTGCGTTCCTTAATTGCAGTGGAAATCCCCAGAAGTCTGCCGTGATGCAAATAGGAAAACGCACCATGTACATGCATTGTATAAACTTGAAGGTGGTGTTTTTTTTTTTTTTTTAGTGTTTAAGTTTTTAAAATAAGTCAAAATAATCAGACGTTGACAAATGCTTGGGAGCAATTATTTATTAAAAGACAACCTGCCACTTTTATTGAGCAAATGCAGTTTAGAAACAGATTTGTCTGCAATCCTGATGTAGATGGATGCCATAACTGAAGCTGTTATTAAAAGGAAGCTGTGGACTTCAACTGGAGTCTGTTGCTGCTGCCAAATTTAAACTCACTATTCAGGTCAGAGCTGTCACTAAAGAAATGGAAGCTGTTTGTAAACATGCACTTAACCCGGTAACTTTATATACCCACCAAAAGACTCCTTACATAGGGTTCTCCTTCTGTCAACTTTCAGATACTTCCTTCGAAAACTGCTGTTTCACCTTCTCGTTACTCTTTTTGAACCAGACATGCAGTTTGCATCTTCTACCTGGTGCTGCGTGCTTTGGACACAGTAGAAGACGACATGACTATCCCTCTGGAGAAGAAGGTGCCCATGTTGAATGACTTTCATACTTACTTGTACCAAGAAGAGTGGTGCTTTATGGAGAGCCAAGAGAAGGATCGTCAGGTTCTTGAGGATTTCCCCACGGTTAGTAACGCTGCACTGATGCGCACACATGGACATTAAGTGGATACAAGAGGCTAATTTTGAATAACGGCTCCATTTCTCTTGAATCCAGATATCACTTGAATTTAGAAACCTTGCTCAGGAATACAGAGAAGTCATCTCAGATATCTGCCACCGTATGGGAGTTGGGATGGCTGAATTTCTGGAGAAGAAAGTGGGATCCATGAAGGAGTGGGACCAGGTAAAAGTTGCATTTCTGTTTGGAGCATAACAAATAAGAGTAAATGGCCTAAAAACAGCCGTGCTGTTTGCAATAGCAGGACGGCCAGTTTTTGCTGACAGCTGCTCATAGTCCTTATCTGCTCCTTCACTTGTTTTGAGTTTGTTTATCAAGCCCTACCACACACTAGAAAAAAAACACACGTCACACAGATTAGGTATTTCTCTGACAGTTTGTAAATGTTTAATCAGTAAAAGCTTATTAATTAATCTCTGGGCTGTGTGTTGTAATATCAGCCAGTGTTGTTGTGATTTTTAAACATGTCAGCTGTTTTCTGTCTTTTCTCCTGCGCAGTACTGCCACTACGTTGCTGGCCTGGTCGGCATCGGTTTGTCTCGGCTCTTTTCTGCTTCACAACTGGAAGATCCCGAAGTGGGACGTGACACCGAGCTGGCAAACTCCATGGGTCTGTTCCTCCAGAAGACCAACATTATCAGAGACTATCTAGAAGACACACAAGAGGGACGTGCTTTCTGGCCGCAAGAGGTACAAATGCAATCTTTTGTGTGCATGACCGGAGGTCAAAGTTTTGGAGAACAATAGTGCAACTATGCTCTAAGTGTGAACTATAGCTATGTAAAACATGTGGCATGGTTGGATCAACAACAGGTGTGCAGAATATTTAATGAGTGGCAATGCAGTGTGTGAGATGTCCTCTGCTGCTGTGCAGGCTTGGAGCCAGTTTGCAGGTCGTCTGGAGGATTTGGCTCAACCCGAGAAGCTGGAGTCGGCTCTGTTCTGTCTCAACCTGCTGGTCACTGATGCACTGCAACACGTCCCTGATGTTATCGCCTACCTGTCTCGCCTGCGCAACCAGAGCGTCTTCAATTTCTGTGCCATTCCACAAGTAAATGAAATGATCCAGTGTGCTACAGTAACTTTATCTTACATTTGTATCAAGAATTGGATAATTTAGACAAAATAAAGTTGTTGCTTGAAGACTTTTAAGATTGCTGTTGATGTCAATCAGCTGCCCTGGAGATCATTTAGTCAACTGACCTGCATGCCTTTAAAATATATGTATATAAAATACCTTCTGTAAAATCTGCTTCATTTGTAATAAGTCATAGTTTGAACGTGTTTTACAAACATGCTGAAACTGTCTAAGGTGTTTCATGTTTACAATCAGGAAGAAATTCTAAGAGTTTAGTCTATTAGATGGTTGGAAATGTGTTTTTTTATGTGGCTTACTTCTTAGCTTGCAGGTAAAGCATGAAGATATGAAATTTTTGTATGTTGACAGTTGGATGAATAAGAGAAAACACTTTATTTTTCCCCCAAGAATTTCTGATAAACCATGAAAAGCAGTAAAAAACAAACTGAAGTGATTTGACTTTCTTTTTGCATGTCATTCCTCTGCCAACCAGGTGATGGCAATAGCTACACTTTCAACGTGCTACAACAACCCCATGGTGTTTCAGGGGGTGGTGAAGATCAGAAAGGGCCAGGCTGTCACCCTCATGATGGAAGCCACCAACATGAGAGCTGTGCAGACCATCATCACCCAATACAGCCAGGAGGTGGGTATACAGCATTTTCCGTGTCAGACTTCTTTCTCCTGAAGCCATCGCTGTTAAGCCGAGGCTCTTTTCTCTCCCTGCCTTCAGATTTTACAGAAGGTCTCCCTCACCGATCCGTCACGGGACAAGACGCTGCACATCCTGGCTGTCATCCAGGAGAAGTCCGCCCTGTCTCAGTCCAGCTTCCCCTCCAGGACCCACCACCTGTCTCCCATGTACCTGTCTGCTGCCATGCTGCTCGCCGCTCTCAGCTGGCAGTACCTCAGCACGACCGCGGCACAGGCGCAGGGCACCGGTGACATGCAGGGACAGTGAACAGTCCGCTCCTCTTGGAGCTCATTGACTATAGAAGCCTTGCTGCCCTCTGAAGTTTTATTCCAACTCCTGACTTGTGGAATCGGAGGACTTCTTCCCACTTTGTGGCTTCGTTGTGGCTGTTACAGCAAATGACCATGGACATACTGAATAATGGTCGGCTTATTGCAGCAGCCTGGTCTCATTGTGTTGTGTGATAGTGAATTGCTGTAGTCCATCTTGCATCAGACACAAACATGACCATTTTAGGACTTTCGGGAACAGGATTTATTTTGTTTCAAAGTTTAGTCCCCCCCCCCCCCCCCCCCCCCCCCCCAAGTCATCAACTTAAGCTTCATATTCTTATGTTTTCTCTTAGGAGAAACACTTGAAAGTTGAATTGGTTCACTTTGCCGTATTTGCACTGTGTGTTGATATAGATGATGTGGACTGATCTCACTGAAGTTTGGTTCAGTGCATTTCTTTATTGGATTTAATTTCAACCGTGTTTTTAGGATGTGGGAAAAAGAACTGTGCAATACCATGATAGATTAATCCAACTTGAACTCTTCAAATGGATTAGGAGAAACGATATATTGAAGGTATGGACGTTGCTAGCAAAGTGTCCTTATTACAGCTTTGGTGAGGGGAGAGGCTAGCTCAGAGGAACCTTGTACAGAACCAAAGGAGCGCTACAAACATTGCTATGTAATGTGACATTTTGATTTGTACATATTTGAACAAATTAAAAGTGAAAGAATGTAAACTGGTTAACATGAGTGTTTAAATTAGTTTCTTTTTTTTTTATAAATGTTTTTATAACAGAAGTTCAAGGATCAGACAATGTGCTGTGTGTGTGCAGGATGTTTGTTTAAAGTTCAACCGTATTAAAATGGCGAGTAAGCGCTGGATTTTCATGCAGGTAATGGCACAGGTGGTAGAGCATTTGCTCTGCCTGGATCATAATTCTTCAACCTTTGGAAGTTTTCGAATGAAAATCCATTTATTGCCGAGACATGTGATCCCATAAAACATGTCTCGTATAAAGAGCAGGAAGATTTTGTTCAATGAGAAATCGCCTCAAAGAAACGGCAGCAGCGGAGGATTAGCCTGAAACGGCAACACAGGTAAGAGTCAAAACTTTGTTTGGGTTGATTCTCAATCAGAAGTGAAGTAATGCTGACGGTTGACTTCATGCAGGTAAATCTGGTATACATGTGGGTTAAAGGTACATCTGATTAAATAAAAGGTGTTTTACTGGCTTGATTGATGGAAAGAACTGAGTGTGTGCTTGGCCCAAGAAGGTTCCTAAAGCTTGGACTGTTTAAAAGTCATGAGTGGAATCGGCCAGAATGCATAATTAGTGGTGAGAACCTAACTAATGAAAGTATAAAGCCAAGCATGTTTCAACAAAACAGGTCCACGGCTTTTTTGTTGTTGCATAACAGGGGTCCTCAGGGAAAATAGGTTGGGAACCACTGGTTTGAGCAATATTTCAGATGTTTATTACAATGTGAAACTTCACCAAGATAATTCAAATAATCCATTTGATTGCAGCTACAGTACAGATGTAATTTTTTATTATACCATTTTTAATGTTCCTCTATATTCCTCACCAATTTCTTCCTGAGTCATGAGTGTTTTTACAGGATGCATCTTCTGTTCCTCATCGCGGTGACGGTGTCCGTCACCATGGCACACCCTAGCCCCCCTCTCCTCTCCCTAGAGATGGTTGACTTCATTAACAAAGCCAACACCACCTGGACGGTGAGTCCATGCAGTGAGATCCTCAAGATGTTTCAGTAATAGTTCATTTTTTTCTGATCTAATTCAGCTTCTTCTGCTGTAGGCCGGTCAGAACTTCCACAATGTCGATGTCAGCTATGTGAAAAGTCTGTGTGGGACCATCCTGAATGGACCTAAGCTGCCAGAGGTGTAAGTTTAGCAAAGTTACTGAGTGTTTATGTGCACAGCTCCTCACATGACCAAGCAGATGACAGTCAGCAGCTCATCTTATCTGCAGTGTTTCATTGACTGTCCTCTCCTGTTTAGGGTTCATGATGTCGAAGGCATAAAACTTCCAGATAGCTTTGATCCACGCCAGCAGTGGCCGAACTGTCCCACAATCAAACAGATCAGAGATCAGGGCTCCTGTGGCTCTTGCTGGGTAAGACACAATAAACATTTATATAGATTTGAATGGGATGCAGCATAGGAATCAACACTTTGTAAAATGTCATTTCAAACCTGCTACAAGGCTTATTTTGATTGCCCACAGGCCTTTGGGGCAGCTGAAGCAATATCTGACAGAATGTGCATCCAAAGTGGTGGTAAGGTCTCTATGGAGATCTCTGCTGAAGATCTTCTCACCTGCTGTGGTGATTGTGGCTTTGGGTGAGCACAAGTGTGACACAGTACAATGTTGTTAATGCACTCCACCAGTTTTACATCTGAAGTTTGGCCCACTTTCCTGTAAAAGTCATAATGATCCCACTTTTCTTTTAGCAAAAGCACTTCTCTATATGCTGATATTACATTTTTAATTAACAAACAGTGAGCCAGAGGTTTGCATGTTTGCTATACCCATAAGTGGGTATAGATGATGGATGGGTGGCTGGCTGGATAGAATTACATTTTTGCACATTTTTTTTTCTAATCATAATAAACTCACTAAGGAAAATAATTTAATTGCATTTTGAATTTTTTGTACTAGATATGGATCAATCTCTAAAGCCAGCTTTCTAAGGTGCACTGTTGTTTTGCAAATGAAGCTGAGAGCTCCTTTTAAAAAGGTTTTTGAGTAACTTGTGGTGCATTAAATGTGTTTATGTGGTTGTAGCTGTTCTGGTGGTTTTCCCGCTGCTGCTTGGGAATACTGGACAAAGACAGGACTTGTGACAGGAGGCCTATACAACTCCAAAGTCGGTAGGTTCATCCCACACAGGAGTCTGGATCAGTTTTTGCTGCTTTTGATAATCTAAAGTCTAAGATGACTGTGTGTTAAAGGTTGCAGACCCTACAGCATCGCTCCCTGTGAACACCATGTAAACGGAACTCGTCCTCCCTGTAAGGCTGAGGGGGACACTCCCAAGTGCTTGCAGCAGTGCATTGATGGATACCCGCTGTCATATCCGAAGGACAAACACTTTGGTAAAGATCTGAACAGCACTGATGTCATATCTTGTCTGGTTATCTGTCCTTGATGAGTCATGTGTCCTCCCCTTTAGGCCGTCGCTCGTACAGCATCCCGTCCCCGCAGGAGCAGATCATGACTGAGCTGTATAAAAATGGGCCTGTGGAGGCGGCTTTTTCTGTTTATGAGGATTTTCTGCAGTATAAGACCGGTGAGGCTTTCATTTGCACTCCGTATGAACTTAAAACTCACCTCTACAAACATAAATGTGCAAACAAGATGCTGCATTGTTTGTAAATGTTTTGTCTCCAGAAGCCAATTGACTATAAACTACAAGTATGTGCTATACATACATTTGTGCTGACCTACTTTTAAATAATTTTCTTAGTTTTTTCAGTTAGGTTTCAGCCTTAAAGCCTCAATTACTTCTATTATGGCAAAACTTACACAATTTGCATGCCCACTGTGTTTGCGTAATGTAAGTGATCCCTGTGACCCTCTGCCATGCAGGAATATGTGAAGTCTAGATGATGATGAACACACCAGCAAACTACCAGTTCACTCTATGCTTTAGATTAGCCGCTGTAAAAATGCCCTTTGTTACTGTACTAGGTGTGTATCAGCATGTGACAGGGGAAATGCTCGGGGGTCATGCCATTAAGCTACTCGGCTGGGGGGAGGAGAATGGGACCCCCTACTGGCTGGCTGCAAACTCCTGGAACAGTGACTGGGGAGACAAAGGTATGATAAGACCAAAGGAGGAGAGAAGGATGTTAATCTCTATTTTCAGTTCCTCTCTGCACAGCACAGATCAGCATCTTTTTTTCATGCCAACTTTGGCAAATGACGAATGTAAATGTTTTCCTATTGCAGGTTTCTTCAAGATCAAGCGTGGAAATGATGAATGTGGGATTGAGTCAGAGGTGGTTGCAGGAATCCCACTCAACTAGATGACTAACTTTTGAATCCCTGTGTGCAATTTTAAATGTTTAAATATTCATTGCACAACATATTGCTCTTGTTCTGATAAAACCAAATAAAAGGAGAAAAAAAATGTCAATCATGAATAAACGGTTTATTATAAACCACGAAATGTTTTGATTCAATGACAGCTTGTGTTCAAACAGTCCTCCTAATCATTCTGTCCACATTTCAACATCATAAGATGAAGATATCATCTTAGACATAACAAGTTATTGAGACATTATCTATGTTGTGGTACCCAAAACTGTGATTAGCTTTTGTTCCAATAAATAGTTATAAATGGAGTTGCCGTTGCATTATTCTTCAACTTTCATGATATGATGCAAGTGTAGCATAGATTTTCTATAAATTTAAACTGAAATGTTTAATACTCCTTACTTTTTGTGTAGTGTATGTAATGGACTTCATTATGCTAGTAGAAATATTACAGATCATGCATGTAAACCAGAATCCAAGGTTGCACTTTTTTTTTAAAAACAAAAATCCTGATGTAAAGAGTTCTTGTTTTGCATTTGGTAACTCAGCCTATGAACACATCCTTACACTATACACCTTCATGTTACGTGATGTTTTCTATGACAGCCCTCTTCCATGAAAACCCCAGGCTGCTCTGATTGGTTAACTATAAAAGGTTGGCCCACCTGACTGCATCTCTTGCACCGATATTTAAGATTTGAGATTTAAAAATGAAGACACAGAGATAAAACACACCTGAGTGCAAAATGACAGCATTTATCAGCATTTAAAAACAATTGCCATGATATGACAAACTGTACAATAACAGGTAACCAGTGACATGCAGACAGGACACACTTTGAATGACTAAGCACCCCCCCATTATAAATAAGACAATTTGTCAGCTTTATTATTTCTGTAAAGATGTGTTCATAAGATAACTTATTCACAGCCTGTTGCTGTCAGTGTTATTCAGTTATTCAACTTGGTTGAAAATTGTTTGGGAAATGGTCTTGATAAGATGGACATTTTCCTTACATTCTTATCTTTAACATTATCTTTATTTTGGTGCAAGCCAAGTACAGATTTAAGTGACATCTAGTGGCAAACATAAATTACAACCCACTGAAATATGCCTGTTTAATATTTTCACAAGTTAAAAAGAATTAAAAATAACTGACATGTGATGGGTAATGATTAGTTGTAATCTTATTGCCTCTGGAAATTAGATAGACACCCATTTCCAGGTTCAATACCTGTCTTTCACATGTTAGAACTAAGTTTATTCGCTTGTACAAAGAAGCATTAATGTGCATGTAACAGCAGAAAGCCCTGTTGTATGATTCTTACCGATGCGATCTAAAAGTATTGTTGATCATTTACAAACACAAAAGACTAAAAACGTCATAGCATGCCATTTACGGGCTTCTGGATTGTGTGAAATAACATGATAAGCTTCAAATTAATCGCACTTTACAGAGATTGAGCCTACCTGCCTGCATTTTCAGGACGATCAAATACTGCAGAAGGTGGCCAGAAGGGGGCGTATCATACATTACCGGCTGATGACAAAGAATAAAAGGGAGGAAAGAAGAAGACACCCTTGCTCAGAGGTGAACTTTAGCATTAGAGCCTCTGTCCAAAATAAACGATCTTTGTCGATGGCCTGATAACAAGGAAGCAGCGGCCCGGCAGCTCCTGGAGGAAACGCCGGTAAATAAAAACCCACAAGTGGACTCCAGGCAGCCGATGACCATCAAAGCAGATGAGACGAGTAACGGAGAGGCTGTAAAACATCTTGAACGTTAGATGGTGGGAATGAAGGCAGGTTGTCGGCCATTGCTTTTTTAATTTCTGTCTGTCCGTTTCATGTTCTGGTTAACAAGCGCTCCCAAGTTATCTTTCGATACTTCTGGTGGAAGAACAGATAAATATCATGTATTTAACCATTGTGGAGCTGTGGAGAACATACTGGGAGTGTGTTTCCAGACCGTACACGGTGTTCGTCTGCTCCCTCACGGCCGCTCTGTATTATCTGTGGGGCCGCAAGTGTCAGGTCAGTTACAGCGTTCAAGGTTAGCGGTAACTACTGAACTATATCCACTTTATTATTGTTTCATTAAAAAATTACACTATCGTGCTTTATATTTCCCTTAAATTTAACTGAGTTATTCTTTAATTAAAAGTAATCTTATCTTGCTTAATATGAAATTGCAGTTTCTTCTTTCAGAGTTTTCTATTCAATTTATTTCCTCCTTTTTCCTCTTTTTGGGAGGGGGTAAATTTCTCTATCTGTAAGGGTAATGCACTTTGAATTTTTCAATTCTAAGTAATTTTATTTTAACTTGTTGAAACTGATGACAGCATTCAGCATGAAGACAATTTGGTGCAAAAATGTAAACAATCAGGGTTAAATGAGCATCTACAAACTTTCTTTTTTTTTCACTTGAACTTAAAGAAATATACAAAGTGCAGAAATCTAAATCAAACTCATAAAATGCACAAAACCTCTGCCCAGATCTGGATCTGAAACAAGTCATTTGTTTAGCATGAGCAACTTGCATTGCATGCAGTCTGTGATGTGGTTTTAATTTAAAAGGCCTGGTGTTATCGGTGTTTTCATTTAATCTCTTTCCCTCTCAGACACCAGCTTTAATATGTAGTGAGGCTTTCAGCGTATTCCTCCACAAACACTGTCCTGTGGTAGCTGAGCGCTTCAGTCCAACTCCTTGGTGCTGGGGAGGCCGGCTTCAAACCCTGGTCTGCGCCCTTCTTAAATCCAGACCACCTGTCACTTATCGAAAGTAAGAGTAAAGTCTTTTTGTTCCTTTGAATTGCATGACTTTATATTTAAAGATGGAATGAAGTTACTTTTTTATTTGTCCTCTGTTTTTATCTCTTAGTGAGCTGATCCGTACCGTTGATGGAGGCCAGATATCTCTGGACTGGGTGGACAATCAGGCCAGTAACACCTACCCAAAATCTTCCACCCGGCCCACAGTACTGATCCTCCCTGGCCTGACAGGGAACAGCCAACAGTCCTATGTGCTTCACGCTGTCAGCCAGGCCACACGCCATGGCTACAGGTCAGCTGTGCTCCTCAATTCTCTCCTTCAAAAATTGTTAAAATGAGAAGTAAATAAGTACATCTTTCTGTTAAACATTATATCTTAAATGAATGTATGTGTCTTGTAGCAGCAGAAGCTGTTTTCATAGAAACTTTTTGTTTCCATTTTTTCCAGATGTGTGGTCTTTAACAACAGGGGATTTGGAGGAGAGGAGTTGCTGGTAAGTATGATGATTTCCTTCATATCAAACAGAGATTAATTAGTTTGATATGAAAAGAAATGATCATGTAACATTGTGGCTATGTAACATTTTTTGAAAACCTTGGTCTATTCTTGTTTATTCACCAAGACAAAGGAAAATTCTTTCAAACTGAAGTTTAGCTCTATGTTTGTAATACTAATAAAGGGACAAAAGTAAATATGAAACAATCTTAAAAGTAGGGTTCACTTTAACCCAGTTTAGTTGTGGAGTCATGTCACTCACCTGCAGCCAGTTAACCTGTGTAGTTGTTGGATATCTCATTTTTTAAAAGCATTATTTAAGTGTTTCTTTCTCATGTCGCATCTATCCTGATTTTGTTTATTCAGAGTAATTCACATTAATTTTAAAATCTTTTTCCGTAATTTGTCACCTAGCATTTTTACATTTTACACAGAATCTAAGTTTCTATCGGATCCAGGTTATATTGAAAACACACGACTGTAGGAAACACATTTCTGCTTTACAATTAACGTAAACATAATATCTGTCTTTGTAAAAAGTCATGGTGATCATGCATATTAATCTGCAGGTGAAAAGACAAAAGAAGCTTAAAAATGCACATTTCTTTTAACTGTCTGAGTATGTTTGGTAAAAACCTCCAGCCACTTCAGAAAATTTCAGTGTTTTTTCTTTTTAGCAGACGCATTTATACCTTTTTAAACTATTTTCTAATGCAAGGATAGGTAAGGTCACTCCTAGAGAGCTGTAGTCCTGCAAGGTTTAGATGTTTCACTGTTTGAACACACCTGATGAAGATGAACGTGTCACTGAGCAGAACTTGCTAACCGTTGGTTCCATTTAATTTGAATCAGGTGCGTTGGAGCAGGAAACATGTAAAACCTGCAGGACTGCCGCCCTCTGGGACACATAGGAGTTTACTGTAAGTTGTGGCACTGAATAAAACTCTCACTCTGTCTTTTTGCGTCTTCAAGACACCAGTCACCTACTGTGCTGCCAACACCTCAGATCTTGAACGTGTGGTGCAACATGTGAAAGGACTCTACCCTCACGCTCCTGTGCTTGGTGCTGGTGTATCTTTAGGAGGGTGGGTGAGATTTAAATTGATCATTTCTGTGGGAAAATGAGTTAGATGACTTCATACTCTTCCTTTAACTATTCCCCCTCTTTTTTATCTTCATTTTTGTTCCATCTTTTCCTCTCTGCAGCATGATATTGTTAAACTACCTGGCCCGGAAGCGCTCTGAGTCGGGGATGGTGGCAGGTATCACCATCTCTGTCGCCTGGAATGCACATAAGTCTTCTGACTCAATGGAGGAACCTCTCAACTGGCTGCTCTTCAACAAATACCTCACACGTGGCCTTTGTCGTGCCGTCTCCAGGTCAGACAACTCGTGTCTTGAAGATAGTTAATGAATTAAGAGGACGATCTCAGTTAAAAACATTTCATATGTTCCTCACAGGCACAGGAAAATCCTGGAGAAAGTGGTGGATGTCAACCATGTCCTGAAGGTTTTGCTTAATAAGTCTCACAATGTATCATTTCCTTACTTGTGTAATAGCGTTTCCTCTTCACTATTCTCTCTCATCTAGGCACGGACTATCCGCGAGTTTGATGAACGCTTCACATCTCGGCTGTTTGGTTATAAGACTTGTACAGATTACTACCATGATGCCAGCCCGGACAAAAAACTCCCCCAAACTGCAGTTCCTATCTTGTGTCTCAACGCAGCTGATGATCCATTCTCTCCCCAGCATGGTGAGTAGACAACAGGATGGATGGAGAAATGTATGCACACACTAGATGTATTAGTTTACACATTAAAGGTTGAATATGGAATACGGACAGAACAGCGACATCACGTGTGTCAAGAAAAACTGCCGATAGACAAGTGACCAGCAGCCTGCAGCATGTCCAACAAGTAACGCAGAGAAGTTTATAACTGACAACTAACATTAGCCACGTTAGCAAACAAGTTAGCTTACTGATCCAGGAGAAAAGTCGCCATTTCCGCATTGTGATGCCGTGGAAAACGTTTATGTGGGTCCATTTAGTGTAGCTTCACCTAAATTTGCTCCAGTTTTTGCTCTTCTCAGGTCACTCCTCTTCTCAGCCGGATAATAGTATCTCTGAGGCTCTAAAGCAGCTGCTTGACGTGCCGACTCCACTGTTTCCCCCTGTATCAGCCTAACTGTGCCAAACATACTATCACCACACATTAAACATAATGCTATTGTCAAACCTGTTAAAATTTATTTTATATTTATTTTCAGGCTAAATATTATTTTTTAAGTAAATGTTGTGCTTTCACTCTACAACCCTCCAAACGACTTGTGGAGGTATAATTTTTTTTAAAATATAGCTTTTAATTAGGGATGCGTGATATTGAAATTTTGGCCAATATCCAATATGCCGATATTTTAAAACTCATGTGGCCAATAACCGATATCGATACTGATATTAAAGCTAAAAAGAAAGCAGTCATTGCAAATAGCAGTTTTGTTATCTGTTTCCAATGCTTTGAAAAATAGGGGTTAGAAAAAATATTCCTATGCATTCCTACTTTTAATAAAAATGTTCCATATTCAACCTTTAATCTGGAGGCCTGATGCCACAGCTGTCTCTATTTTCTATTTCTTTTGTTTAAAAGCGTGCTTAGCATCAGAAAGCCACTGCGGTGTGAAGGTGACAGGTTTTAGGAATTTCTTGGAAGGCTTTTTTTTTCCATACTGTGTGTTCACTTACCAAAAGAAGCTTATCTAATTAGGATGTAATATATGACTGGAAACAACTACAATCAGCCATAGTTGTGTTTGCTAATAGGCTGAATGAGATGGAATGGACAGATTTGGAAGTCCAATTAGAGACCAGTAGCATATTAACCACTCTTCAGATCTCTTTAAGTTGTGTTAATACTTTAATTAACTTTTCTGTTTGTTAATCTTAGTTTTGGGGTAGATTTTTTTTTGTCTGATGGATCATCTGTTCACACTAAATCTTTCAACATGTTTTCTCCACTCATAGCCTTTCCAGTGTCCATCGTCCGGTCGCTGCCCAACGTGGCCTTGCTGCTGACGTCCCACGGTGGACACATCGCCTTCTTGCAGGGGTTGTTTCCGCGAGGTGAGAACTACATGGAACGTCTATTTGGCCAGTTTGTCCAAGCAGTGTTTGAAAACCAGACGGACATCAAGAAAGCCTGCAGTATCGGACAGGAGCAGATGAGTGAATAACAGAATGATGATAAAAAAATACAAGAGCAGTCCAAGACTGCACCTCAGCAAAGCTGAACCAAAAGAGCTCCAAATCTGGATCAACTGTAAAAGTTAATCACTTCTAAAATGCTGAAACTGTTTTGCAAATCCATCCATGACTTGATACAAATTATTCTGCTGATTGACAGCAACAAACATTGGGATAATATAACCTCCTTGGTGCATGGGATGAAGCCACTGACATCTAAGCAATAGCCTAAGAGTTCACAGAAATGCATTGTTAATGCTGCATGCTGTAGCCTGGTCACACAAATGCTTTATTACACGTTTTCAGGAGCACCGACTGTATTGTTCAAGTATTTAACCCCACTGCAGCTCTGCTGATCTACCTCCTCACCTTCTCAGGTTCACAGCAATCAGTTATACCAGACTTTCAAAGTATTTTTGAATATTAATGAAAAATTGGAGCACGTGAAATGCTTACGCTCAATGTATGCACACAGTGAGATCATGTGCAGTATTCTTTTTCTTTGTCACTTAAACATTAAGTGCTTTGTATTTTGTTTTGCACAAAATATCATCAGAGCTACAGAGTAGAAGATTGTGTGTGGAAAAAATGTTCAAACTCATTCTCTGTCATGAAAATGAGTGCTTGAAGTTCTTTCCTTTTCCTCTTACCACTTTTTCTTTTCTTGAAGTGTGGAACACTTTTAAAGATTAGTCCTGCATGTGTTTGCAGTATGATTGGTTGCAAACCAGAAGATGCAGTACATTTAATGAAGATGAGTTGATGGTGTGTGAAAATTAAAAAAATAAAAAGCACTAAAGATATTTGCACCTCCTGTCAAGAAATATGAGCAATATCAGCTGGTTGTGAAATTCTTTGTCACAACCTGCCTTTTGATTGTTTGCACTTATTGCTCAGAAAAGACGATGAAGGAATGTTTTTAATGTCAAGATTGTAGCTACTTTCAATCTACGTGTTAATTCTTTCAAATGTTTTACATAAATTTGTTGTGAATGTAATACGATACAGACATGGTAAATGTTTGTATTCCCAACAGCACTTGTTATGAATACACCTCACTATGTTTTAATGCCAGTCATATCAATTTATGATTCATGCTTTTTTTTTTTTTTTTTTTTTTTTTTAAAGCCAGAGTTGTTTTACGTCATCCTTTAAGAAAAAAGTTTTCAGCAGTGACTCGTGACCATGAAGACATTAAAGCAGCTAGCAGAGATCACTGTTGGCCTTTTGTTTGGTGCATGAAGAAAGAAAATGTGTCTCTACCATTTAATTTGTGATTTTAATTGCTCTAAAATCACTTTTAAATGGGCAGTTTTGCCTTTGTTTTTTTGTGTACGAGTTGTAAACACAATCGCAGTATTATTGCTATGCTGATAACAAATAAAGTTGCAATATTTGGGCACTATGCATTATGGCTTAAGTTGGGTGTTATTTCATTAAGATAAGATCACATAAGGTAATTGTCCTGCATCAGGTAAATAATATAGCAGCAGAAAGGTAGTTTCAGTGACACAATAATAATAAAGTTCACATATAGATAGTAAAACAAGATATTAAATACTAGAAAACCAAAGATGGTAAACATGATTGTATAAAGTGAGCAGTGTATACAGGTATTGCACATTCAGTTTCAACAGTAATTGACATTGATGAGGAAAAAAAAAATCATCTCAGGACAAAGAATGAGGAGATCCCAGCTTAAAAAGTGGCTGATGCAACAACAATGTCAAGAAAAGGTCAGGAAATGGTCTGACGCTTCCTGTATGGTGCAAGTACATCATGTGTCTGTGTGATGCCATTTTTATGGCATTGTTACACTTGTAAGATTCCAATTTTTCAAAGTCATATTCACTGATGTTCATCAGGATATGTTGAAGGTTATCTGTTCCTGTAACAGAAATCTTCAATTCAACAATGACATTAAAGGGATTTTAATACTAATTTGTGATTTCACATGTTTGATTTGATAACATGCTGAATTCAGGTATCAGGTGAACACATTCTCATCAATGACTGTGATCAGTAGCAACACATACACACAATTATGCCTGTGCTTGTTCTGATAAAGACATATCACCAGGTTGATCCTAGTGGAAAAATGTGATAACAGATGCACTGCCTGCCAGTGAGTCCCCTCTAGTACCACCACTTATTCTGAGGCCTTTTATCTCTGAGCTGTGGAGTCATTAATGTCGCTGATTAACCAGAGCATTATTAATAATTAACCATGAACAATAAAAGTCCACGCCCTCTGTCACAATGTTAACCCTGCAACCTCATTTAGCTACATTTGTGGTCTGGAAAACTTCCAGTGGCATTTACTCAGTGGAAAACCAAAAACAAGTGGGCACTGTCCAGCTATGGTAGCTTTAATATGGGAGCTGTCCTGGCTGACATCACCCATGACAATTTACAACAACTCTGGCTGTTACTGTAGAGGTGTGCAAGAGTTTGAATACACAATAGAAGCTGGAAGATTACTGTAATTTCGTTGGTATCATTATTATACTTACAGCAAATACTATTATAGTGTAATAAGTATCCCATTGATTCAAAATAGGGTTGTATCTGTAAGAGTTACAAGGAAATATAATCAACGAAATCATTTAGTTTTATAAGAGTTGCATCAGTTTGAATCACCATCACTGCATTTTCTGAGACGTCGGCAAGACTTTACATCAGTTTCTCTCAACTCCATCTTCCTCCTCCCCTTGGCTGCACCTACCAGGTGGTGATGGGTGGAGCCTCAGGTTATGGTTAATGATTCAACTCCAGGGCTGCTGAGATTGACACATAGAGGAAGAGACGGGAAGAGGAAAGGCTGAGAGGGAGTGCAAGAAAAGTAGAAACAAAGTGAGGCTGAATCACAGATTGTAAGCTGGAGAGTGCTGCAGCACAAAAGGAGGAAGGGGGTGTAATGCAAGAGGGGCTGCGGACAACGTTTTACTCAGGTGTGTCCAGTTGGTAGGCTGTCTGTGGGGTTAAATGGGTCACACAGGTGAAAACTAGTCTACAACTGAAAGTGGATATTGTGAGCAGTTCTGATTATCCGGCTCCTTTGATCCATGTGACCTTTATAGGCTGGACAGTCGCTCACTTTCTCTCCTGATCGCTCATTATCAGCAGGTGAGATGATCTGTTTTTGCATGTCTATGGAGTTTTTAGAATTGTATACAGTGTTCAATATGCATATGTGTGTTTCACTGTGTTTACAGTACAAACTAACAGATTTTTTTGTGCCACTTTTTGTTTTTTAATATGTTAATATCATGACATTGAAAAATCATAACATGGAGTGTAAAGGCAGGAAATTGCTTGTGTCAAGAAGGTAACAATGTCCAGGGAGAGAGTGTGTCTACAGCAGACCAGTCTAGATGTATGCTATTATTGTATATCTTATGAGAATTCAGCTGTAGTTACACATTGCCATGAATTATTAATAAATCAGCTGGATGCCTATAGTATGCTGGGTATGTCAGTATAATGGCAGCTAGCATCATGTTCCTGCTGTGCAGGTGAAAAGCAGACAGGTTTTTCTGCTGAACTCCTGTTCATTCCTGCATGGGTCACTGTTTATACGAATGTTATAGATACAGTCTGTCAGATTTAAACCTTTTTTTTTTTTTTTTAGGATGTATACCACTGGTTGTTTTGGTCATTGCAACACATACAAAATGAGTCCACAAGCAGCAGAATGCACCTGTTTATGGAGATGTTTGAGCCAGTTGCAGCCAGCCCAGGCTGGTGTGTAGAGTAGTTTTCCTTAAATGTTGACTTGCATGCACTAACAGTTATCACCCCAATCTGCCCCGGCGGCGTTTTTTTCATTGCAGCAAGTTCCTAGAAAGCTCATAAATTGTGTTTGTTCACATCTTTCATTGTCTGTGTGCTAGTAACAGGTTAATAAAAAACCCTTTTCAGGTAAATCCTTGTAAGCTGCAATATGCATGGACATGTTTGTTTTACACAGGCTTGTTAACAATTGGCTTAGCAGCTGCTTGGTTTTCTACCCTTTTCTTATCTGTGCCTTTGTGGATGGTGAATCAGTGCTGAAAATGCGTTGTTTTGATGGGTGGAAATGTAAAGCGTCTTATCCACCATATTGTCGCCTTCTGTGTAGACTTTCAGAAAAGAAACAGACGGTTTATATCTTTGCCACACTTTGCTGCTGTATTGCTCTGTGCCTTTATGATTTCCTTTAACATCATGTCTAATCTTAGAGCTGTCCAATGTTCAGGGTGAGGGTGAGGCAGCTGTAATTCAGGGTCATGTGAAGTGCACAATGATCATGAGCAAACAGCTTGTCTGCTTGAGTCTAACTGAGACGGCATGCTTAGAACAATCAGGCAACTAATGGCCTATAATAACTCTCATTTTGAGCCTATTAATAGAGGCATAAACATCTTTTTGATAACATCATACTGAAAATGTGAAGAAGCCTGGTTTACAAAGCTTTTGTAAACAGGTAACTTCAACTGAAGAGTTATAAGATTTACTGTGTGGTTAATGTCATTATAAAACATGCAAACCAGTTTCCAAGCGTCGTTTTGTTTGGCCTGTTCCAAATGTAATCATCAACTCGTATGGCAGAGGTTTATAGTCTCACTTTACTCAAGCAGAAAGTATAAGAGATAAACACAAGTATGCAGCAAACAGGAAGCTGGTAATCGAGGAAATTTTTGTACTATTCTTATGGATTTTGTGCCATTTTCGGTGCGACAGTAGAAACTATAAAAGATCATTTTCAAAATCCTTCAGGGTGTGCCAGCATTCAGCAAACACCCTGTTGGCTGTCCATCATTAGTTTGCATTATTCAGTGGTGCTCATGCTGTGCACAGGAGGTAGAGTCAAGTTCAGTACTTTGTGAAAAAGGCATAAACATAAACAACTCAAAAATCACATTGGTGGTTTCAGTGTTAGACACCAACATGTCTGGTAATATATTGTACTTTTGTCTTCAGATGCACAATTCAAACGTATTCTCTTATTACATAAGATCACCGCTTTGATTTTTAATTTAATTTTCAATGTAGATATGGAGAAGAAAATAGAGGACCTGAAGCAGCAGCTGGAAAAGCAATGCTTGATCAATAAAGAGCTGCAGAGACAAAATAAGGACCTGGGTGAGTACCACAGTTATTGGACCAACATAACTCTGAATGTCAAACATGAACTCAGCTGAGTGGAAGTTGTGTCTGTTGGACATTCATATCCACACTAATTACAGCTAATATCAAGGGTGGAGTTGGTGTATTTGTGATGATCATGTACTAATTTAGTTTTGGCTTAATCTGAATTAAAGGGGAAAAAAAAAACACATTAGTGCTTTAATTCACAGCACTAGGAACAAGCAAAAATCTAAACAAAAAGCTAAATACCTCAGCAGACATAACAATCAGACAGTGAAAGTTTGCTTAATGTGCATATTTCAAACAGAATATGGTTCATTATACTGTATATGAGTTGGGTATCCGAAAATCATAATCTCAAATATGCATTTGCCTCACAACTCCTGCACTGAATGGAAGAAGAACATACCAGACTGTTAAGACATGTAACAGCATTTTTTTTTCTTTTTTAATGCTTTGTGCACTAAATATATTTTTCTGATTTAACCTCCACAGAGCAACGGCTACAGGAGAAAGAAAAACTTTTGCAACAGCTGCAGAGTCAGTATCATGATCTTGGTAAGAAGCCTCACACAGGACCAAGAACAGGGATTCCCATACATACGCACCTGCTGTAGCAATTTTTCACCTTCCTTGTGTTTAATCTCTCCAGAGTTTCCTTCCCAGAGCAGTAATGACACTGAAACAGAGTTCAGAAAGAGCCGTGCGGCTGTCATAGCCCCCGAACCAATACCAGAGACCCTGGAGATAACACAGACCAGGGTCAAGAAAACTGTCAGGTTAGTATTTAGTACTGCTGACAAACAAACAAGCAAAGTTCACAATTTTCTTTTGTCACTCAGGAAAATCTGATCAAATTGTCTCTCGTTCATATTTCAAATCACCAAATGATACATGGCAATTAAGTTGGATTGTTGGCTCTCTATGAATTTAGTGACATCAGACCAAAATGTTGTCTTCTTTGTTTCTTTTTCTTTTTCCACTAGCGAGACGAGTCTGATAGTCAAAGCTATCCAGAAGAACGACTTTCTGAGTCGCCTTGATGATGAGCAAATAGCTATGATGGTGGACCTTTTAATGACGTCTAAATTCAAACCTGGGCAGGAAGTCATTAAAGAAGGCAGTGAGGGAGACAGCATGTACATCGTGGCAGGTGCCTACATCACAAAGTATTTTTTCTTGTCTTTCTTTTTTTTTTTCTTACAAATTTGCTTCTTTTAGCTGGGGAGCTCAGTGTCACCCAGGCAGGCCGGGACCTCCGAACTCTAACTACTGGAGATGTTTTTGGAGAATTAGCCATCCTGTACAACTGCAAACGGACAGCTACAGTCAAAGGTCAGGGTCTATGATCCATAAAGCTCTCAGAAGGTATGAATAGCTCTCTATTGTGTGGTTCATGTAGGAATTTTGGAGCTTTTGTCATCACTGAAGATCATCAGTCTACCTTTTGTTTCTGAACAAAAGATAGACTGAGTTATTAAATGTAATTAAACACTGCGTTTTTTTTTTCTTTTATATGATTATGGGAGTGGAGTGTGTGAGGTGAAGTCATAAAACAGAGGTGGCTGACTGGAGTTGGCTAAATACAGTATAAGGAGAAAAAAAGCTGGATAAATGTGGCATCACATTAACAAAAGAGTTCAACAATTCAGTTCATATGTATTGATGATGTAGTTAATTACTGTTGTGCTGCAGCAAAGACACCCGTGCATCTGTGGTGCATGGAGCGACAGACCTACAGAACCATCATAACCAACAAGTCCAAGAAGAAACGAGAGCAGCTTATGGGCTTCCTGAAGACGTGAGCTCATACTGTAGATTTTGTTTGCCAGAACTGAAAGAAGAGTGAAAATGGTCTTCTATTTTGGCCAAATCAAATGATCATAACATTGATTTTTTTGTGCATTCACCCTCAACATGAGATTTTCTCCTAACTTTTTGTTATTTCCACTTATTGCTACAGGTCTCGCACTCTGAAGGACCTCAATGATGTACAGCTGTCCAAAATCATTGATTCCATGGAGGAGGTGTGTGTGTTTTAACTTTAATTAAACATGTTTTATAACACAATGGATCAGTGGTTACTTGCTTAAACATTGAACATTAGTTTTAGCACAGGTAAGCTGGGAAATAAGGTCATGTCAGTGGTTATTTGTACAGTTTTCTTTTTTATTTAATCATTTCCAGGTGAAGTACCAGGACAAAGATGTTATAGTTCGTGAAGGAACAGAGGGAAATACATTCTACATCATCCTCAAAGGAGAGGTAATCCGGAACATGCTTTATTAAAATGTGATTGTGAGTTTTTTTTTTTATCTATATACCTTTACTGTATTACTACTTTTACCACAACTTGTGTCTCCTTCTCAGGTTTTGGTGACCAAGAACGTAAATGGACATCAGAAGCAAATCCGCAGAATGGGAAAAGGGGAGCACTTTGGGGAGCAGGCCCTTATACGGTAACCATGGAAACACATCTCATGCCTGAAGAGATTTGTGGGCTCCATGCCCAACATGCACAGCTACCCTCCCTATCTTTACCATTTTGATGGTGTAACCTGATGACTATTTTCTGAATGTGAACAGCAGTTTGCAGTCATTAAAGAAAATTAGAACTGAGCAGAAAACTAACATTTTTACCAAACAACACAGTAATGTTTAAGATAGATCAGCTTGGCAATAAAAACATATAATGAGCCTGTTTTTTTTTTGTTCTGCTGTTATGGTTTCAATTGTTTTCTGAAGCCTTGTGATGAACAAGTTAATGCAACACTTCAGCTTGAGAGTGTTTATGCTGTGGATACTTTTTATATGCTGCAATCCTAAACCAAATACATATTTTTGAGAGGTCACAAAAAGCTCTGCTTAAATCTCTGCAACCCTCCCAAGGTTTCCACCCATATTCATGTGTAACACAAATTTTGTGTTTATGCTTTTGCAGTGAAATCTTAAGAACTGCCACCTGCATTGCTGACGGCCCTGTTACCTGCTTCTCCATTGACAAGGAGTGAGTCTGACTAAACATTGAATTTTCACTGTAAATAACAGCAACACTGCTGTTCAGTCAGGGCCTGCAGTGAGAGTGTCTTTGATCTGTCATTTCTTTTCATCGTGTTTGCTCTCTCCTGTGTTTTGCTTCTTGCTGACTGATGCTCGGGGTGAATAACAATGTCTTTTTTCAGGGTCTTTGAAGAGACGATTCCTGTAGAGCACCTGGAACTATTTGATGAGTATGTATTTTAAAGCTGTGAATTTTTGCCCCCAGATGTGGAAATGCAACTGTTCTAGCGGCCTTCCGGCTCACATTCTGTCTTGATTTTAATTTCCAGTTCTAAAGTGATGCAGGATGCAAAAGCGCCAGAGAAGTCAAGGTGAGTGAGAGGCTGCTGAGGATGATGATTGATCATAAAATGGAACAAACTGCCTCCTTACACTTGCATGTCTTTTGCAGTCCAAGCTCCACTCTGCGATTTAAAGATCTAGTTCCTGTGTTATATCAGGAGGGTCGCTATCAAGGAGACCCTGTCACACTTGGAGTTGGAGGATTCGGCCGTGTGGAGCTGGTGAGAATTTTGTTTTCCCTCTGGTCATGTAAGAGTTTTTTTTTTTTTAAGATTCTGAGCCCTACAGATTTACTGAAGTTAAATTTAGTAAAAAAAAAAAAAAAAAGTAGTTTCTTGAAAAAACCCTGGATCACTGAAATGTTGTGAGGCTTTAACTTATTCTCTATCTCACAGTTTTAGTAAAAAAAAAAAAAAAAAGAAAAGGAAAGAAAAAGGGAGGTAATTTTGTTGGGATCTCTCTGACCCAGAGGTACACCTTTGATAAGAAGACAACCAAAGAGAAGGTGGTGTTGTGGAGGTGCCCTGAAATGAAAAAACAACAATTTTTAAAAAAAGTCAACAAAAAAGAGAAACACCTCAGAAAAGTAAACAAAAAACATTTTATTTTTTCTGAATAACACATCAACAACAATATATCACAATATATATATCGCAACAACAACAACAACAAAAGCTAAGGCAATTCAGGAAAGGCAACAAAAGCAGAAAACAAACACTGAGTATGATAAAAAACATAAAAAACTTATCATTAGATAAAAAAACAACTTTAAATACAACAAAAATGTAAAAAACACAAAGAAGAAAAAGCAAAATAATGAATGTCAGAAAATTAGAAAGTTAAAAGTTTATAACAGTTTAACGTAATATTAGCATAATGTGGTTTTATTTCCGGCAAAGCTGAGTGTTTTAGTAGGAATCTGCATTCCACATCACAAAGCACAAATAGTGATGATTTCTTTTATTCTTAGGTAACCACAGCAAATCATGGGAAGTATTATGCCATCAAACGAGTCAGCAAGAAGCAAATAGTTGCCAAGAGACAAGAGGAGCACATGATGTTTGAGAAGAAGATCCTCAAAGCGATCCAGTGTGACTTTATTGTCAGGTATCTGCCATGAACGACAACATGAGACATACGAAAGTTTGGACTTGAAACTATTTTCTCTCATTGTTTACAGACTTTATGCAGCCTTTAAAGACACACGATACATCTACATGGTGATGGAGTTCTGTGGTGGGGGTGAGATCTGGACCAAGCTGAAAGAAGTGTGAGGAAAATGTTACTGACTTATAGTAAGATCCATAATTAGATGTTTACCTAAACTCATAAAAAAAAAAAAGTTTTCTATGAGTTTTCTGCACATTTTGAAGCACTTAATTAGTTGGGAACATATTGTATGCACCTTCGGTTTGTCATTTAAAATATAACATGTTTACACAACAGAGTCACAACAGATATGTCCCTGTTCCATGCAACATGTTTGGTGAAGCTTTTTGTATCTAAAAAAAGAAAAAAAAAGAAAAGAAAAGAAGCTTTGAGATAAAAGAAATCAATATGAGGGGATTTTAAGGCTGCAGAAAACAAACATTTTTGAAGAGCAACCTTTTCATCTCTCTGACTAGAGGACGTTTTGATGAAGCCATTGCTGTGTTCTGCACCGCCTGCGTGGTGGAGGCCTACGCCTACCTCCACAAGAAGAGCATCATGTACAGAGACCTGAAGCCTGAGAACCTTATGCTGGACATAAAGGGCTACATCAAACTGGTGGGTCCATATATGTGAGAAAGTTATCTCTGCATGAACTAAGGGACAAATGGGCCCTGAGAGTGATTCTGTCAGCAACATTCATCTACTATAATACTTGCATGTTGGTGCCTCTTTTTTCAGGTTGACTTTGGTTTTGCAAAGGAGTTGGTTCGTGGTGAGAAAACGTACTCATTTGTTGGCACTCCTGAGTACATGGCTCCAGAGATCATCAAGAACCAGGGACACGACTTTGCAGTTGATTTTTGGTCCCTTGGCATCCTCATCTTTGAGCTGTTGGTGGGAAGGTAACAATTTTAGATCTTTACACCTTCCAAATATAATCCATGAACAGTTGCAATGATGACCAGTTGGTGGCAGCAGAGAGTTATCATTAGTATCTTCAGGGCTCACTGCCTCCATTTGCACATTCAAGTTACTAACAGAATGTGTAGCTGTTGATTTGTGAACCTTTCTTTCTCTTACCTGAAGATTTAACAACACTGTTTTCTTTTCTAAAATTACCAGCCCTCCCTTTTCAAGCTCAGAGCCCCAGAAGATTTATGCGAAAATTTTGGATGGAGTACTGAAATTTCCACCTTACCTCAGTGAAGCAGCCAAGTCTATCATCAGTAAACTGTGCAGGTAAGGAGAAAGCTGCAACAAGCATTTGGAAATGAACAAGTATGGATGTGTATATTTTTCTAATGAACAAAAGTGGCTTGTGCATAAATTAGTTAGAGGCTTAGACATTTCATCCAGTTGCATTTTTAATAATTGTGAGTTCACATCTTGAAATATTAAAGATACATTAGGATGAGTTGTCTCTAAATTCTCTAAATTGCCTGCAGACCTCGGCCGGGTCAGAGGTTAGGGAACACCAAGAATGGAATCAAAGATGTTCGGCATCACAGGTAACCATGACAACTTTACTTTCCATTTGAGGCCAACTCCAACACACACACACAAAAATCACACTCGTGCTCGATCTCTCACCACTGCCTACACTGCTGGGTGGAGATTCGGCTGAGATTTCAATCACGCTGCTTCATCTTCAGCTGATGAGTTGAGCAGCTGCCATCTTTGCATATGCTAACTATGAATACACCACGCATACAGTGCTGGCTTTATGGAGCGCGCTCACTGCTTCATATTACGAAGTTCAGATTTACATAGTGAGAATACATACAGCCCATCTGCATCCCAATTCTTAGAAATATTTTCTTTTATAATGCAGTGTTACATAAGATCTTTAAATATTTCATAACATTATATACAGTATTTGTAAATGAAAAGGCAGAGGATGGATTTCCCAGCTGGCATGTTGTGTTTTATTCATAATAACATGAACCACTGAGCTGCCATACTTTATTATATTTGAGGTCTATGCTTCTGTCTTAAGATAATGGTAATTTCATCATCTTTTCATGAACCAAATATTAGTAAGGAAAATCCATTTCTCTCTCTATCTCTCTCTCCTGCTCTCATCTTCTCCTTTCAGGTGGTTCAGCAGTATGAACTGGCACAAGCTGCGTATGTGTCAACTTGATGCCCCAACAGTTCGGCTCATACGCAAGGCAAGTCAAAAGCACAGGCTTTAGGGCATTTCCATATTTAAATGAAAAGTTGAACCCTTCCTCAAAGCTGAAAAGAAGACAGTATTTATAAGGAGTAAGGATTATACAAAAACTTAAACACTAAGACTTTTACTCCTTTTAGATAAAACTGAATCTCTCTAATCAGTTCAGTTCTGGACTCAAAACTTTGGTGCCATTTAATGAAACTCTACGCATTTTGAACAAACCCTGTCATCAAGGATGAGTCATCAGTGGAGGGTGTTGTACATCTTCTATTTCTAACCTGTAGAATATGACATATTTCCTGACGTCACGCTGCTTTTAAGAAAATTTTGTTGGTGCTGAACGTCAATGGCATAGCAGGCTGCACAAATATGAATGTGACTGACAGATTTATGAAGTAGGTTACTGCATAAAGATGTGCACATGAAAGGCTAGAAACATGCAGAAGATCTGGGGAAACCTCTAGTGAAGGAGGAGGTGATGTACAGCTCTGTACAAACAACAAAGATCTTGCAAATCTTGTTAAAAAAAATAAATTCACAAATGAACAAGTTAATTGAAAACCAGAGGAGGTGCTGTTGCATGTGCCAATGCAATAGCACCTGATTATACAAATCAAAGCCATCTAAGGATTTCCACTGATTGTTTTCAGTTGCGTCCCTACTTCTTAGGCTCTGACCCATTTATTTATAGATTTTTTTTATTTGCAACTCTCTGAATGTGTTGAACTTAACTGAATAGATCAACAACAGGTGACAAAAACCTCAAAGAAATATGCATTCATTTATTTTGCTTCATTTGGATGATATGGGTTTAAGAAACATCCGGCATTAATGAAGAGATAAAAACCTGGTATTAACAAGGCAGAAAAAGATTAAACCACACCTTTAATTTTCAGTTTCACCAACTTTGTTTTCTTTCAGGGTCCCTGCTACATCAACTTTGATCGATTTCCTCAGGACCACACAAAGGCAGAGGAGGAGTTCTCCGGTTGGGACCGTGACTTCTGATTGTTGCTCAGATCTAAAGCCAAAAAATGTGCCCATATTACACAAATACGGTGCCTATTCCAAACAGCCAGCCTTAGTGCATACAGCCTCAGATGCAGCCACAACAAGGTTAATGCCACATAATGGTGGCAGAAGTTTCTTACTGGGTAAAAAAAAACAAAAAACAAAGCACATTTCATACCAATTTTTCACACAAATTATAGTGAAACTACAGGGAATCACTTCAACATGTTCTGAAATTCCTCTGTTGTTGTACTGATACATCCATCAAAGTTGACAAGGGACAAAATGATCTGGAGGTGTGAGGAAAGATGTGATGACATTTTTGTTTCCAGACTTAGAGCAAAGAGATTTGGTGCCTGAAGAACAAACATTAATAATAACTTTGTAATAATAACAATAATAACAGTCAACCAAAGATGCATGTGGTAAAATTAGTATAAAAAGCCATCACCTACCAAAGCTCATAATAAAATAAATTCTAATCTCATATCAGCAGAATATGTCTGTTTATTGGTTTCTTTTGGTATATCTATGTAGTTTTAGATAAATACTCTTATCTGCTTGTTATGAATCTTTCTAATGCTTTGATATTCATGAAGTTGTTTAAAATAAATTGTCACCTTCTTCATTGTAGTTATCTCTTTATTTTCTGATAAAAATTTCACATATAGAAGAAAAAATATCAGTGAAAAGGCTTTTTTTGTGATTTAGTAAACAAACTTCTGTTTATGCTTGAATGAGCTGTATTTGTTTACCAGATTCCAAGTGTGAAACTTAGTTGTGATCAAACCTCCTTCACAGAATGCTGCTACCAGTAAAAGTATTCGGCAAGCCGATGTGTGATGATGAACAACACATCAGTGTTATGGTTGTTATCAGGAGGGGAAATGGCTTGATGTTATCAGGTGTTATCAGGGAGGAAATGCCCTGTGGCCGTATTGGGGGGCCGTCGTGACAATGGCTGCAGCTGATTATTTTGCTCTGGAAGTGCACAGCTGTCTGTGGCAGCAGGTTTAAAGGCAATTGGAAAGAGTCATCCTGTTCCCTCCTGTTAATGCATGTTGTGTGCCTGTTGAAAGCAGTTTTCCACATTAGAGAGCACAACTTCACATCAAAGTAAACATATCTTCCAGTGGGAGAAGGTACACTGCCAGATGTTTCCTTCCTTTAGGAAAACAGAAAACACAGTGACGTCGAGAATCTAATACATTAAGAGCAACAACAGAAGTGGCCCAGAGGATGCACACTATGTTACAGATGTTGTCTTTGCAGTGAACTTTGGTTTCCTGTTCCCCTCCAAGTAGGATCCAGTTTTTTTTTTGTTGACTGCTTTGTTTTACCTGAGATGCACTTGAGGTACACGAAGAAGAACACACAAAACTAAGAAAACCAAATCAAGCTTGCACATACTGTACCTTTTTTTTTAATCAGCAAATTCTTTCAACAAACCAAAAACCAACAATGAATTGATAAATATCTTGAATTTAAACTTCCATTCATTCATTCATTTCTTCCACCTCAAGAAATTGCACAAAATTGTTGTTTTACTCTGCAATAATCATAAAGGTTATAGCTTAAGCTATTGTATTGTGTATGTGAAATTATTATTCCAACACAGTTTTCTAGTTCAACAGTATTCAAATTACAAACAGACAACAGCCTAGAGTATGCACTCTGATTAATTTGCTTCAAACAGTTTAATGGAAACATGTACAATTAACATTTCTTTCTTGCAGCTTTTTAAAAAAGGCCACTTTAGAATTGATTTACTTAAGAATGGAAGCCTGCTTGCAGTTTTCATTGTTCTCTAAGTTGCTGTAAGTGATTAAGAGTCACCAATAAATCAACATTTAAAGCCTGAGCTATGAAGTGCTCACCCCACAAAAACCCCAAAACAAACAGAAATAAAAAAAACAGGCAAAAACAAACAAGTAAATCCAACAAAATCAAACTGAAAATTGGAGATTTTGTGCTTTAAAAGAAGCTCTTTTTTCCTCTTTAGATGTATCTGAGTGATCCAAAAAGAATATGAGTTCTAATCAGTGAGGAACATTGAACCAATTTCTCAACTGTGAAGCCACTGTGATGACATTGGAATTGGGTGGTCTTGCTGCAAAGCTTATAACCACCAGGCGAAGGCAGAAATGAAGAGTTACAGAAGTTGAAGAATGATGACACGAAGAGGACATCTGACATAAAACTGGGTAAAATTGGTGACCCAACATACTTATTGAACTTTATCTGGTAGCAAAAAACCCCCCCCAAAAAACAATCACATTTTAAAAAAAATGATTTTGTATGATTAATAAATGAGTCAAAAGTTTTCAGGATGTTACATGAACCTGATTTAGGGCTAAAAACCAGAACATCTGATTGATATTAGAAAGAAAGTGAGGAAAAATCAAATCAGAGGCCTAAAGGTAAGTCAGACTAAGCACTAATATCCATCCTGGACAACTGACTCACAAATGGACAGCACTAAAACAGATGCAAACATGCTCAGGACAGACTGAGCACACATTCAGATTCAGTCTGACCAGAGGAGCTGATGATGTCCCACGCTGTCATGTGGACTCTGGGAGTGAGTCTGTGACAACATATGCTCTTCACTGCAGTTCTGGCAAACTTTATATGGGTCACTGCCAATGAGCCAGAATGGGAATGCACTAAAGTAATATTTTAAACTGAGTGCGATGTTTCTACAGCTTAACACAATAAAACAATAAATGATTTAATTAGCAAAGCTCTAACCCTTCATTTTGAAAGAAAATGTCACAAATACACAGCAATTAAAATCAGCTGTAAATTGGATCAAAGGGTAAACTTATTTGTTTGAATTTTCTTCAATAAGCTTAATAATCCATGTAATCATACTGGTTGCAACTGCTGCTTATCAGATAATTTACATTTAATCAAATTCAAATTTATTCATTAATTTATTTTATCATGTATGTCACCTTGCACTATTGTTTTACTCATACAAATAAACTTTATGAGGAAACTAAAAGTACTGTCAACTTTCTTTGACAATCATAATGAAGATCTCCAGATTGTTGCATCCTTCTCCATCATACTCTGTGATACACTACAGTACATCATTGTGTTGCACTGTACAGATGAGGCGTTTATCACTTATATCTTTCATGTAATTGTTTCTGGTTTTAATACCAGTCAAGTGTTACTTTGGGCTCAATATTTAAAGCAGAAATTAAACATTTGCACACAGACAGTTCAATCCAATATCACTGTGCCCTGATTTTATTTTTCAGTTGGAGCCGATTTGAAGACTTCTGTTTGTTGGTAATAGTAGTTTAGTTGAGATTTGGCTTGAATCTTTTATGAAACTATATTTTCCTCCTGGTTGTGTTTATTCTTCTGAGCAGTCATGAATTCATCAAACTGGTGTTAGCAACTTGGCTGATTAATTATGATTTGCACCTGTGTTAAAAGCTCCTCCGTTTGCTCACTGCTTTGTTTGGTTAGTTTTGTTTGAGAGGTCTGAGTTGTGTTTTTTTTTCTGCCAGCTGATTCTAATAAATGATTAGCTTCTCTATGGACCTGCTGTGTTTTTGTCTTCCAGAGCTGCTTTCCTTTGGATTTGTGAGAAAAACTGAACCCTATACCATTCAGTGTTTTCTTTCTCACAGTCTTTATCAACTCCTGTTCATTTTGAACAATTTTCTCAAAGGTTGTCATTTGCAAAAAGGGATATAATTTAGTCTGTTATTTCTATTTTCGACTGTGGACGACAGCTTATTGGGTGGCATTTTATAACATGAAAGTGAAAGGAAGCTGAGCAAGTGAGCATCTCATAACTTTTTATGTAACCGCTTCCATCAGCAGCCTGAGTCTGTACTTGGTGTCCAGGTGTTACACAACTTTAACAATATTTCTCTACTGTTCCTCCTCACACTTCAATAAATCTAACATTTTGTTGTTCTTTCTGATTTGGTGAAATCTAAAACTTTGAAACACGTTTCAGAAAGGCTAACTGTTAAAAAAAAAAAAATCTGCTATCCCTATAGTGAGTTCTGACAAGGAATATTTTCCCTAGTTGTTATTTTCAAATTAGTCATTCTAAGTAATGTTCATTACAGAATGGTCTTTATCATATGACAGGATCATGAGTAGTCTACAATGGGCATTACAGCAGGATATTATCGTAAACAAGCCTTTAGTTTGTAATTTATGCCGTTCTCTGTCAGATCTGCTGCTAGCTTGCATGGGTCAGAGAGCAGCTTCTTTATTTAATCTAAGTGGTTGTTTGACTAAAACATGCCTTAGACATTTCATTAAGACCTCAGAAGAAAATCCATAATGTCTCCCCTTAAAAAGAACATGACAGAGAGATAAAACTAAGCTTTAAAATGTGATGGTGTGGGGTCCCGTCACCATGCCTCTGATTAATCATGTACCCTGCTACTTGGCCACACAGATATCCCTTTGGCTCACCTGTAAGCGCGCATGACTCTCACCTGGGAGTCTGTGAGATCTAATCCCGCCTGGGCCCTTGTTGCGTATCTTGCCATAAAAACATGAAAACTTTAAGAAACCAGTCTTTAAAAATACATCCTTTGGTTTGGCTCTTTTAACAAGTTAAAAACAGTGAACCTTTGCATGCTTAACAGTATGTCTGATTTGGGAAAAAAGTTTTAATAAACTCAATAGTCACAAACAAGTATACCACATTGAGCCATTCATCACTTTTATTGAATCTAGTATCAGGTTCCTGTTTAGAAATAGTTTAAATAAGCTAGCATGGGGCCCCTCGCCTACTTTGTAAAGCATGGTTTCATAATATTTTGCTTGCTTGCTAAAGGAAGATACACACCCCCCTTCTAATATTAGAAAAAAAACAAATCTGTGCCAAAGCTCCTCTGACAACAACTAACTAACTTCCCTTATTTCACAAGCATACATGTTATTGTTTTCAGCATGTGGACATTTAAAGGAAAGTAATAAGACAGAAATAGAACTTGAAAGATCAAATTTGATGTGACGTCACCTTTGGAAGCTCTTTCTCAGTGTTTACTTCTCCTCTTTGTTTTAGTGTGACCGGACACAAACATGCTGTTATTTAGCTTTTTTTCCTCCACACGGGACTCATTCTGTGTCAGTTTAAGTGAGATTTCCTGTGAGAGTTCCCTCTGGTTTATTTCCTTGCATAACTCAGCCTTCTCCCCAGGGTGTTTAAAGTGATGTGACTGAAGGAATTGGCAACTATTATTTGACTTTTCTCCTGCCATTACAGTGGATCATTGTACAACATGGAATATCAAACTTAAGCATCATATTTCATTGTCCATTCTGAGCAGTTATTTGGACACCAATCACTTGTCTGTGATCACAGGTTTCTCAAAAAAAAAAAAAAAAAAAAAAAAAAAAGACAGATCTGTGTTGTTTTTATTGGCTATAATTTAATTTGTGATATTTGTAGCCGTTTGCCTGATCAGAGTGTAACACTTGAGAAAGCATGTGATGCATGAAGCTTAGACCACACTGATTTCCTGCCAGCAATTATTGTGTGGCTGTAGATGTGTTCAATTTTTAATTGTGGAGGTCAGCCTAGAATTAATTGTCATCTTTAAATTTCTAATTGATCTTACTTGTGTACTTTGAACAAATGGCCAATTAAAGTTCTCCAGACACTGATCATAATAACTGAATTTCCTCTTCTCCATTATGTTGTCCATTCCTGTCCATGCATGTGAAAAATTACTCAAAAATCAGTGCTGGAAATAGCTAAACATGCACATTTTTATACTTATAAATTCTTGCACATTTCAAACTTTTACCATGAGTGGGATGGAAAAATAAAATCAATGCCAATTTCATTTTGTAAGTATAGAACAGAATGCACAATTACACTAACAGCTTAAATAATCAATATTTGATATCTTAACCTTGATACAAAGCAAAACAACCTTTCAATATGTGAATATTTAACAGTGTGAAGATCTTACCTGATTGGATGATCAGTCTCCCTCTGTATGTCATAATCTATGCACACTTTTAATAATTTCATGCCAGCTAAAACAATGGGTCCGCTGGCTCTCAAAACAGACATTCACTGACATTTGTTTGGCATATTTAACTAGATTTTATGAATATCATTATAAGTATAGTAAATTTAATCACACAGAGTTAAAGTCAGTGCTTGTCTTACTGAGTATAAGATATTATGGGAAAACACAAATCTACATTAAAGTTATTTCATTCTTGTAGACAGATATTAATTACATCACAAAAACAATCAATTTCTGATGTCCATCAGCTCATATTTGGCATTCTAGCATTTTTTGATGAAACTTGTTATTAATATCTGGCACATAATTATGAAGTAGTGTCCCGAATTTATCAGAAGCTTTCTGCTACCATGTCTTTAAGAGAGTTTTTATATTTTGAATGAATGAACAAGGGATGTGCCAGTTTCCAGTTTCACCACGGCATTTAAAACATAGCGGTATGAAAACCGTTACATTTTCCGTCATATCATACCTTGACGCGGAATGAACTTCACTCTGTCTTATAAAACACAGGGAGAGAGTGCATGTCAGGTGTACCCCGCCCGTCCTGACGCACACTCCCAATTAGTGGTGGTAAACTCAGGTCGCTTGCCAATGCCAACGCCATTAAATATTAAAGGGAGAAGTACAAATTTTCCAATAGAGGGCATTGCTCAACCAAAATAAGTTTTTATTCACCCAGACACTTAAAAACAATATTAAGAGCGCAGTCATAATACCATGGTATACCGTGAAACGGTGATTTTAGCTCAAGGTTATCATACCGTCAGAATTTCATACCGGCACATGCCTATGAACAATCCACACATGTAGCCTGAGATTCCACATCTCTAGTACTTTCCAAGGATGTATATTAGACAAAACTGGAAGCAGGATGCAGCATGACCCAGGCAAAAATATGACTTCATTAAAAATGTATGCACACATGACAACCCTGTTTGTTTTTTTGTCAATAATTAGCTGCCATTGAATAAAAACTAAGCTAAAACTGTTTAGATTGCCCCAAAGGACATATATTTTTGTGGCAAACCATCTTGCAGCCTAAGTTGTTATTGCGGATCTAAACAGGGAATCTGTAGTGTTACAGAACAGCAAGGATCACCTGGGAAGGAAGTTGTTCTGCAGAACAATCCCGTCTCAGCACTGTTGTCTTTGTTGTTGTTTGTGAGCCATGATCTTGATAATATATTCATTATAGAAATAAATGTCAGCAAAAGTCTCTCAATGTGTGCATGTGTGTTCTAAGTGCAGTGTGTTCTAAGACTGGAAGCCCATTATGTTTTCTTTATTGAATGCATGTAGGAAGTAATCTGTGGCAAACAGCTGTCAGGTAAAGTGGTAGCCTATCTAGAAGTCCTATCTTCAAAGTGAGGTTGCCAAGCAACTACACATTCGCAAATTTAATCCAAAAGCAGAGATACAGATTTCAATCCATTTTGTTTTTCCTCTTGTTTATCCAGCTTTGACTCAAGGGGAGTTGGAGCTTATCCCAGCATATGCATGTCTGCAGATAATTTCGAGTTTCATGTCCTCAGGGTTTAGCAAGAAAATGAAACAATAGTGCTGTAAATAGTCTCGTATAAAGGTTTGAGTATTCAACGTACTTCATTCTTTCTGGGGACTTGGAGAGCAGGCCGTGTTGATGAGATAAAAATCTCTACAATCACAGCCAGTAAGGGAGCTGGTCACAAACTATTTTGAAGATTTTCCATCCGAATCCAATTCGACTTTATTCTTATTTCTCCTCGCTGTCAAAGACACACTGATACAGGAAAGATGGAAAGATTAGAAGCTACTGCTTCTTGGACAACATCCAAAATGCAACTTGGCATTAACATTGCCAATTTCAGACTAAGGACATCCATTTAGCTTGAAAGAGTGCATGAGTAAAGGCTGAAAGGCATTTGAAAATACACGGTGACAACTATGGCTCCAGATCATCCTCATCATTCATGAGACTATTTTTGATACATAATGGACAGACCGAGCTCAAACCTACAAGTTCAATTGTGTCTGAATCAGAAAACAACCAAAAGCACACAAGTTGAAACTCGGGAATTGTTCACCTTCCTCCCGGCCATACAGCAAAACAATAGAACAAAATAATCCTTTGTTTGTTCTTCAGAGAGCGACAGCAAACTGAAAATTAGAAATAGGCATACAAAGATAACACAAAGAAGTGACATGAAATTTGTAAAAGGTAAATGTAGATACGCAAAATTGTATTTGCAACTATAAAAATTCACCAACAGACACAAGTTGAAAATGACATAAGAGAAACACATGAAAACAGTAGAATGCAGCAAAGAAAGTGGACTACAAAAACACAAAACCGCTTAAAGTAATTGCAAACTTTTATAAATGGGTATCACAGTCTGAGTTGAAACAAAGAAAAAAAGTCTTAAGAGCTGCACTGTTTTCCTTTGGTTGTTTTGCACATTGTAGATGGGATGAGGACATGTATAGTATTCTTTTAAAAGTACTTGATGCTCCATCAAGTACTTGATGGAGCATCAAGGCAAACAAGCAATATTAGTAAACCAAGAGTTAAGCTGAGCTACTTACAAAGCAAGATTTTTTGTAGTACTTTGGGAAAGTTCAAAGTTGGGTGATATTCATCTTTTGATTAGTTGTGCCACCCATTTCCTTTCATCCACCCTTAATATTAAAACTCATAGAAGGCAAAGGAACTGTGAAGAGAGGCGCTGTATCATGTTCAAATTTGAACTTCGTGATTATGGTTAGCCAGAGGCTGTAGAGATGGATTTCTGTGCAGTGTTATCACAGAGGTACATGTGCAACTGGAGGGTAGAAAAAAAAGTCCTTTTCTTAGTAAGTCTGGCAGAGTCAAGCTTCTTAGTGAAGACAAGTAGCTGTCAGTAAAGAAGATAGAAAATGTTCAGAATTCTGAAGGATAACATCCTTTATGCAGGGATGAAAGAAGATTGTGGATCCAGATTAATTAAAAGGGTGGATTGGTGTTCTCACTGCCCAGAGGCCAATTCTCTCTGTGTGGGTCAAAATATAAAACTGTAATCTCATATTTCATGATTGTATTTCTTGCTCCTGACTGTAAAGATCATAATGATTTGTATCTGGAGTTCTTGGCAGGGTTTTATTTTGTATGGACACACAGTGACGTGCATACTGTATACTCTACATTACTTGATATACCACTGCTGGCTAATCAAACTCATCTAAATTTCATTTGTCTTCTGGAACAATGCAGTAATCTAATTTATTGATGTAATTGGTGCAATCCAATTTTGTTAGGCTTTAAATGTGATCTGTGTCGGCTGTTATCACAGACTAAGCCTCTAGGATGTTTCTGTTGGATCATAAATCCTTATTTTAAACATCTACAACCCTTCATGAGTTGTTCACTCCATTAATGTTCACTCATCCAGTTATGGCAAAAATTCTTCTCTCATCACGCTTCCTGTTGCCAGATTAATTTGACTAAAATGGAACAAACTATCCAATGTCTGAATGTTTTCACATCCAAACAGCTTTCTAGACCATCAAAATACAACCATGAGTGAGAAATTGTCTAAATTTCTGAAAGGTGTAGAAAACACTTTTGTGAATTATTTGTAAAGAGAAACTGGGACAAAATATTCCGTCAACCTCTCCAGCGAGTTCACAAAAAATTCAAGGGCACATAAGCACCCTGACATCTGCTGTTCTGTCATATCACAAATGTGTCTAATGGAGTCGAAATTTTCCAGACGTGAGCTTGTAAGGTCGCATCTTACTGCCTTAGGCAAAGAGTGCACATGTTTAAACCTCTTAGAAGTGCATGGTTTAAAAAGATGAGATTTTGATACAGAATTTGATACAGAATATGAAACGAGCCTAAAATTGTACAATTTTCATGATGTTTTAATATTTTAAAATATCTGAATATCAATATTGTATGTAATGTTAAAATGGTCAAATCAAGATGAATACACTGTATTTCATAATATGGATAAATTGTAAATGTGAATATAAGCTCTTTTCAGTGTTTCTCAAAAGCCATAATCATTGAGTTCAAGGACACCTTCTCTAAATATATCTATTCATGCTCCGCAGGGATAGCTGAGGCGGTAAAGGTCAGGATGTCATTTATCCTCCCAGCATGAGAGGATATCCTATCTGCAACAGCCTGGACACGACAGGAAAATGCAGCGAGATTCAATGAAAGGTCAAAGTTGAAATAATACCCCTTTTACTCGCAGAGCTAAGCTTTCTGATCTGATTCAAAAGGTAAATGGAGGTCTTCATTCAGAAGACCCAAACTAAATGCTAGCTACAGCTGCTGCAGCATCGGGGAGCTGACCTGAGGATTGATCTGGACCTAGGAAAACCACACCAGCACTAACAGGAAACACATCTGTGGTTATGGTATCATCTTCCACAGGGCAAATGTCCGACAGTTTCTTTGAAAATAGGAGCTGATTATGTTTCAATGGTAAGTCAGAAAACTAGTATAGTTTGCTCATCATCAAGTTTGACCTACAGTATAGCTTCCTATTATGAATACAATTAGCAACATGTTCACATAAAATGACATCATTCCTGCAACTATTGTCACTTTTTATCTGCTGGACAGGTATGTCAAGGTTGGCAAGTCAGGAATCTGTCAGAAAACTTTTTCTAAGTTCTTCTAGCTTTTCCTGTTTTAGCTCTATGGATATGTGTATCTATTACTGATCTCCTTGCTATAGGAGACTCAAAGGTAGAGAGACTGTGTGAGGGAAAAAGAAGAAACAGTGATTGAGCGCTGCACCTCTTCTACTTTTTCTTTTTAGCTGTCTGACATCTCCAGTGATCACATATAAATTCAATACAAACAACTTGTTTTCTGGATTCACACATATGACAGTATACAGCAATGGATAATTCAAATAATTGAAACTGCGAAGAGATTCACAGTTTACTAAATATTCTGTTTTTTCTTTGCTATCTGAAAGAGAACACAAATATGTGACCATGTCAAATACTTATCATTTACCAGCTTGGTAATTGACTTCAGTTTGTAAATAAAATCTAAAGCTCATGGACTGGAATGACATATCATGCAGACAGTCATAATCCTCAGATTTAAAGCAACCATTGTTGACAGTCCCCTGACGTTTCCTGTAAAAGGACAATACTACGATTTTACTGATGTGTCTTGAAAGCTACAGGATTACCCTTAAGTCTCCATTGTGATTTATGTATGCAGAGAAAATGAAGAATGCCAGCAATGAAATTGGTTTTTACTGATCAGAAAAGTGATATTAGAGGAAATATGGTGTTTTTGCAATGCACCATGACAAAAGGATTACATACAATTAAAGTTGATCAACCAGTTGTCTGCAATTACAAATAAATGTCTCATAAAATCAAATTCTTGTATTAAAATTTCAATATTTCTTTATCTAGATAAAACAGTCATTAAGCATTGGATGACCTGCATTGCCATCTGTACAAAGTGATGCACAACCTTTTAAGTCTTTATTAAAGAAGCCAAATAAAACAGTGGTAGTGGGCATTCATTAAAAGGAGTCCACAAATCAATACTCTAATTTATTCAGAAGGATTTTATGATCAGCTCTTCGGCTCAGTAAATCTAGACGATTTAAACAGTTCAAACCTAAAAAGAATAATAAAAATGAAAGGGAATATATGGTTTAAAAACTAAAAACTAAATTAAAAACTCAGTAAAACTGGACAATCTGCAGGACCTTTTACATAAACTCATTCATTACAGACACATCCAGCTCCAGCTCCCTCTCAGTGTGAAGTAACCCTCCCTCAGGCTCTCACCGTGTACCTCTCCACCCTGAGACGGTGGTGGTTGGTGGGTGAGTCACTGTTTGCCACTGCAGACAGAATCATTAATGAACCAACCAATTTTCCAACCCGGCTGTCTCTGAGCTCGCCTTCCTGCTGGATGAATAACACCCTCTCATTGTTGATCACTTCATCACAAGCAGCTGTTGGAGAGATTTAAGTGTGAAAACCAAATATGTTAAAGTCCACGATTATGATTGTTTAACCACTTATATGGGGACAATCTGTTTAATGTTTGTGTTAAGTAAGTCAACATTCAGCTGTGAATCATGCTTGTCCTTGTCTGCAGTTGTGAGTTTTGGGTATACAGTAAATCAGCATCTGCTTATGGTCCTGCCTGATGACAGGGCTGCAAGGTGATGAGCAATGTCACTCTATCTTTGGAGCCATTAAATCATCTGTCAGTTTTTATTAATTGTCACAGGCACTGATCAAAATAGGCTTTGCCTTAGTATTCTTGCACTAAGAACACAAGAGAGTCAAAAAGGATGACGGAAAAGTTGCACACACACAATGGAAAGTTGTTTAAAACAAAATGTGTAAGGTGAAGAAATACAAATCAGTGAAGGTGTCAAGGCAATGACTCAAGCGTGGTAACCCTATCTGTCCATGCTGTACTTGTGAACCTTGAAGAACATTTTGTGACTTGTGACTCAAATGAGCGTCGGCCCAGATATATTGTGATGCAGTGTCATCATAGTATTTTCAAACAATTTTCGCTGATTTAATGAGAAAATGTCTTCATTAATCTTCCCTAGTTTATTACTTACTTCAAGATGACTATATTCAGAAAGCATGCAATGTAAAAATACATCTTAGTAAATGAGATAATATCTTACTTGGCAACACCTTGTTTTTGGTCTTAGTCTGTTTCACCTTGAATGGCTGAGTTGAAGAGCCTCTGAATGTTTTTCTTCCACAAAGCTTGTTAAAGATGACTCCTCTTAGCCACTGAGCTATAAGCTCCCTTCCTGCATCATCAAATTTGAAATGAACTTCACATAATGTTCCTCAAAATAGTGTCAACAGCCTGCAGTCTTGATGCGTTCTTAAAGGGGAAGTTCAGAATTTTTGACATAGGGCCTCATTTACAAGTGAGCCAGAATGGTACTTATCACTGAAAACGGTTTCAACATATTTCATCCCGTTATTCTAGTTCCAGTGGGTCGCCAATGCTAATGCTAGTGCAAGTCAATAGGAATCTGCTAGCCTGTTATTAATAACAATCTTATCCACTCCACAGAACATCCGAGGCAAATCATTTATAAATTCAGACTATCTGTGCAAATGCCGTGTTACCGGAATACTGTTACAAACAAAACTAACCTGCATTTTGTTGCATTTTGATTGTTGCTGCTGAGAAACTTTACAAAGTTTTACTTCCTGTATTTGGCAGCAGAGTGATGTCATCTGCTGCTACATGCATGAAGGAATCTGATTACACAAAAATAAAGTCTAAAATACGACCACGTCTGAAAGGCATGAGGATATGTCAGATTTTGAAGATGATTTCGAACTTTTTTCATCAAACTAACTGTCACCATGTCTCTATGAACCGGAATACACTAGCAAAGGTAGAAAGCTGGTAAGAAACTAGTTCCTTAATATGTAATACAAAATTTGTCATACAAGGCTAGTTTTACTTTTTTAACACCTAAGTTTACTAGTTTAACACGGGATTTACACAGATAGGCTTGCTGATTTGCCTCAGATGTTCTGTGGAGTGGATAAGATTGGTTTTAATGACAGGCTAGCAGATTCCTATTGACTTCCACTAGCATTAGCATCAGCAACCTCCTGGAACTAGAATAACGGGATGAAATATGTTGAAACCATCTTCAGTGATAAGTAGTATTCTGGCTCACTTGTAAATGAGGCCCTATGTCAAAAATTCTGAACTTCCCCTTTAATGAACGATCTGGGAGGGTTTTTCTGGTATAATCGCTGATCTCTGTAGGACCTTTAGCCATTAAAGGAACTGAAGATGAATCTTAATGAGGTAGAATGTCATCTCTGGGGTTCTGGTCAGGGTCATTGTCTATATAGGAGGCTGGGTTGGGGGTAGGGATTAAGCCTGGAAGTTGATGTAATGTCCTAAAAGGAATGACTGCAGATGCTTGGGCAAGTGTTTCATATATCACTAAATGTTTATCAATTTAGTCTGGAACCACACAATTTAAAGATAAAAAAAAAATACAGCTGTGACAAGTTTTGCTGTTTTTGGGAAGAAAAACAAAACAAATTTCAGCAACCTTTAGCTGGCAGGATGGCTTGTTGTATTTCCCACAGACTTTTGTTACACTACATTTTCCAGTATTTAAATTTTTCGTTTCTCATATAATGTGTTTTTATTAAGAAATCATTATAAAAACAAAAAAAGCAGAAATCATCAGTTTCTAGATGAAACTGAAATCAAATTAGTCCTTTCACTATGCAGGGCAATTGGCTTAAAGGTAGAATCCGGTGAAAATAAACACTAGATTTGTGCAAATGAAATCGTCTCTATCCGCACCTTTGGGCCTCTACTCTCGTGTGGCAGTGACTTTATACGTAACTCCCTCTCCCCTGACTGTATTTTGTTTTTTCCCCTTTGTTTTTGGTGTATTCGAGATGTTTCTGGGTGGAGATTTGCATATTTATCTCCAGCAAATGAAAGAGCTAAGGGCTTAGTGCTTTGTGGGGATAAATTAATCGACTGGAGCTATAACAGATTCACTCAAATTCTTGATAAAAAATGGCGGATGCAGAAGAGAAAAGGAAGCACTCTGCAGCAAAAAGAGCTTTAATGCACGCTCAAAAACCAGGGTCAATACTGGTTTAAAGGAGAGCCCTGGACCAAAGAGCGATGCAGCCATTAACCCGAGGGGAGGGGCACTCAGTAAAAGGCATATGCCACCACTGGGTGAAATTGAGCCTCGCCCCATTGTCCCCTGAGTTGGACAAGTGGGCAGAAGCGTTTTCTCACTGACCCAGTCATTCTCTGAGTCTGGCAGCACTGGCTTTAGCTTAGCTTAGCATAGTTGCTGTAATCTGGTGGTTCCAACTAGCACCACTTGGCAAAAGTGAACTGATTAACTCGAGATTTTTTCCAATTACGTTTCGTGACCCGCACATTCTGATCGAGTACAAACGAGAAGCCAATTTCACATCAAAGGACTGACTAAGCCACATTCAATAGAGGAGCTACTGTATATGCCGCGGAAGTACAGGCCAATCATAGACGAAGCACCGTGGATAATAGCACAAGCAGCATCTCTTGCTTCCAAAAACAGGGTTGCCACCGGATGCTGCGCATGCGTGCTGGCTTTGCTATCCGCGGTGCTTTGCCTGTGATTGGCCTGTACTTCCGCGGCATATAGAAAGGGAAAGAGGAAAAAAAATAGAAGGGAAATGGGAAAAAAAAATTGGATAAGGATAAAAAAAAAAAAATAAAAAAAGATGAGAAAAGAGAAGAGAAGAAAAGGGAAAGAAATAAAAGAAAAACACATAATACACAATATAATCCGAAATACAACAACATATATTCCCCAAGCTTCCCTATTGAATGCGGCCCAGTCAGTCCTTTGATGTGAAATTGGCCTCTCATTTGTACTCGATCAGAATGTGCAGGTCACGAAACGTAATTGGAAAAAATCTCGAGTTAATCAGTTCACTTTTGCCAAGTGGTGCTAGTTGAAACCACCAGATAACAGCAACTATGCTAAGCTAAGCTAAAGTCAGTGCTGCCAGATTCAGAGAATGACTGGGTCGGTTAGAAAATGCTTCTGCCTACTTGTCCAACTCAGGGGACTGCGGGAGAGGATAAATTTCACCCAGAAGTGGCATATGCCTTTAAACTCTGGATTCTACATTTAAAATAAGAAACTGGACAATTTAATCAGAATTCATATATACAGTAGCATTGGTAGAAATGAAAATAGTTTATCCTGAATGTTTAGACGATATAAGTCATGCCTGTCGTAAACACTGTGTTGTTTCATTTAATCTCCATTTATTTTCATTATATATAATTTTATTCTCTTTATTTGTTTGTACATTTTGTTTGCCTGTGCCTCCCTATAGTAATGTATTAACATTATAGTTTTAAAAAAAATTGAAAAAAAACAAACCAAACAAACTAAACAAGTCAAATAATAATTTGATTGAGGGGCCTTATTAAATAACTTTTTAATGACTTAGTTTGGGCACAATGAAAGGGTTATTAAATAAAGGATATTTATATTCTTCTGTTCTCAGTCATATCATCACTGAATCAGATGTTCTGATACTGTATGGGCTGCAGACAAAAACCTCATTTATTTTGTGATGCAAAATATCAGCATTCCCATGTACATGTAGATGTTCTCAAAGGACAAAACTCCAACATTACCAGCCACTGAAGGATAGCAGCTGTTCCCCATCATGTGTGTCTATCTTTTTCACCTTGTCTGCTAAACATATGGCTGTTGAGTCTTGTTTTCCTTCTTATTCTGCATGTATGAATTAGGACATTGCTGTGGTGTCTCTTGGCCAGCATGACAGCCTACATGACTGAAAGGGGAGAGCACACCACGTTAGAAAGGTTTTGTTTAATAAAGAAAAGAAAGCGGCAATAATCAGTGCTTTTAGCATATAAAATATTTTATTCAAACCTTCAGAAAAGAGTCATGATTTAAGGTGACATAGCAACATTAAGATATTAACATACTAGTATCATACAATGCCATAGTGATATTAAAATCAAGGCAAAGATAGGGATTGCAGACACGTTGTTACTTCCAGTGTTTACAAGTCAAATTAAAGTCGCATGCAACACTTGCTGAAAAAAATGTCTGAAAAAAGTGCATGTGTGTACAATCCCCTCACACAGTTGTACGGGGGGCAATAGTCAAATTAATATGCAAGATTTTCATGCAAACACTTTAGGCTAACTTGAACCAATGCTGCAGTTTATTTAAAGGAAAAAAAAAGATGATGCCAGAGATTAGTCCATTTCTTTGAGACCTTGTCATAAAAGATTATCTTAACCAAGTCCAAAGTTAAGACGGAACTGTGTTTATTTTTGTTTTTCAAAGAATTAAAAAGCCTTCTTTTACAACAGATCTTCTGAGCTATTTGAACTCCTCTGAAGACATTAATGGCAAGGTTTGAAGATGAACATGCTTACATTCATAATGAGGCTCTGCCATCAGAAATAAGCAGATACATTCAACATGCTTGAAAAGGGATTTTCATGTGAGCCACAGGCTTAATTAAAACGGTCACCTTGGGGAAAAGAAGGAGATGTCTTGTGAAAGGGCTTGTGTAGGAGGAAATGTAATGAGTTCCCTCAAACCTGACTGCACCCGTGCAGTCACACACTCACTCATGCACATGCCCAACTGCTGTCAGATCCATCCACAGTTTTTCTCAGATGTGGCCTCACGTGGCATCACACGTTATGCAACACTTCACTGACAACACGTCTTGACTTTCTGCAGCACAAACAGGCTGTCAATCACAGAGATGACTCGGAGAAAAAAGCTGCACTGGGGCTTTGCTGTATGAGGCCATGGTAAGGCTGAGATGGTTTTCCTTAGGCAACTCAGCAGCCTTTCCATCATTGTATTGCAAGTCAGTGAGAAGAGACTATTGGTTGCTTTTTAAGAGCATATCATGTTTTTTTTTTTTTTTTTTATCCTGTCATGTTTTGTGTTGTTTGGTTCACAAAGTCTTGGTAAGTCCATGACTTGACAACACATGACAGCTCATGCCCTTGCAGTGCACACAGTTAGAATTGGTGCCTCAGCTACAGACAACCCAAGAAAACCAGCTTATTTTAAGCAGGAAAGATTTTGTTGTATGCAGTACACTACAGTTTATTTATGAAGTTTCTGAGCAGGTTTTTATTTCATATGAGTTAGTTTTATAAAATGCTTAGTCTGAAAAAAGAAACTGGTGAGGTGCACCATATATTTTTCAATGCTGTTTAAATGAGTGGGGAAATATTTTGTCATTGGGTTAACTGTCCTAAAATAAAGTATTTATTTTGGAGTTATTTGCGACAAAAAAAAAAAAAAAAAAAAAAAAATCCAGACATTTTGTATCAGTAAAGGAACGTTTAGATGTAAGATTAGCAGATTAACTGATTACCAGCTTAGGTTTTAGTACATTTACTAATATAACAGTTATGACTTAGACATATTCAAGCAGAATTGTCAGGCTTTATTTATGAGGGCCTTGAGCAAGGCCCTTAACCCCCACCAACTGCTCCCCAGGTGTTTTAATTTGATCTGGTAATTTAACTACACCAAGAGCAGGTGAATCCAAAAGTAAAAAGCAAATAAATAAAGACAAAGTTTGAGAAATATTATCTCAAGATGGTCTAGAACCAGTCAAGGGATTTTCCTTTACCCTCTTACACCCACAACAAAAAGACCTTGCTCATTTTACTCCAGAAGGAAGTTAATGACAGTTACTTTTGGTTTATCAGAACACCAAAACGAACTTGATATGACTGATAAACACATTTTTCTATCACATGGTGAGGTACAGAATGGTACAGCTCACTATTTCTCTCGCTCTCTCTTTGGCTTTCTATAGGAAGTATCAAGTAACTCATACTAATACATCTTTGTCTCAGCTGCGGTTTTACTACCACACACTGATGTGGAAACATTCATCAGAGGGAATAATCACCTGCAGTAGCTAAAATCTCTGCAGCAGCAGCACACAAAGATACACAGCAGAAAGTTTTTACACAACTTACCAACTATGTCACCAATAATTAATTTGTGCCCATGAATATCAAACTATGTTCACCTCTACTGAATGAGCATGAGCAGTCATTTGGAGATTTATTATTGTTTTCTGTGCAGACTAGAGTTTAGCTCTGAAGCACCTAGTCTAAAACTCCAAAAAGATATTAAAAAATCTCTGAACTCAGTGTTTGTAATCAACTAATTCAATGTACTAACCACTCCATACTGCTCACCTGTAAGTCACTTTGGATAAGGGTGTCTGGTAAACTAAGATAACGCATAAACATACACATAGGGGAGCTGTCTGTGTTGCTTCCCACACTTTGTGATGACACCCAGCTGATCCTGTACCATACCATGTAATGGAAAGATGCTATGAAGATTTCTCTCACAAAAAAAGCTGTAATGGCTATCTGAGAAAGTTTTTTTTTTTTTTTTTAAATCAAGAGATAGACTGTGCCTGAAAGACATACTTAAAAAAAAAAAAGTTGAGTCATCCTAAATCAACCATAGAGGGGCAGGCAGAGCATCATGCAGTCAATTAATATATTTCTTTGCATCCCCCACGTAGCAATAATTGAGTCCCTGCAGTGATGCACGGTAAAGTAAAGGTTTTATACAGTTTACATTCAGAAATAGAAAAAACGTAACCGACCTTAATCGGCTGAAGAAAATTTCCTAACAAGTTCAATCATGATAAGAAGTAAGGGAGAGATGTGCCTAAAATCTGCAAATATTTATTTGCTACAGCCCTGTACTGCATGTTTTAGGGATTTATTAAAGCAGAACTCAGTAACTTCGCTCGGGGCTCCCCTAGTGGCGTCCTTTCACTGTCGTAAGTTCAACCCCCTGCACCCCCACAGCACACAGACGGCTTCTCTACCTGTCTTTCCTCTATTTTGATCGTGGATATATTTCTAGCTTTTCGTTGTTGATGCTCTTTGTGCGTTGGTAGCAGCACCTCGTCTCCTCTGCACAAAGCAAAGACCTGTCTCTTCTGAACGGGACGTTTTACCCGCGATTTCGGGTAAATATGCCGTGATTATTTTTTCTGGTGTTGGCGAGTAGCAGGTAAGAATACGAACTTTTATTTATTTTTGCGGACGTGAAAAGTGATTATTGAGCCTGAAGCAGTGATGCTTCACCCGGCGCCCAGGCAGCGCAAGCTACGTGAATCGCTCTGGTCCAGCAAAGAGTTGGTTATGAGAGCCAGGAGCCGTGTTTAGGTGGTGTGAAGCTAAAGAAATGTTTTCTTTGAATTAGCGCTGGTAGTCTGGTTCAAATCAGAGCTGGAAGCAGCTCAGTAGATAGGGGACCTGAGTACCGTACAGCGGTTTCTGTTGTCGCAAGTTCTGCTCGGGTCGGCGCAGGCAAAGTTACATAGAGCTGCTCGCAGGCCAGAGGCCCCGGCGGGAGGGGGGGAAACATTGAATCGCTCCGTAAACACTTTGTTTAGCCCCACGGGGATTCCGAAAAGCATTTATTGAGGTAAAAAAGTTACTGAGTTTCCCCTTTAAGGAGACAAGAGCAGTACAGAAATGCAAAGATGCAAGTTTCACTTTCATGAAGGAAAAAAAAAGTTTCTAGAAACCTGGAAGGACAGGGTTTAGATGTAACAGAAAAACAAACAAACAAATAAATGAACAAAAGACACTCCTGATGCTTTGATCAGACTGAGGACCTGAAGTCTTCATCTCTAGTTAGAAAAGCATGATCAGTACTTTGGTATATGGGGGAGTGGGGTTTGATAAGCACGCCCAGCACTGTGCAGTTAATGATGTTAATGTTTTAACATAAAGTGACTTTAAAAGAACACTATCTCAGCTTTTACACTCATTTTACATGCATACTATAGATTCTTTATTTTAGATTTAAAATGGTTAGAATGAGTAAACTAAAATTTCCAGATGCCTAAAAACATCTTTACTAGTGCTGTGCTCAAATATAACAAGAACAAGTGGACAGAAAAGCTCAGTTTCATGCGTCATCATTCTCACATGTTCGGTGTGGTTTTCAGTAAGGCACCAGTGGATTTTTTCTTAACATGAAAAGCTGAATGTCAGTCATGAAAGACCTTATATGTTAACATTCGTCTCCTTAGTGAAGGTGGATTGACTGGCGGAGGCAAGGCATATGAATTCATAATGAAAGAAGAAGAACGTAAAAGAAGGTAACATTCCTTTTGTGTTGGCACTGGACTACTGCCAGCAGGGAGCCACAGTTCACCGCTGATGTTGGAGGGTTTTTAGCAAAGAGGATCCTTGATCTGATGCAGATTTCTAGGCCTCTGGATCCAACTAGAGATGAGCAAAGATGCATCTATTGCCTTAAAAAGTTAGTTGTATTTGTTTGTGTATTTTTTGGGAATACTTCGATAAGAGGATGTCCAGGGTGCTGCTACCTCAGTAGACTTCCATTTTCTTTCCAGCTCATGAGAGAAGTTTGTTAAACTCACACCTCTGGAACAATCATTTGTTCCTGTCAGCAGCATACAGTACTTTCCATTTGGCTCAATCACTAGCACAGCAGCTACTCATGTTGGCAGGAGCACAATGAAAGTCTGATGCCTTTCACAGGATCAATGCAACCACTTGGCTTTTGTGTGTGAGACGTAAACACATGTGAATGTACACAGCTTAATGATTGATCTGCGTTTGAGTGTTTAAATTGCTGGAACACAATCTACTTAATGGATGCATGTGGGTACCTCGTCTGTGATGCTCCATCAATAACCGCAGAAGCATGTGTGTATTATCAATCTGTGAAGTGTCTTAATCATTTGTCTGAGTTTAATCTTCATGCGGCTCCTCATTTGAGATTTTCGATGATGGCTATCTCCCTTCGGTCAGCATAGTCTGGGCTGAGGCCGTTCAGATAAAGGCTGCCATTCCTGGTCAGAGCTCCCGGCACAGGACTGAGAGAGAGTGTCAAGTTGGGGTAAGCCTCTCTATCCTCACACAGGTTGGCTGACAGTGTCCTCTTGCCAGGGGTCATTTCCTGGTTGATGGATGTGTTAATTCCCAGCTCGGACGACAGTTTACGCTTGATGGAGGCGGCCCGCTGGAACTTGTCATAGATGTCCACGCTGAGCCGTCTGCGGGTCTCTTTGAACTCTGCAGATACGTTCGCTGTCCACTCAGCTGCATGTGCACGAAACTCCCCGACCTGTAGAGACAGTGGTAAGATGCACATCTTTTGATAATGTCTCCTGTTGCAGGCATTTATCATTTCAGTAATGTAGATTGAATATTGTTTAGCTTTCTTGTGCTCAAGAAAATACATATGGGAAATAATTCTGTGTGTTTTCAACTCAAATCATCTCTATTTGTAAAGCACTTTAATACAACAATATTGAAACAAAGTGCTGAACACTAACATAAAACACTTAAAACAGCTGAAACACAAAGTAGTTAAGAATGATCAAATCAATTTTGGAGCATACTGCCATTCAATGTAGTTCTAGAAGTTTATGATTTTTAGTTGACACATCAATTTTATCAACTTTTCTACTATACTGTATTTAATGCTCAGCCATTTAAAATCAAGAGCTGTCATACATGCACAAATTTATGCACCAACTGTAAGACAAAACATGTTAGCAGAGCGGAGCTCCTCAATGCAAACAGCTGACCAATAATTAAAGAGCTCATACTTGTGATCAAAAATGGCATGCCCATTAATCTCCTTAGACAGCTGTTTAATAGCTCTACTCTCAAGCACTCTTTCACACTGTACTCCAGTTAATGAAATACATGAAAGAACTGCACAACCTTTATTGGTTATTTTCAGCAATAATCTATTCTGAAGTCCTGCAAATTTTGCCGTTAATGTGATAAACTGTTTATGCTTTTTTGTCTTTCGGCATCTGATTGAATGCAGCTCTGGTGCAATAATGCATGATGAGATGCAGAGGAAAAAAATCTGAAAAATAATCAATTCTACAAGATTTGTTGTGATAAGAATTGACCTTCACACAATTATACCTTGCTGATGCATGCTATTAAAAAAAAAAAAAAATCTTATCCATCCTTTATCCACAAACAATAAAGAGATCACATTTTTTATGGTTGAACTCAGCAACCCAGTGCACTGAAAACTATATATTGCTACTGAAAGGTTCCACCTTCGTAATGCATTAGGCCTCCTTCCCCAGGCTGTTTGTTTATTTCTTAGCCTTTGAGGTGAAGAGGAAGGTGAAGAGGCACTTGAATGGAAATTTATGGCACATGTGTGAGGACATTTAAAAAAAGAAAAAGGCTCCCCTCCGTCTTCTCACTGCTCTGCCTGCTCATCATCACCCCTCCTCCCCTTTGCCAACCTCCCTCAGAAAACCTTTTCTCCCAGTAATCTAATTCTCTGCAGAGCTCACGGCCTCCACAGCTGTACACTTAATTATGTCAGTGGAGAGATTGGAAAGACTGCTGACTTCCTCATGCCCACCACTCCCTCTTATTTATGTCACACCAAATCAAGAAACAAGACCAGTGTGTAAGCTGGAGAATACATGTGTATGTGGATGCATGGTTGCCTTTTGCCTCTTTAGATATAAATTATGAACCTGCCAGAGCAATGAGGTATCTTATTGCTAAACATTAACAGACCTCCAGTCAGAGATAGTATTTACATTAGAGGAAGAGGCCAGGACAGATAGTCCTTAGTTCAGATTCATGCCTTGAGGACAGAACCGGAAAATCCTCAGAGTCACGATGGGTCTGTAGCTGTGACACATCTTTGAACTTACTGCAAATGTGTCTCCTCTGATAGAATATTTATTTCTGGCTCATTAGACTGGTGAAGAGGTGTTTAAGGTTTTATATAAAGCAGCTCCTGCTGCAACAAAGTTACGTGACTGATGTTTTGGGCACATTATGAAACGGTTTCTATTCCTTTTAACATATATAATACATGCTGATTAACAGGCTGAAGAACCTTTTTTAAACCCTCAATATAATCATTTTTTGAGCTCCTGAAAGCCCCTCTGTAAAGTCTGTAGAACTGATGCTCTGCATCATGTTGAAAATGATAAACTTACACAGGTGTGACAGAAAGGCAGGATGTCCTGTGTCACCTCAGCATGACAAACATGGCGGCACCACTCACCTCCTCCTTAGTTTTCTTGGAGATAACTCTAAACCAGTCTCCAATCATGCTGAGAACTGCAGCAAAGTATGCTAAGCCCACAAGGATCCAGAACCACACCACAGGTTTGTAGTAGTCGAGGTACTCCAGACTTCCTGATCCACCTACAGAGCAGATGACAACAATTGGGTTATAAAAGCCTGTTACAGCATGGGTGTCTACAAACTAGCGTTCTAAAGTAAGAGGAAAGCAAGCAAAGCTGATATAATGACTACCTGGTTCAGTAGGCTAAATCAAATGGTTTTTAACTCTGTATCACCTAATGAGCCTTGGCGTTTCTATTTTAGATGGTAATGCCTCTCTATGGTGGTTTGACCTTTAATTGGCCCTGTTCTTTTAACTTATTTCTCAGTCCTTTGTCAAATAGAGAGAAAAAAAAACTTACAAGTAAGACTAAAATTGCCAGTTTCACATTTAGAGCAGATACAGTATTAAAGGATTGTTATCTTTTTCTGTAAATCCAATTATGTAATCATGTTGCTCTGACAATAAAGGCTTACACAATGGAAATCAGTCTATGGGACTTTCAGTGTACATTGGAAATTTAATTAACATTTGGTTATACACTCATTAACCCTGTCCTCAAAAGTAAGTAGGGGTTCTCAAACACAAACAAACAAAAAACACTTTTACCACCATTATGTAACCTTTTAAAGCAATACTGACACAAAGTTGAGAATGAAAAAATATCTGACATGTTCTGAACTTAGAAAAATGCTATGATTTGTATAAATCTGCCACTGAGGTGTAAAATGGACACAACTTCAACAATAGCCCACATGACCCTCACAGTGTAGTTGGCTAATGACCCATTATGGCACATGTTTAACTAACAGGAGTCCAGGATGATTAGTTTACTGTAACTACTGGGGGTGGGTGCAGGTGGAGTAATCTAATCTATAATCGTTAGGTCTGCTCAGGGAAGTTTAATCAAGCGGGTAAGTGTCCGTGATTTTTCCCATCTGTCTCTTCCTTATCACCTGCCAAGCAGGTCGAGTAGAACTAATGCCACCTGCTCCTCTCTCTCTCTCTCTCTCTCTCTCTCAAATAAACACACCAAAATGAATGTGCTTCCCATGCCTGTTTTTTTTCTCTGCCACATAAAGATATTGCATTTCCACTACTGCGTGGTCACCCCCCCCCCCCCCAAATTAATTAAGTCTATGTAGTTGTAAGAATAAGAACTGAATACTGCTTGCCTAAAAAAATATTCTCTTTGCACATTATGCACTGAATATTAACATTTTGTGAGAATATTTAACACTTTGGAGCATAAGGTCAACTTTTTGGGGGTGAATTAACCAGCAGCTCAATATGAAGACTGACAAAGGGATGATTTAGGTACAGTATGTGTCAAGATATCAAATATATACCAATCTACCAGCTCACCCGTACCCAAAGTATCTGAGATTTTTTTTTAAATTTGTTTTTACTGGGGATTAAAAGGTGCACAAAGGGCTCGGAGCTGATTGGCAAATGACAGTCTTGTGCTTGTATAGCTGCTACAGCCCAAATTGGAATTATTGCACTAAAACTACGATAATATCTGCAGAATTTCAAACAAACAGCATATCTGCAGAGTTTAAGGTAACTTATAAGCAATGAGTCTTGATCAATGCTTATTTGAAAATGAATGGTTATTGCACAGCTCTAATTAGAAGCAAAGTTTAGAGTGATTTAATTTACTGTAGATGGTTATTTCGATGAACATTATCTGTGTTACTCAACAACACTTAAGCTGAGAGCAGCCTAACCTGCAATTATCTATTTTTAAGCTATTTTCTCAAGATCACAAGTTAATTATTGTTAGCTTCGACTATCAAAGTCCATGGGAAAACAAGATTAATTTATGTTATTATCTTGAGAAATTAACTTTTTGTTTTCTTAAAATGAGGCAATGATTATGGAGAGCATGAAATTGAATTCTTCTTATGTTATCACCCACTCATCACTCATTGTCACAAATGAGTCAGTTAAAGGGTATCTGGTATTTAGTGAAAGCATCCATATGTAATTCTATTTGTTTTCAAAAGTGACATTTACAAAAGCCAGTGCAGCAGACGATGGCTTCTGTGTGCAGAGATAAGAGTTTTAACAGCTCTGCTACTGCCAGAAGCTGCTCTTCAGGCCTTTCTCGTGGTTTTCAGACACAAATTAACAGAATGTATCGACCTATTATCAAGACAACACAAGTATTATTTTTTATCACATGGTAATTACATAATCAACCAGTTATCACACACAGAAAAAAAAATCTCAGAACAGTCATGACGTAGTTTCCAGTGCACACAGTCATAAAAGTCTGTTTTCAGCTTGAATCATTACATATTCTTCTGTTTTAGAGATGTTTCAAGGATGTGATTATTAACCCCTTATGTTGTTTTTTTTGCTTTTATGATTTTTTAACTTTCTTTAAAAAAAAAAAAAAAGATCGATGACAATTATTAATTAATAAGATGTTGAGACTAACAGATCCTCAAAGTCACAGCAAAACATAACTCTGCCCAGACTGTGCGTTATTATTTACCAAACAAATACATCACTAGGATATCACTGAAGCTTCAACAGTGAAGCAACTTTTGCAGAAAATACTTTTTTTCCTGCTGCTTGGTACATACTCTCCTCGTATTTAACAAATAGGTATGCAGTGATTCGCATCAGTTATCAGACATATAAGGAGACTCTGTGGTTGTTTCCATGTATTAGCCATTACAGAATCCTCAAGTAAAAGCTTATAAACACTGAATCTGTAAAAAAAATCAAGCTTAAAATATTGAACGAAAGTCTGGGCAACCTGAACAGATGTCCAGGCTGTTCTGAGCCTATATGCCACAGAGTAAATAAAACATGTTTCATATATAGACTGCCAGCTGGCTGTTACATCAGTGACCCTTTAGGTGGTGCGGATTCACACGGAAAAAAATATCCCTGAAAGTGTCTTACTCTTGGGAGATATTTCCAATCTGGTTCTAAAGACATCCTAAAAGCAAGCAATGAAAACATTCCTCTGCTTGAAATGCATGTATTGTAACATTATCACAAGGTAAGGAGGATAGTTGACTGTTTAGTGAACATGACTTGTTCCTTTACTTTACATCTCCTCTGTTGTCATGTTTCTAAGTTCAGTTCTCCACAGTTCCTGATATTTCATATGTTAAGTCAGGGTCACATGTTCAAGTTTAATCTGATATGTAAAATTTCTTTTAAGTACATTTGATTTCAACTTTTGCTATCATTACTTAAGCACTAAAATTCAGAATGGAAATGGTGACAAGTAAAGATAACAGCAGCCTGTGGGAGGCTTATTGTTGCTGAGTGAGGCTGGTGAAGGAATTACTTAACTATAAACACACTGATTCTAGTCAATGTGTCAGATATGCAGATGACTGCCGGCTTGTAAAAACAAAACTAAACACAAACCCTCAGTTAAGTGACCCTTCTCTCCAGCGACAAAGTCTCCAAAGCCGATTGTGGTGAGGGTGATGACGACAAAGTAGATAGATTCAAGGGTGCTCCAGCCTTCGATGTGCTTGAAGATGACAGCTGGGAGAGCCACAAAGATGAGGCACCCAAACAGGATGAAGAGCAGCGTGGAGATAACACGGATCTTTGTCTGGCTGACTTTCCACTTCTGAGGAAAGAGTAGAAATGAAACCTCAATTAAATGAGTGGTGATAATAGGAGAATGCTTTTAAGAGTGGAGCAGAGCAAAAGAGATTAATGCAAACAATGAGTCTGATTTTCATTGTGGTTGATGGTTTTGAGTCACTGTACCATTCAATACACAGTATTTTGTAGAAATCTCCTTGGTGCAGATGGGATAAAAAAAAAAATTGCAGCATATACCAAATTTGATGGATGGATGTTAAGTGCTTTCACTCCACCCAAGCTGGGATGACCTGGCACAAGATTTGAGATGCTCGTCACCTTTAATAACGATAACTTAACATTTTACATTTTAGTTATATTGTCAGGTATTTAGATAGATTCTGCATATTTACAGCGTTTGCAATTTGCTGTAATTATGTCAACTGCATTTCTTTATTAGAGTCCTATAGTCCCTCTTTTCTGTTCTAGTAACACTGTATTAGAATATATTCTGCATGCTGCATATGTTTGTGCTGCCCCTCCACTTGAGGTGACTGCTTTCAGCTTGTTCCCTCATGCCCTTTTCCTCTCCAGTTATGTAAGCCTAAAGCGCAGTACGTCTGAGGGGGAACTATAAAGAGCAGAAAGACCTCAGATCCCTGAGTCTGTGATGTCTCATGGCCTTACTGCACAATGCAGACAGCCGGATTTCTGCATAGTAACATAATAAAGAGATATATAGAAAACCTTACAATACAGGCTTAGCTTAAAATTAGGCATCACTGTATTCCAAGAGGACTTGGGAGACTGAGATTGTTAAGAATCTTCACTGCACAATGGTAATTTCCACAGTCTATCTATTTCTATTGTTCAAATGACTGTGCAGCCTCCCTCTACCTCCCCAGGGAGCAACGGAAGCAGCAATGAATCAAGATGATAATTAACCTGTTGCTGCCAAGGATCATGTCATTAAAAAACAGCTACTGTCCCTGCTTTCCCACTAAAACTAAAACACTCAATCACTCGATCCACTCAATTTTCTCTTGCATAAGTGTTTCCTGGAAATTTTCAGGTTATATGGAACAGCCATATCTCCCAGTGCATGCATGTAGATATACTGTAAGTGGCCTATCTCACTCCAACTTATCATAACTCTTGGAAACTACAACCAAGTTTCGTTATTTGTCAAAACAGTCACTTGCCTTAAAATGAAAAGGGTGAAACTGTTAAATGGATCTGTCTTGTCACTGGTATTTACTGATTCCTATTCCAATTGGCAATGACACTTCGGGGACAGCCTTCATGCACACTGAGTATAGTTCACTCACTGCTGCAAAAGTGAGTTATAAAGTAGGCTTTCAATCTCACCGTTTTCAGCAACATGCCACACACAAAAGCTCTGAAGTTGCTAAGAGTGTAACGCACAGAGAAGAAGAGATGCAGCAAATCTGCAATTAGAAAGTCTACCACAGCCTCATAGCTGAACATCCTCTGTTTCAGTGTCCTGCAGAAGTATTTCTGAGTACTTATAGCAAAGTAAGCATAATGAAAATTCCTTATTATTTAGGAATGTTTTCAGCAAAGACCAGAGTAGCTACACAGGAAGACCAAAATGCCAACACTGTCTGGAATAAGGAAGCAGTACTTTTAGCAGCTAATATTATGAAATGCTTATGTGGCAAATATCTAGGAAGTTTATCCATGTTTTTTGTTTTTTGGTCTGCATATGAAACATTTAAAACATTAAGCAAGATGAATACAGAAAAGTTTTAACCTCCCCTGTCAGGGGTCAGTCAATGCAACTTCTCTAGAAGTTGAAGCTAGGAGGAGATTATAAAAAAAGAGGCTGGATAACATTGCATAACTTTACCCTGCAAATCTGAAAGGTTAATTCATGGTTTTTCCTGAGTGAGTTGGTATCAAACATCCAAATATGCAGTACAGGTTCAAGTAAAAAGTGACTTCCATAACATTTACCAAATTACCTGTATCTAACTTATGTTAAAAATTAATAAAGGCTTTATTAGTTTTAACTATTAGAAGAGAAGCTTGAGTTTATTGTTCTGATGGGAAATTCTTGAAAGTCGCGTTTGAGAAAAAAAGAGCTGAATTTACTGTTGTAAATAATTTATTGTTGTTGTGAGTGCAGCAGGGCTGACTCTCTAGCTTCGGGCTTCAAAGTTCTTTGCACTCAACACATGCACTTAAGCAAAAGCCTTAAAACCAAAGTTGCTTTTTTGCCTTTTAATTGTAAAAACAAAAATAATATTCAAAAAAGGAATTTGGATCTAAACTTGAAAGGTTAACTAAAATGTAGTGTAGGTCAAAAGACTGTGTTGCTCCAAGGTCCAGTGGCTTCCAACCTAATTTTCAGGAGATTTTATTCATCTCAGTTCAACAGCCAATCACAAGATCAGAAACATTTGTGTCATTAGTCACTTTATACTGCAACAAAAACTGTATCAGCATATAAACTAGTACATTACTCAATTCATAATACTAAAGTTTAAAATTATAATACAGTTGAAAATGGCCTCAACAGTTGTGAATGAATCTTCCACAGCGGTGTTGGAAGTCATAGTGATAGCAGGAGAACTTTACTGCTTCTTTACTGCCCTGCATAATTAAACTACCAGCTATAAAAGTGATGGCAATTTTTAAAATCACATCAGTAAACAATAAAACGGATGTAAGTGATTCACACAGGGAGGTTGCTTCTTCAACAAATGGAGCTCATATGGTTGGTTTGACTTCCTGAGCTGAGTAGGTTATGACAGCAGGATGGAGCACCCACATGAATAAAGTAGGCTTAATCTGCAACCTTTCTCCCACCCAGTTATCAGCCTGTTTTTTGTCTTACTATTTACATAATTTCTTTTAAAATAGTTCTCATCCAGACTGAAAGGTTTATTTTTGTTGAACGGAAATTCATAGGAAATCTAACTTGCCTAAACTTCATTGATGTTTGATTAAAAAACAACTGAAACTCACAGTAATGTATCTCACCACAATCATTTTCTCCACTTTGGCAATGCCCTTCCCAAAAATAGTCCCCAGCTGGTCTCCGACACCTGCCAACAAGAATCCAAACAGGGGGATCCCCAGCAAGGCGTAGACAATGCAGAAGATCCGCCCTCCTTCTGTATGGGGAGAGATGTTTCCGAATCCTGTGAAAAATGACACACAAACAGAAAATTAAACTGTTCACGAAAAAAAAAAGCATCTAAAAAACATTGAACAGAAAAATTCTGCTTTGAATTTTAATTTAAAGGGTTAATGCTGACAGAAAATAAGTCAGTGTTTCACATCCTCAAGCTATAATTTGATGAGTTTATGAAAATGGAAAAAAAAGTTTTGTTATGATGTTTAACAGAGCAACATTTTCTGAGTTATAGGCGTCATATTTCTGCTTTGTCTCTGTATGGAGCGTTTCCTCACTGTGTTATTGCTGAGCACAGAATGATGGAGACTGATGGCATATTTTGACATTTCCGGGCTGTGTCTGATATTGAGATGACGTGTTTTCTGTGGAATATGTGCAGCAGGGCTGCTGTTTAGTTCGTATCACTTTGAGATGCTGTTCAAACTGTGATGCCAACACAGAGTTCTTTGTAACTCAGATGTTGATGTTGCACAAGCACAGCGGATTTATGCAAAAATGATCCTGTTGACACTGTTCCTTTAAAGCTGCAAGTATCAGTGTTTGTGCCTGTGTTGTTATTCTTGTGGAATACTTCTGAAGGCTATTTACATGAATAAATATATTCATTAAAATTCATGTCTTTATCCTGGTATAAGACTCAATTTTCTGTCTGCTTTCTAAGGAAAGACAACAATCTTGGAGGGATATAACTGTTGCTTTGACTGGTGGGATTTCACAAATGGTGAAGCTGTATCTGCATGAATGTGTTTGTGCAGAGAAGGGATGCTAACTGGACCTGGTATTAAAGTGATGTCTCACAACACGACTGTAACAAATTGCCTCTGTCATATTTGATAAAAGCAGCACAGGTTCAAAGTACTTTGAAGGAGCGTAAAACAGTGTCAGGCCAACAGAAAATTCTGTTATTCCCTTCATTAAGGCTCTAGCATAAACTTAAACTTTCGTTTGATAGGAAAACTTTCTCACAAAGCTTGACTGCTATTTTCTGAATGCCGATAGGTGCCGGAGATTAGCTTAGATGAAATTTCAGTGGTGGGAGATGACGCCGAGTGTAAAGGCTCTGACTCATGCCACAATTTATTATTAACACCCTCTGCTCTCAAGCAGCTCTGACATGAATGAAAAATGGAGAGAATGAAGAGAAGGATTCACTGGCTTTTTCATGATTTATGTTGTATTTTAACACACACAGCACACCAATTTCATGTCTAGCAAGACAATCAGATGTTAAACAAAAGCCTCAGAGACCAGTGGCTTGCATGAACCTGACTCCATGTGTTAGATGACATATGCTAACAGTTTCATTATTTAATATCTTATAAGGTGTCCGTGTGATGAACTGCAGTACATTCACTTTCCTTTATTAATACATTCATCTGTCTCTGGATGAGCGCTGCAGGGTATCTTCTAACAACTTTGCAGTTGCAGACAGCAATAATGTGTCACCTAATGTGCGAAAAATTGTCCATCATGTTGGTAATTTCATGATTGGTTCATCAGGAGACGGAATACTGAATTAGTTTTTAACACTATGTGACCTTGTGGAGGAAATAACAAACAGATGCTGTCTGATTAGAAGCTGCACTTAATTAATTATTCTCTATTAAACAAATCAATTCTTGTTTATATTCCAGGCTCAACCTTGAATTCTGTCTCCGTGTCGGACAGAAAGCAAGTTAAGCTTAAAAGTCTATGAGAATATTAGACACATGTCCGTTCAGATTCAAGCATTTCGAACATGCCTTTGTCTAAAAGTTTGTTTTTTCATGTTTTACTTTTTCTTTCCTTTATGGAGTTTCACACCTGACTTCTACAGATCCTGTTGAAATAAAACAAATGATTTTCAGAAAGACTCCAGTTCACTCCTCTTTATGATGCCAGTTAATAGAACAGTATGTCTTAATGATAAAGACAATTGTCATGGATAGTAAAGCTTTTGTTTGAACAAATGAAATGATGCAGCATAATTTAAACACATTGCTTACATGAACTAAACAAACTAGCTGCTGATTACATTTGCAGTTAGCCAAGGGGTTCTGAAAAATCTAAGTAAGCTAATGAGATAACAATCTATTTTCGTCACTTTGATATTTACAGTAAGTCCCTATTTTAGATGTAGAGGGTTTACTGGGAACATTAGACATCAGTCGGGCAAACAAAGCACTTTGGAATTCAAGGTGTCCAAATGGGACCGATATGTAAGACCGAATGTCATCTTTGTCTATGAGGTAGGAGAAAGGACTCTTTTTTTAGATCTATATCATAGTAGAATATAAAGACTGAGAAAACCCTGGGGAAAGGAAACAGTGAGCTCACTCTTTGCTGCACTTCTTTTATTCCCAGGACAGGACTGGATAGAGGTAGGAAAGGTAACAAATGCTGCATAGCTGTTTCAGTTCATTTCCTGGACGATATACAGTATGAAGGCAAATAAGTAAGAAATTTTATTTAGATAGCACCTTTCAAGAAAAAAATCACAAACACCACCCCCTTCCCTCATAAAGATAAATATAACTAAGCCAAAACAAGTTTTAAAAGATGTCTTTAGCTGCTTCTTAAGAGAGATCGCTGAGTCCACAGATCTCAGGCTGGGAGGAACGGAGCTACAGAGGGTGGGAAGCACTGCTGCAAAGGCTCTGTCACTGTTGGTTTTCACCAGTTCACAACCAGTAGACCCCTGATCACATGATCTAAGGGGTCTGCTGGGGACATAAAGCTGCAAAAGGTCTCTGACTATGATAATTTACAGCACTGTATGCTAAAACCAGAAAATAAAAATGCATTTGGAGCCACTGCAGCTGACTTACAGTAGTGAAGGGGTGACATATGAAAACTTGGAAGATTTTGCAGCAGCTTTCTGGACAATTTGAAGACGATTCAGGATTTTTTTTTTTTTACTTAAACATGTAAAAAGAGAGCTAGATGTGATGAAACGAAGGCTTGATTGATCATCTCCATCTCAGATTGTGACACAATGTGATTCAGCTTGGCAATATTTTTTTAAACTAGTAGAAACAAGAACAAACCAGTGATTTAATTTGAGCTTCCAAAGACAGCGAAGGGTCAAGAGTTACCTTGAGGTTCCTCATTGAGGGCTTAATAAATGAGGCAAGTGGGCCAAGACTCTGCTATCTTAGGGAGAAATCTGTCAGGGGCATAAACAACAACTTCAGTTTTTTGGAATCATTTGGTTGAAGGAAATTGTCATTCATCCAACTCCTGACAGAATCCAAACACCCAAGCAAGAGCTGTATCTTAAAAACATCCTGAGGCTTAAAAGAAATATGTGAATATTAGCATATATGGTAAGAAACGTCTGTAAAAGAGGCTGAAATATGCTGAGGAGGAGGCGTAAGGAGGTTGGCAAAATACTTTCTTTCAATTACAGTATATCCATCCAATTAAATATTAATGCATAGGCAAAATCAATCTTCTCATCAGCTTCAGCTGGCTTAAATGAAGCCGGAGAAACAGTTGATATCTGACACATCTGCAGATTTGTTTACCTGCCCAGTCATTTGTAGCTGGGATCTTGCAAAATGTGAAGCCACATTCACTTCAGAATAGCTTCACTATGTGATCTCACAGCATGACGATTGCAAAACAATCAGGCACCAAAGCAAAACACCACAATCCAAAGTTAAGCTAAACAAATCTTTGTACATCATGCTAAATTATGCCATAGAGCTCTCCTATTTCTCTGTATCAGCAGTTGAACCATCCAATTTCCCAAAAAGCACTTCAGTCTTTTCAAGTCTAACCTCAGTAAACCAATTTCTAAAGAGAAGTTCAATCTTTGCAAATCACTGATGTACGTGAGAGAAACCCAGCTCAGTCTCAGAAAAGCCACCATTCAGATTTTGCTTTTTACCTACAAAATAGCTGACATATAAGCAAAGGTCCAGCTCCATTTATTTCAATGCAACTGTGACACGTTTGTAACTCAGTAATGAGCTCTGACAAAATCCTGGAGGCACGAAATGAAGTGCAACAGCCTGCCAAACAGACAGCTGATAAGGTGCTATGATGCAAGCATCTCCACCATTTTTAATGAGCAGGACAACAAGCACAAGCTGATTCAGTGCAACACAATCTAGAAAATCTTGTAATGGCGCTGGACAAGGTGGGTTTTAGTTACACTGACAAGTTGGTGCTAAAGCATTCATCTGGATCATTTATCTGAAAAACAAATACACAAATTTTCCTACCAGAAATTAAAATCAGCTCATTAGAATTTAGTGCATTTCATTTTCTCATTAGAGGCTGAGCTCTGACAGGGTGCTGAGATGTGAAATGGAGCCCAACAGCCCACTGAACAGACACAGTGATCTGTCGTGGTCCAATTCGAGGAGCCAGATGAGCTGTCAGAATGCGAGTTTGAGTGTGTGTGTGTGTGCGTGCACGCGTGTGCATGTGTGTGTCTAGGAGGGTGCTTGTGCGAGCTTTTTTTCCCTGATTAGTAAGCCTTAACAGCTGCAGATGACACAGAAGGAGCAAATGGTAGAAAGGACATGGGAAGCATCTTGGAGGTTCAGGCTGCCGTCATTTAATACAAAGCAACATACATTCATTAATTAAGTCTAAACGCTTAATTTATATTTTTGGGATTAGGTGTATTTCAGAGAGGAGCACATTCTTACAGCAATTTAAACCTGCTAATAAACCCAATGTATAATTGTCCTGAAGATAAGAAATACAAAGCTTCTACACTCCAAACGGTGAAAGAACCTTTCTCAGACATGGTTTTGGTTCACTAAATCCATTAATTAATGAGTACATTTCCTTGTAGATCCAGATATCTTTTAATCTGTGAACTTATTTCTTGGGTTTATTGGTATTTTATGGTTTGCTGATGATGGATCCAACACCTGTTTGAAGTACAAGTGAGGACAGACTTTAGTTATTGAGTGAGTGTCATCTGATTCTCAGCCATTTTTGTCTGTGTGCAGCCCTGGTGCAATATTATTCACTCTAGAATAAAGTGCTGATGCAGGCATAAATATTTAGAGCAAATGCAATTCCATACCAAAATGGTTGTAAAAGTTGCATTGTGCCCCTGTCAGCTTTACCCATGGAGAACATTAATACAGTATGTTTGTTTTCATTTTCAGAGGCTTGCACCCAACAGAGGTTTGTTTTCAATCCAGCAAGAATCTGTTCTTCTTACCAATTGTGGTGATCACAGTCCCGGCAAAGAAGAAGGAGGAACTGAGGTCCCAGAGACTCGTCTGATTAGATAGATTTCCCGATGGATTCACTCCAGCTCGAACTGCTGAAACAACTTGCTGCAGGGGAAGAGAAGAAAAGTTAGCATTGGTGGTGCTGCTCAGTGGGACTTTATTACAATATAGAGAGAAACTTTGGGAGTCGATGACTGTGAAGTAAACAACCAAAAAAGTCAAATAAAAATGGAAAAAGATGGGGAGCATTTGTTATTTCTATGATATGCATAATGACAACATTTGAATCCTCCACACAATTCATAGAGAACCTGTTAAAGCCACCGAGAACATTGAGCAAAAAAAACTAGATGCTTTCGTCTGATTGTGATTCCTTTGTGGTCACTTCAGTGGATACCTATCTAAAAGCTATTTTCTAGTACAACCATGGGTGGGGATGGCATATTTGTAAATTAGTCACTTCAATAGACACTAGTGAGTCATCCAATATGCTCCCACGCACTGAAGAACAAATAAACATATATAATTTAACATATTTGCTCACATTGTAATTACCAAGTTCACCTCAGTGATAAACAGGGAAAGAATATGATACAGCTATAGCTTTTTTACAAAATTTACATAAGAGAAACATGATAATACATTATTTCATTAATATTTTTTAAGAATAGATAGAAAATAGAAACTAGAAAAGCACTCAGAGCGCAGACCTCTGCCAAGCAGCTGAGAAGGTCCCGCCTGTGGCTTGCGGGACAAGGCGGAGTCGGATATTGGGCGGGGTCGGACGTCCAACTCTGCCCACATTACCGTTTTGAGTCGTTTATTAATATCCGTCTCCTGCAAGCCGCAGGTGGGGGTACTTGAAGCAGCTCACTTCTATTCATGAGTTTCATTTCTGCATCCTGACATCATGTGCTCAGTCCCACTGCTGCACACTTCTGCCACAAGGGGGCACTCACGCCTTATCAACAGCCTGTCCAACATGGCCTGTCTCACAATGATAGAGAATACTTCAAAACATTCCTGGATCCAGAAGGTGATCCGGATCACCACCAAAGTTTAATGGTTCGTCCTTGGACTGAGGCCCACAGCTGGTGAAGATTTCAGGTCAATCCGTCAGGTACTTTTTCCGTAAAGTTGTTGACAGACAGACCGATGGACAGATGGACAAACCAACGCTAGCGAAAACATTACATCCTTGGTGGAGGAAAAAAGCGACTAATAAATAGAAAGGCATCATGGTACATGTGTGTTAATTGAACATTTTAATGCTGACTGCCTTAACCCTGATGGCAAAATGCACTTCTCACAAAATATTAAGTATATTCAGCTTTTTGTGTGTGTTGTCAGAACGTACCGTAACTTAGTTTGATTCTCCTTGAACTTTTGAAAGTTCATGACCATATGTTCAATGTTTCAGTTCTTATTGATTAAGATACATTTCTCTAAAAGGGTGATTAGCTACAAAAACAAAACACCCCCAACACAAAGAAAGAAAGACAAAAGCAGTGTCTGAACCATGAATCAACCACTAAATAATCTGGTTCAAAGACTATATTTCAAATAGACCTTTTTATAATGTTCTCAGCTCCATTAGATCAAGATAACATCTAATGAATGACAAGTTCTTAAAACCATGACATTTTTGTTTTATTGCATGTTTCGAGATGAAGCAATTACCTCTGCGTGATACTTAAATTACCTACACTCAAGATATAACATCTATGTAACATCAACTTTTCCCATTTAGTGTAAATTTTACCCTAAAGTTGAACATCCTTCATTTTTTGAGAATATGTTCGGCATTATTCAACATTGTGGTGTTTGAAAGCAAGCATTTGATACCCTCATACAATTCTTAAAACCTTCACACATAAAGCCACCACAGCAGTGTTCTTAAAATCAAATCAAAGTAAAAACAGACAAAAAAAAAGATAAAACTGTTGCATGATAAATGATCAAATATTCTTCATTACCTTAATAAAATAAAACTGTGAGTTTAATGAGTAAGATTTGTTCTTTCGTGCCTCTTATGACATCTGGCCCCTCTCCCTGCAAGTCTTCATTACCTTTTCTGTAAATGCCAAATGTCCATCACTCTTAATCTTGACATCATTACCAGCTCAGTGGTCCTCTTGTCTGAGATGTTAAAAGCTGATCAGACCGTTTCCTATTCTTATAAAACTTGCCTCTGTTCTGTCACTCTCCCTCCAGATGCAACCCATGTCATCCCCATCTCCACTTCTTCCTGATGGCAGAACTTCATTGGATCAGCTTCTAGACTCTGGGGGATCCTGTCGTGTTTATCCTTCATTGAGTCATGCTCCATTATGTCATCATCAAACATTTTTAATCTTATTCTCTGACTATCAGTTGATTTTATTCCATCATTTCAAATTGTCCCTTTTTTATCTAACTACATCCGATGTGCTTGAATGAAAAATCTGATCAACTGAACAAAAATAAAAAGCTGCAGAACTGTCAATTCCTTTCAGTGCAGGAGTGACCTGATCTCTCCAAGTCTTTATTAAGACTGACCCAGACAAGTGAGTGCATCAGTGCAATTTACTTCAGCAAGACAAAAGGTTTTCAGGCTCAAGTGCTCTCGAGATCTCCACAGAATCATTACAGAGACAAATGAAAGGGGAAAGCGTTGAGATATTAGGGGAGCAGCAGGCACTGCTTTAGAGCTTGTGTTAATAAATTGCAAGAGAACAGTGTGAAGACTTTATATCCCCCCCCCCCCCCCCCCCCCCCCCCCCACCCTGTGTATGTATGTATGTGTGGTTTCTCCTTTTCTTTTTATTCAAAGCCAATAAAACATTACATTTCCAATGTGGTTTGACCAGTTAAACATGAGCAGATGTAACAATCTTAATTATTTGTGTTTGATATAAAAGAGCCTCCTGGTACAGAGTTGTGACACTGCAACAATGATACTCATAGTCAACCCACACACATGCAGTTTAGGGTCATTTGTCACACCAGGATGCAGCTGCAGTTTATCATCATTAGTAACACTGGACTTTCACTGACCTTCAAAACTGCAATAAGATAAAACTGTAAAGACAAATGTGTGAAAGCTGATATGAACTGTACTGGAAACAGGGGGTGCAGACAGTGATGTACAGCAATAACACAAAAGATAATTAAAGTCAGATAGCGGAGAGGTGAGTGCTGGCGTTTAACCTTCTCATCTCATGTTTGCATTAATGTGTGTTGCATAAGTATCAGCCACAAGGACCAGCACCGTGCTGCTGGGAATTACATTCATTATGAAAGACTTCACACCCCACAATGTTCAGTGCCAGTGCAGGAAGAGGTTTGACCAAAAATGCCCAGACCGAAATGCCTTGTTGATGTCTGATGTCAGGAGAATGGGCAGACTGGTTCCAGCTGACTGATAGAAAGGCAACAGTAACTCTGATAACCATTGGATACAAAACACAGCAGATGGGCTAAGACCACACCGGGTAACACTCCTGTCAGCAAAAACCAGAAAACTCAGGCTCTTGATATCACCTTTGACATTCAGATGGTAGAACATAAACAACATGTAACATGGACCCATCCTGCCTTGTGTCAATGGTTCAGGCTACTGGGGGTGTAATAGTGTTGGGGATGGCTTCTCTACACACTTTGAGCCCCTTATTACCAATTGGTAAAACACCACAGCCTATCTCAGTATTGTTGCTGACCATATTTGTCCTTTTATGATCACAGTGTACTATCTTCTGATAGCTGCTTCCAGCATAATGCACCATGTCACAGAGCTCAAATACGGTGGCCCAGAAGGGTCGCAACAAAACAAAAGCCACAACACCACACAATTAACCGCAACACAACCAAATTAACCGCAACACAACACAATTAACCGCAACACAACACAATTAGTCACAACACAACACAATTAGTCGCAACACAACACAATTAACCGCAACACAACCAAATTAACCGCAACACAACCAAATTAACCACAACACAACACAATTAACCGCAACACAACACAATTAACCGCAACACAACACAATTAGTCACAACACAACACAATTAACCGCAACACAACACAATTAACCACAACACAACACAATTAGTCACAACACAACACAATTAGTCGCAACACAACACAATTAACCGCAACACAACACAATTAGTCACAACACAACACAATTAGTCGCAACACAACACAATTAACCGCAACACAACACAATTAACCGCAACACAACACAATTAACCGCAACACAACACAATTAGTCACAACACAACACAATTAACCGCAACACAACACAATTAACCACAACACAACACAATTAACCGCAACACAACACAATTAACCACAACACAACACAATTAACCGCAACACAACACAATTAACCGCAACACAACACGAAAGCTGCAACGGAAGTGGGTTTTTTTTTTTTCTTTTCTTCTTCTTCTTCATTTTTAAGAATTTGCCACCGGAAATTACGTTATGACACAGGAAGTGGCCACCCACATATAGCAGTGGACTCCGTGGTTGATCCGCCTGACAGTCAGAGCGCTTATTGATCTCTGCCCAACACTCAGCTGAGCGTGGGAAAGGCGGACTGTCAAACCTCGGACCCGCGGCGGATACGGATCAAGTCCGATAAACAGGAGATGCAGTCTTTTTTCTCCCAGCGCCACCACGTGGGGTCTCACCGTCACCTGTACGGATCCGCTGCGCATCCTGGGCGGATCAGATTTTACGAGGCTGGAGTTAAAAAAAGAGATCACCAAAAAGACGAAGAGTAGCCCACAGCTTGTTTATTGATCTTGGTCGTCCGCGGACAAATGTAAGTATTCTAAATGTGGATTTCACTTTTATTTGAGGATGAATGACGATGTGAAAGCTTTCATGTATAATTTCTGGATCAATTTATGTGTAATTTTATTTGGATGACATGAACGAGGAATATAAAGTTGACGTTAAGTGACGTGAATGTAGCCTACTAACGTTGTAGGTAGTTTTTGGTTATTATCCAGCTTTTGAATGATAATTACCATAGATACTAGAGAAAGGTTACTTTTCATAACTATAAGTAATCACATCAATAATTCTGACGAAGTCTTTTCAGAACCTGATCTCTTTACGTTTTAGCTGTAACTAGCAAGATTTTAAAAACGGACTTCAAGGTTTTGCTTTGTACAGTAGTTGGATCACATATTAAATGAGTAAAGTACTTTTCTATTGGATAAAGCATCATTTTCATCAAACACTTTCACCGTTACATCAGCTGCGGTTAAGAGTTGCGAGACTTGGTGATTTAACTTATTTTCTGGTAGACAACGAGGGACATGTCCACATGGACAATTAAGCTTCATCATCACCAGAAAAAATGTTCATTATGTTGTCGGCACAGAGGGGATGGAGACAACTTATAGACATGGCAATAACTAAGCGGGGCTGTGTGTTTGTGTGGTTTTAGATGCTGCCTGGAAGAACCACGGATGTAAAGATGCCGCAGAAGAAGGGATGATGCGCAACGCCAGCCGCCTTCAGTTTTGGCTGCGGACAGAAGTCATCCAAGGAGCTGCACCAGAAATATACTGGGACTGTTCACATTCACTGTTATACTGTAATGAACTCTATAAATATAAAGTTTTAAAACGATACGTTGTTCCACAGTCTCATTTAATATAGTTTTTTTTTTTTGCATTATATTGTTGCCTGAAGGGCAGGGGTTAAAAATCCAGCCATATAACCGGTCCGCACTGGACCCGCGGCTGAAGCACAGGATCATGAATGTGACCGCCGTGGATCCGGGACGAAGGTGCAGCCACAGCTTGAGGTCCGCCTGGCATCAGAAATTCCGATCAGAACGCGGATCAGCGGCGGATCGTCCCGCTGTGCAAGTGGATCCTATATGACTCCGGGGCGAATGTGACAGTGCGGATGCGCGGCGCTGTCCATTTGCTATCTGGGCAACTGTACAAACCAGATGAAAAGTCTGAGAAGCATCTGGAGAAGTAGCTAAGTAAAACACTGACGGTAAATAACGTTTATTGATTTCGGTATACGCTCCTATAGGTGCTTTTGTTGGATGTAGTAATGCGGACACAGACGGTGCATTGACCACCCCAGCCGCCAGTTGCTGTAAGACAATGCTGGAAACTCGTATCAGTTCTGCATAAACATATCTCGCTCTCTCACGTAGGCCTATGGCCCCGGTCATGACGGTTTCTTTAATTTGGAATCAATTATTCCAAATTAAATGATTTGGAATAAAATTATTTTCCCTCGTGTGTGTGTGTGTGTGTGTAGGCTAGTCGTCTTTAAAATTATCCATACCCTCCAATGAAAGAAAATGCTAAATTCACAAAACTAAAACAAAGTAATAATATTTTTTTTAAAAAATCACTTAATTATAATTAAGTTCTTTTTATTTAAATAACTAGCCTACTGTGAATTGTGAGGGTATGGATAATTTTGAAGACGACTGTATATAAACACACACACACACACACACACACACACGAGGGAGAATAATTTTCTTCCAAATAATTTAATTCAAAATAATTGATTCCAAATTAAAGAAACGGTCATAACCGGGGCCACAAGCGAGAGAGCGAGATGTGTTTGCAGAACTGATACGAGTTTCCAGCATCATGCAGCAACTGGCGGCTGAGGTGGTCAATGTACCGTCTGTGTCCGCATCACTACATCCAACATGAGGTGATTCTTAATCTATGGATCACCGCGAACATCCGGGAATTTTCGCCAAATTCGTCACATCCGGTTATGTTACAGGTGAAAACATCGCTTCGTTGCATAGGGGAGCCACTGAATTAACTGCTTCATTACTCGTCAATCTTCGTTTATTCTACTTTGGAAATACCGAGAAGTCCCACTGTGTATGGCTGCCATAAACATATCTATCACACGGACAAGAGAATATGTTTTTCCATTTCCCAAAACAACAGCAAAAGTCCCGAACAACATGCTAAGTGGCTAGCTGCTATCAAGCCCATAAATGCTGACAGTTCACGCTGGAAACCATGGAAACATCTAACAATATGTTCCGATCACTTTGTGACTGATAAAAAAAAAAGCATATAATGTGGTCTCACTTTTTAAACCCTGTAGTTGTTTTTGTACAGATGATAGAAAACACCATTAAATCAGTGGATGTACAGAATCACAGCGCCGCCCGCTGTTCCCGTCTCCTCAGGACTGTTAACGATTACGTTCATCCAGATTACTGCCATCAATGTTCCCACATAAGAATAAAAGCATAAAAAGCGGCAGAAAGGCATTTGCAGCATTATAAACATGCACAGTCATAACCAGTTACATACAGATGAGACTGCCGGTAATTTATAGCTTTATCAATGAGAGTAAACTCCTGAGAAGTACATCAAAGAAATACCACCATTTCTTAAAAATCCGGGGAAAATTTATATTCTATAAAAAAATAATTGGCTTGAACACGGGGCTTACCTGATGAAACCAAATACATCATGAGATCGGGAAACTGATCATCAGGCTGTTATGTACAGGTAGGTTCGTATAACCAGGCTGTAGCAGCAGGAGATGGGCATCACTTAGTCCAACAGATACTAGTTTAGCTTCGTATCTTCTTCTAGCGTCGGCAGTAA